>CAUYUJ010018083.1:92066-99566 GCA_963575745.1 Prorocentrum cordatum | reverse complement strand
ACTGGCGGCCTCGCATCGGCGCAGCTAGGCGCGGGCGTGTGTTTTCGAGGCGGGATATGTTGACATTCTTCGGAGGAGGTGTTTGCAAGACCTCATTTGGCGGGAGATCTGGGAATGGGAGTAATTTACGGACCCCGCTATAGAACAATAGCCCCCCATGATGTGGATGGTTATCATGATGGTCGCATGCTTCGTGTGGAAACATCGCGCGTGAGGGTAACATGAGTGTTGCTGTTGTTGCTGTTGTTGCTGTTGGTTTTGTTGTTCTTGTTGCTGCTGCTGCTGCTGTTGTTGCTGTTGCTGTTGCTGTTGCGGTTGCTGCTGCTGCTGCTGCTGTTGAATTTTCCATATCGGAACAATTATTGTTGATCCACCGTACTGGAGCATGCTGTTTTTTCTCAATCCAAGTGTGCCCCTCGACGCTCGCACCTTGTTCTTTGCCAGGGACAGTCACGGTGCTCAAACTGGGCCCTTGGCCCCCCGGATTACAACAACAACGGCTCCCGCCTGAGACTTCCTCCAAATTTGCTCAGGACCCCACCCCCTCTCTTGAGATTTCTTCACAATTTACTCAGGATCGGTGCTCCCGCCTGTGACTTCCTTGCAATTTAGTCAGGACCCCGCTCCCATCGGAGACTTCCTCACACTTTACTCAGGAACGGCGCTCCCGCTTGAGACTTCCTCGCAGTTGAATCAAGAGTTCCTCGCAATTTAATCAAGACCCCCGCTCCCGCCAGAGACGCCGTCAAATTTTCTTCGGGAATTGCGTTCTCGCTTGTGACTTCCATGCGATTTGTTCAGAAATCGCGATTTCGACGCTCAGGTAACACGCTGCGCCAAGGACGCCGTTACAATTTACTTGGTCATCGCGCTCTCGCCATACTCAGGCATCCCGCTTGAATGTCCCACCCGCCCGACCCGCCCGTCAGGGGATCGCCCGCCCGTCGTGGGGTCCCGCCCGAGACTTCCTTCAGGAACGGCGCTTTCGCTTAGGACTTCCTCGAACGTTCACGCTCTTACCTTCCTGCTCCTCCTCCCTCTCCCTCCTCCCTCCTCCCTCCTCTCCTACCTTCTCTCTCCCCCCTCTCTTCCCTCATCCTTATGCCTCTCTGCCCTATCCCCTCTCCCTCCTCCCTTCTCTCTCCCCTCTCCTTCCTCCTCTTTTTTTTTGTCTCTCTCTCTCTCTCTCTCTATATATCCCCTCTCTCTCTCTCTCTTTCTCTCTTTCTCTACCTCTCTTGTCTGTTCTTCTCTTTCTCCCTCTCTCTCCCTGCCTCTAATCACCCGCCCCCCTCTTCGCTCCTTCTCTCATGGCGTTTTCGCTCTTCCTTCTTCCCTCCCCTTCCCTTCCTCCCACTCTCCCTCGTTTTTTTTTTTTTTTTTTTTGTTTTTTTCTCTCTCTCTCTCTTTCTCCCCTCTCTGTCTCTTTCTCTCATTATCTACCTCTCTTGTCTGTTCTTCTCTTTCTCCCTCTCTCTCCCTGCCTCTAATCAGCCGCCCCCCTCTTCGCTCCTTCTCTCATGGCGTTTTCGCTCTTCCTTTTTCCCTCCCCCTCCCTTCCTCCCACTCTCCCTCGTTTTCCCCTGAACTGTTGTTGTTGTTGTTGTTGTTGTTGTTGTTGTTGTTGTTGTTGTTGTTGTTGTTGTTGTTGTTGTTGTTGTTGTTGTTATTGTTGTTGTTGTTGTCGTTGTCGTTGTCGTTGTCGTTGTTGCTGTTGTTGGTGTTGTTTTTTTCTTGGGGGGGAACTCATTTGTGTGTGTGTGTGTGTGTGTGTGTGTGTGTGTGTGTGTGTGTGGGGGTGTTTGTGTTTGTTGTTGTTTGGCTCTGGCTTGTTTTGCTGTCGCTTGTTTTCTGCCGTTGTGTGCCGATTTTTCTCCTTTTCGTCCTCCCCCCCCTCCTCTTCCATCTCCCGTTCTCCTCGCGCCGTCCTCCTGTCCTCCTCCTCCTCCTGCTCCTGCTCCTTCTCCTTCTTTTCCTTCCGTCCTCCTCCTTCGGTCCCTCCCCCTTCCGTCTCCTCACGCCCTCGTTCCCTCCTGCGTCCTCGTTGTCACCGCCCACCTTCCTCCAGCCACTGCCCCTCTTCCCTCCCCAAGATACTTCTGCTTCCTATCCTCTGGCCGCGCTGCACCCGTGGCTACATTCAGCATAACCTCAGCGAGCCTGGGGCCGTCCTTCAGCTGACTAAGATGGAAGAACAATCTCCGATACGACTCGTTGTCGACTCCATCTTGCACACCGTCCCCGCAGAAATGACTTGCCGCCTTCCTCCACAGCTCCTTGCTCGCTGATGTGACAATGTCGGTCAAGATGCCGCTATGCGTGTCGACCGCTTTGACACCAGTATAAATATCATCTGGCAATTGCCACTCCTCCGTGGTACCCCATTCACTCTGAAAATACCATGTGCTAGGACCAGTCGGCTGCCACTGCAAACGAAGGAGCTGGAGGATGACCGCTGAAATGGGGCCTTGAACTCGTTTGACCTGCACTCTGGGTGCCTGGTCCGTCAAGGTGTCCACAATCTTTGACCACGCATGTCGTATACTCCGCCGAAGGTCTGGATGCGAATGCCACGTCGAGAACCATAGATCTATAGCACGCCGCGGATACACAACTGCAGGGTCTTGGCCTGGCGCTCTCAGGTCTAAGAGCGTCGTGAGGCACCTGCCCTTGGTAGGGCTGGCGCACACTTGGCCAAACCGCGACGACACTCAGTAACCTGCTGTCCAAACATACCATGCACTTGATGTCCGTACGTGCCAGCTGGCTGGCCGCCAGCCTTCTCGAGCCGGTGCTGTGTGATGATACTCCCGCGAGGCACGAGAAAGCCTGGCAATCTTGGTGCTCATCTGCGTATGTTTCAGGTCGTGCTTGACACGCATAGCGCGACCCCGATGCCCGCAGCTAAAATCCATTCCCAAATACGTAGACTGCCTCGCCGCCTGGATCTGGAATCCTCTGAGTCGTACAGCTCGTGCCACCGCCACCGCGTCCTCGAACTTGGAGCAGAGCGCGACTGACTTGGGGGAGGCGCGCAGCATCCTTCTCGCCAGCGCCTTCCCCGTGTTCACGGTACACTTGACCAAACTCTTGCGCGCCGCCTGCCTGGGCCTGGCCGCCGTCTGGGACACGTCGTCGAGCCAGAGGCGGTGGCCCATTTGCGGGCTGGCGGCGGTGACCTGCCTCATCACAAAGTAAGTCATGATGCGCGCGAAGCGCGTGCCAGCCCTGAGCCCCTGGACGACGCTGTGGCTCGACTGAAAAGGTTCCGAAGCCGCGCCGTCCTGGAGCAAGCACCTGCACACCGCGCACTGGAGGAGCTCCAGCCCCAGCGCGACGGGAGGGAAGCCCATGCGCAGAGCTCCCAGCGCCAGGACATCCCAGGGGATGGAGTCGTATGAATCCTGGATGTCCGTCAGCGCGTGCTCGAAGCAGATGCCCATGGTGTGAGCCAGCTCCTCGTCGATTGCCCTGATGTGGGCCTCCTGAGGGCGCGAGTTGCCCTCGATGGCGGCATCCCACGCTGCAGTGTTGGCCCGCGACAAGTCCTTGACGATTGGCTCCCTGATCAAGGACCACAGCCGCCCCAGCATGGGGATGATGCCGATGGCCCGATCCCCTGCCGTCTTCTTGGGCAGAAAACGGCAGAGCACCATCATGAGCTGCACGGGCCACGTCATGGTGGACTCGACTGCCTGGAGCACCAGCGCGAGCTCCTCAATGGCCTGCCTGGGGAGCCTCTGATAGTCGACGGGGGTGAACATATCCACCCCCAACCCTGCATTCCTTTTCATCTTCGCAGCACAACAGTATATGTCGTCACCCGAGATTGGTGGACGTGGCCCACTCGCCGCCTCCTCGCGAATCATCCGAAACAACTCAACCACTGCCGCCTCGTCCAGCTCCTTGGGTGCCGAAAGATCCTTGAACGCCTTCTGCTTACTTACTGTCGATAACATCAATAGGATGAACCAAGATTGACTTGCCAACAATAAGCCCATGCTGTGGAAGAGGTTGCAGCTTCCGGGATCTATGCAAGATTCCCGGTGTTGTCGGCTCCGTGATCCACTCTCTGAACTCAGCCAGCGACTCGTGTAAAGCAGCCCGTTGAGCACGTTCCATGGCCCCCCTCGCCGAGTCGACGAAGGAGTCAAGCACGACCAGGCGGAACTCCCTCGGGCGCAGCAGCAGCTCCAGCCACTTCGCCCACGGTGGAGCGCGCCCTTTCCTGAGAATGCTGTGGACTGCCTCGGGCCTGGCTCCGTGCAGGCGCGCGCGAGCCTCCTCGAACTGCCGCGCCTGCTTGGGCCCGTTCTCGCGATTCCTGTGCCTATGGAGGCCCCTCAGCGCCGTGTGTAGCCTCGTCCAACACTGACTCCTCTGGCCCCGCAGTGGTAGCTCTCGAAGGTGAAGTGTCTGCCGAAGTTCTCTCACGGACAACCTAGGGCCTTCAGCTCGAGAGATCCCAGGAAAGGCCTGCTTCCCGTGGTGTTCCAGGATAGGCGACTCAGCAGCGGCGGCCCATGACGCGTACAGGCCAGACACCGTCGAGCTAGCTTGAGGCTTGAGCCGAAAAGGCTACTGACCTCAGCAGCAGAGGGGAGACGGCAGAGGCAGGGGAAGCACCTGGGGTAAATCCCACCTGGAGCCTGGCCCTTTCCCAACATTCGGGGGGGCCGTTAAATTCGGCGCCGTCAGGTTGAGATACTTCCAGGGCTGGACACTGAATCTGATTATTGCTGGAACCATTGGCTTGTGAGACTTCATTCGTAGCTGCTATGCTGCTCTGCTCATTGCGACAGGGAGGCGGCTCCACCGAAGCCGAAAGCGAACCCGCAGGGCCCGCGGGCCCGCCAGCGGCCGACGGGGCCAGGGGAAGGGCCGACGGGTTTTCCAGAGCAGTGGTTAGCAAGCTCCTCGGCCCAAGGATCCTCCTCCTCCTAGGGCCAGGCAGCTAATTCATCATCGTATCCTACTTCCAGGGGCCCATCGGGGGCTTCCTCGCCGCTCGGGATGGGTCGAGAACCCCTGGGCCCCTGGAAGCAATCGCCAACGAGGGCATCGTACAGCACAGACCGCTTTTTCTGAGAAGCGACCCGCGCGAGTGACCGTTGCGTCTGGGCCAAACTAGACTTAGAGCCTGGCGTGGGGTCCTGCTTGGGCCTCGGGGCCCGTGGAAGCTTGCGCGGGAGCTCTAGCGCCTTGGTGCGCAGACGCAGCCCCGAGCTCCGAACGTGGACGTGCTTCGCAAGCGGCAATGCTGACTGCGAGCGCGTACTATAATCTAACATGGTGTCTGGGCCCTCTTTTTGCGCGCAAGTGCCCTCAGCGTCTGCTGTGCGAATGGCGGCATCCAGGCGCTGTGGGAATTCGGAACGACGCAAGAAAGATGGGCCCATGTTGAAGTCACCTATCATGACCCGCGGCATCTTGAGAGACCTGGCAAGTGCGCCCATGCGCTGAAACCGAGTGTGATTCTTAGAAGTCATTGCAACGGACGGATGACCATACAGCACAATGAGCACACTTGAATGTTCTGAACAATGCAGCGCCATGGGTAAGAACCCATCAAGAACAGACTGGGTACTTTCCCTGAAATGGCGAGCCGCTGCCCGTACCTCCTGCACAGGAACTTGACATGCGACGGCCGCTCTGCCTCCTGGGCCAGCCGGGCTAGGCGATCGCCTGGCTCCGCCGCCTTGGCCCCTGGGCCCGCGGCAGGCGAGGCGGCGGCGCCCTCGGCTGCTGGGGCGTCGGCTGGCGGGGGGCGCTGCCCGCCTGCCGTGCTTGCAGCGCCTGCGGGGTCGCCTGGGGCGGCATGGCGCCTCTTCTTGGCGAGCCGTTCCTCGATCTCCTTCCGATGTGTCTGGACCTTCTGCAACCACTGCTGGATCTCCTCCTCTTTGCCTTGGAGGTGAGCTTTCGCGCTCTCGAGTTGGAAGTCCCGTCAGCGCTGTCTTCTCCTCCTCCGTAGCCCCCCAGGTTGTCGAGGTTGTCGAAGAAGGCCTCATCCCACTTCATGCTGATCATGGGTTTGTCCTGGCTCTTGTCGTCGGCGGCGGCGTCGTCGACCTTCACTCCCTCCGCCTTGGCGACCGCCTGGGCTGCCAGGAGCTTGCTGTCCGCCGCCTCCGCCAATGCCAGGGCCGCTGTCTTCTCATTCGCCTCCGCAGCCGTCAGATTGCTGCGTAAGCGAACCACGTTCGCCACTGCTTGTTGGTGCCGATGTTCTGCATCCCGCCATGCTCCGCCAGCTCGCCTGAACTCCTCGGACACACTCACCTTCGGCGTGGAGGAGATGCCCCCCTTGACGAGCTTGTCCAGCTGAGCCTGGAGGTCGGCCTGGAGCTGCGGGTCCTTGGCCGAGGAGACGGCCTGCTGCAGGAGATCCTGGACCGAAGTGCCCTTGCCCTTGCCGCCGCCGCCACGCTTGCCTCCAGGGGGGGCCGCGCGCTCCCGAGACGAGCGGAGGATGCCTGCTGGAAGGCTTACGCACCCCCTCCGACTCGCTGCCGCTGTCCGCGTCGAACCACAGGTCGTCGTCACCGCCCTTCTCCTCGTGGTCGCTGAAGCGGACCTTGGGCTTGGGGCGGAACAACTCAATCTTGCTGCCACATCCTGCACACTTGAGATGGTGCCTCAGCAGGATCGTATTCCACTCGCATGTGTTGCACTCGCTGCATCGGCTCCAAAGAGCCGCCGTCGCTGAAACTGCCTCTGTGTTGGTCGATGGCCTTTCAAATCTGACTGTGTGAAAGACCAGAGTCCCTCAAGCACTGCGTGGAAGCCCAGAGGCGAGCTCTGCAGGTGGGAGGGCGCCCGCTGGGGCACCACCACCGCTCGAACCCGAGTTGCTTGAGGAGGAGGAGGAGAAGGAGGAGGAGGAGGAAGAGGAGCAGGAGGAGCAGGAAGAGGAGGAGCAGGAGGAGGAGAAGGAGGAGGAGGAGGAGGAGGAGGAGGAGGAGGAGGACGAAGAGGAGGAGGAGGAGGAGGAGGAGGAGGAGGAGGAGGAGGAGGAGGAGGAGGGGAGGAGGGGGAGGAGGAGCAGGAGGATTGGGCCGCTTCCCTGGCCCCATTCAGCCCTTGTCCTGCTCCCCCCCCTTGGCCCCGCGAGGCAACGGTCCCGGATAGCGCCACCAGGGCCGCCGCCGCCGCGGACGCGCCCCGGCGAGGGGGACCTCGAGGCCAGGGAGGGGGGCGCACTTCGGTCGAGGAGGCGAAAACATCGGTCAAGGCGCGTGCATTAGCGACGTGTCTTGTGTCGTATGAGAGCAGCGCGCTCCTGGGCCAAATCGGGTGGCTCTGGCCGCGTGCGTACCTTCTCCGATGCATGGATCTGGCGCCCGCGCGCCAGATCCACGGATCCCCGTTCCATGGCAGCGTGTGCCCGGTTCGAGTGGTGCCGAAGCGGGCCGCGAGGTGTTGATCTGTCGATTGGCTGGAACTCTGCGCCCCACTGGCGATGCCAACCAACGTCGGGGGCAGGGCGGCGCGTTGAAC
>CAUYUJ010018083.1:71167-89466 GCA_963575745.1 Prorocentrum cordatum | reverse complement strand
GGAGGAGGAGGAGGAGGAGGAGGAGGATGCCACTGCACGCCGGTATGTCGATTATTTGCGCACTGGCCGGGTCAGTCTACTGCGGGAAGCGGGCGGGTGCCCGCTCGAGTGGCCTATGCCCACGGGGCGCTCGCCTCCCGAGGTGGGCGCCCCTCTCCGTGCGGTGAAGAGGGGGGGCTCGATGCCCCAATTCGGCGGCGAGCGGGGGGAGAAATCTACGAACATTCTACGTCGGATGCTCGTAAAACTACGAACATTCTACGCTTTTGTTTCACGGATTCGACGCGAAAGAGGGAGAGAGAGAGAGAGAGAGAGATAGAGAGAGGGAGAGAGAGGCATAGAGAGAGAGAGAGAGAGAGCGAGCGAGAGAGAGAGAGAAAGATAGAAAGAGAGAGAGAGAGAGAGGAGGGGATGGAGTCGGCGGCGAGCGATGGGGGGAAATGAAAAGGAGACGGCCTTCTCAGCAGGCGGCAGGACCTCTCAGAAGCCCTCGCGCCTTCCGAGAAGTCTTTGTTCTACCCTTGGGGAAGGCTCAGGCACCTTGTCAGAAGGCCGGGGGACGTCCGAACCTTCTGAGAAGTCCTCCTCCTTTTCACTTCCCCCTTTCGCTCGCCGCCGACGCATGGGGCTCAGACGATCTGGTATGTTTTTGGTTCCCCTCGGGGCCTTCCTGCCTCTTCGCCGAGCACGGTGCCAGGCGGTGCGCGACCCTGGCGGCTCTGCCGCGATGGCCGCCACGGAGAAGCTGTTCGGCTACAACAAGGCCGGGGCTCGGCATAACGGGGGCGGTTTAGCGCGTCCACCACTGCCTGATCCTCTTCGTCCCCCTCCCTCCTCTCGCTGCCGTCCCTCCGCTCTCTCCTCTCATCCCTGCTCCCACTGCCTGTTCCCCTCCCGCTCACGTTCTCTTCTTGTGGCAGCCCCTCGGTTTCCATATGTGTCCTATTCTTGGGAGGGGGAGGAGGGACATAATGGGGGAGGAGGAGGAGGAGGAGGAGGAGGAGGAGGAGGAGGACCAGTGTAAACCTAAGAGTCATCAGCGGTATTGAAATACACTCTCCCTCCAGGATCGCTCTTCACAGGCCCTTCACAGCCCCCTACAGGGAATTGCCCCGTTGGGGGACAACTGTGTGAAAATCTCGAAGCGTGCCAAAACACCGTTCTCAGAACTTCAACGCTACGAGCTAACCTGACTGGTAAATTTGGCGATAGTGAATTGTGCCAGAAGCCTGTCTTGGGATTTCAACAACGCGAGTCAACGTAACTGTTGCGCCTTTGACAATCCTGCATCGCTCCAAAACGCCATGTTTTGTACGTTAGCCATGGGAAGTAATACCATTCTTGCAAGTGTTAAAAACGATTGCGCGCGGAGCTCAGGCGAGAGCCTCATTTTGAAAAGGAACCGCCCTCAATCCGTGAAGCTTTTTGCAATTTTTGGAAACGAACGTGCGCGGTGCTAAGGCACGAGCCACATTGTGAAAATGACCTGCCCTCAAATCGTGAAACCCTTTGCAATATTTGCAACCAATGTGCGCGGCGCTAGGGCGAGGGCCACATTTTGAAAACCACCCGCCCTCAATTCGTGAAGCTCTGTGCAAATTTTCGAAGCGAATGCGCGCGGCACTAACTCGAGGGCCACATTTTGGAAACCACCCGCCCTCAATTCGTGATTTTCTTCAAAATTTTGAAAACGAATGTCAGCGCCGCTAACGCGAGAGCTACATTTTGATAACCATCCGCCTTCAAACCGTGAAGCTATCGCAAATTTTCAAGACGAATGTGCACGGTGCTACAGCGAGAGCCACACGTTGAAAGCGACCCAGCCTAAGTCCGTGAAGCTCTTTGCGCATTTTGGAACGACTGTGCGCGGCGCTAAGGCGGGAGCCACACTTTGAATACGACCCGCCCTCAATCAGTGAAGCTCTAGCATTTTTTGTAACGAATGTACACAGCGCTAGGGCAGGGGCTACATTTTGAAGATGTTGTCAAATTTTCAACATCAGGGTCATAAGTGGCGATGAAGTCTCAGGCGAAACGCCCGGCCCGCTCTTTCGACCGGCATCGGTTTGCGACAGCGGGGAGTTCTTTAAAAGAAACGAATGGATGATGATGATGATGATGATGATGATGATGATGATGATGATGATGATGATGATGATGATGATGATGAGGAGGATGAGGATGAGGATGAGGATGAGGATGAGGATGATGATGAGGATGAGGATGAGGATGAGGATGATGAGGATGAGGATGAGGATGATGATGAGGATGAGGATGAGGAGGAGGAGGAGAAAAAGGAGGAGGAGGAGGAGGTGTGTGTGTGTGAAGTCCGCTCATATCACCGATCTATCATCATATACCGCTAACGTATCGGCTCAGGTATTGGCATGAGCATCATACCGCGCTGCTCTCCGCGCAGCGCCCAGGAAAAGGAATAGCTAACCTCTTCCTCCTCTGCCTCTACCTACGGACCCTCGTATAGGATCGACCCTTCGGTCGTATCCCTATACACACAGGTTGTCAGCCAATTCTTTTACGCTCGTCGCTGTTGCGACTCTCGTTATCGTTGACCCGGCCGCATGACACTGCCCCCTTCGGGGCGCTGTGCCTCTATGCGCGCGCCGTCCTCGACAGCGCGCGGGCGCGACGGCACTGCGGAGAGGGCGAGAGAATCAGTGATACCCATGTCCCCCGTTTCAGGAGAGGGAATCACCGCCTCGCTCGCGGCTGCTCTTGGCGAACTTCTACCAGACTCCCCGCTGCCGCCGCCTCCCGCGCGCGCTCGCACGCCGAGGACCTCGGAACCGCGGCTCGATTGGCCTCCCGCGGCGCCCGATACGTCCGTCAGAACGCATCATGTGCCGGTGGGAACACCTGCAGTTGTCCTTGGAGACGTGGCTGGATTCGCCACACCTCCCTCCTCTCCTCCAATCTTCGTTGGTACACGTCGTGTCGGTGGGAACACCCGCAGTGGTGGCGCTGCGGTTTTGTCCCCAGAGACGCTTCCGCGCGCCACCGCCGCTGGGCTAAGATCACATCACCCACTAACGTGTCTGTTTCCGAACGTGTGCGTGTCATAGAGAATCGTACTTGGCGGACATCCCAGCGACAGTTTCCAGAACGGTATCACATTCGCTGTCCTATTCGGGACGCGAGCCGTTGTCCCTCCCAGAGACGTTCCCGGCATCGCTCCCTACCTTCCGACATGGTGTCGCGTGCCTCTCCCGCCGCCAGTGACATGGCTGAGCTTCGAGGCCAGGATGAAACTTGCGCGATCCAACAGTTGTCGGGGCTGGCCGCGCATGCGGCCACCCCCAGAGAGGAGCTTTAACAAGCTCTTGCTTTGGTCGACGTTCAGATCGCTGAATATCGATCGATCATCACTCAGGTCCAGTATAGATGGAGTCACACCGAGGTTTTGATGCCAGCACAATCCAGACGCTCCATGACTACTTCCTGAGGGTGGAGGCCCAACTGGCGAACGTCAGAGACAACGGGACTGCCGCCATTAGGACTTTACACGATGAGCTCCCGATGGCCCGACAGATCCCGCCTGCGGAGGTGCATGGACCAACGTATCAACAGCTTTGCGCGGACATCAACGCGCATTGAACCCAGGTTGAGATGACCACTGCCACGCTACACTCCCGACGTACCACATTCACGTCTGAGTTGCACGGCGAGTTGCGTGGTGCCGATATGGCCTTCGCTCGACGTCGTCTTGGCGTTTCCGAGAGACGTGTGCCAACACTGAAGAACCGAGTCTCCACGACCGAGCAGCAGTTGCCTGAAATGAGGACTGCGCTGGCTGAGTTGCGTGTTGTGCGGACCCAGACTGCGCAGCTGGGCACTTCGACTTCGGTATGCGATTTCGCCTCCCTCGAAGCCCGAATGGCCGAGGTGCAGATGGCGGCGGACCACGCGCAGTAACGACGCACCCAGATCTTTCATGAAAGAGACGCCGAAAAAAACGCGGGCAGAGGAAGCACTCACAGGTGTGGAACAGGAGCGCGAAGCACATCGCCGACGAATCCAGGACTTCAGCAACGGGTGGACAGGTACTCCCAGCGAACCCACGACGCTAACGTTGATGTCCGTGGGGCACAATAGAGCGTTAACAAAATGCAGCATGAAGTCGCGACAGCCCACGTGAGCAACACTCATATCCACCATCCAACCCCGCCCCCTGGCCATCGACGCGACCGAGTCTTCGCGCGTGCCGATGGTGACGTCCGCGCAGGCCCTACGCGACGTGCGTCGCCAGGTGCCGCCTCCGCAGCGGCTTCCACAGACGCGTCGCGTTTCCCCTGTGCGCCCGCCATCGCCTAGCTACCCAGCCGGTTCCAACGCACACTTTGTCACGCCTCTCACTTCCCAGTACCGTCCCAATCCAAGAATCAGACTCCGTGCGCGCGACACAACCTGCCACGCACTACATAACTACAAGAGCGGCAACGGATGGTTCGCAACAGCTTTGGTAGCGCTTCCAGACGCCCTGCCGGCGCCTATGCGTTCCTATGCGTCGCAGAAGACCAACCATCTTACGAGGGCCACCAGGACAGCGGCGACTTCGAGATTATCGATTGTAAACTCGCAGCTGGGCCCACTGCAGTCCACAATATTGAGCTCCGATGCCGCATCAAGGACCTCGCAGCTCACGAACATAAAGCTGGTCGTATGCTGAAGGGTAGACAAGTCTACTGGACGATACTACAATCCTACAAAGCCACTGCAGTCGACGACGCACTGCATGACTTTGAACGTCTACAACTGATACGCATGCGGGATGACGAGCTCCAGCGGTTTATCGTGGATTGGGACAATCTATTGTTGGAATGCCGCGAACCACCCGACACGCGCATACTCAAATCGTTATTCCGAGCTTCGGTGCGCCGACGCTACCTGGTGAAGCAGGATATGCGCGACTGCAACAGGATGGCCAACGACGACCCACATAGAACTTACGAGTGGCTTCCAAAACGTGTTCTCGCCAACCTCGAAGTACGCCGACTTGAGCGCCATCAGCGCAACCTCGAGAACGAGTCGAACCGACATGATTCCGCGATTTGTGCAGCGCTAAGTCTGGGCGGTGCAAGAATGGTGAAAGGTGCAGGATGCTGCGCGCTGGATCCAGCAGCCGCCCCGCGCCGCGACCTCCACGACGATCGTCTACTCGCGGCAGAGACGCCCGCGACAGACGACCTTCCGCTGGCCGCTTCTCCGGCTCACCGCAGAAGGATAAGACTAAGCAGAACTTCTGCTTCCCTTTCGCAAAGCGCGGCTCCTGCCCATTCCAAGACCGTTGCAAGCGCCCCCACGTTCCGAGGTGCGCTTTCCATCCGGGCCCGAAGTTGACATGCAAGCGCGGCATCAGCTGCTGCGGCGCGCGCGTTGACTCTGGCGCAAGGACCCCCGATTGGGCCCTGCTCGGCCCTCCAGCCGAGACAGCCGCAACGGGCCCCCCCCCCGCGACGCGGGGGGGCCGCGAGCCTTCGCCCAACAAGGGCCGGCGCCGCTCCCGCAGTCCGGGGGGCGCGCGCTGGTCGCGACGAGGCTCGCCGTCTCCCGGGCGCGGGGGGCGTTCCGACTCGCGTGGTCCAGGGGGTCGCGGTTGGTCACCCCGCTCCCCGCGGCGCGGTCGTTCCCCGTCGCGGCGCTCCAATCGGGGCCGCTACCGTGGGCGCTCTCCAACCAGAAGTGATAGGACTGGCAGCCGATCTACATCCCGTTGTAACAGCCGATCACCATCCACGCGCGATCGCGCCAGATCTCCCGCAGCAGCGCGGCGCGACCGACGACGTGATCGCGCATGTGTGACTCGTGGGCGGCTTCTACTTCTGTCCGCCCCACCCTTGAGGCAGATTTGCTTCGACCTCGGCAATCTGGGCGCAAGTGCCTGCGCAGCCAAGCGTAAAATGTGCAAATGGACTGAATCCTCGCGCTGCAGTGGGGGCGCGGTCGACGCGCCGGACATCTTGCCAGACTGGCGGTTGGAAGATAGCGCGCGCGCTGCGAGCCGCGCAGACAACGCGTGCATGACGCGCTCATGCGGACCTCCAGACCAACTGCGGTGCCGGAGCTACCTCTGACTCATGGCGGTACGTCGGCGGCGACGCCTACGCCGACGGCGCCGCGGTCTACGGCGGCGCTGTCACGGACGTGGATCTTGAATAGTGGCTCCGCCCATCACATCCAAGGCAAGGCCGACCATCGACCGCGCGAAGCCACTCGAGTGCGACAGGGGCGAGAACGCATCTTCGACGCAGCCATCGGTGACCGCGTCGTCAACGAGCACATCCAGTTTGCACTCCCACGCATTGGATTATGGAGCTCGGCGCCGGTTATGGCGGATTGCCCATCGGTACTTTCTGTGGGGCAACTGGTGCAGGAAGACGGTTTCAGCCAGATCTGGGATCCACAATTTGGTTACCTTCTCCAATGCCCTCGTGGTGCATTGGTGCAGGGTCAACGTCGACGACCGAATCCCAGAGCTCGACTTCAGCAATCTGCAGCAGATTCCGCCCCCCCGACTTGTGCGCCGCATTCCCTGCCTCCCGACGCAGCCGACGTGCGCGGTAACAGAATAGCGACAATCCGACTTCACTCACGTGTAAACGCCATGGAGATGGTGCCATTGCGCCGATGGACGAGCCCACGCTCGCGCGTAACACCACGGCGCCAGTGGATGCACCTGCGTCGACGACGGATCGGATCGATTCGACATCGAGTGCAGTTGCGCCGACTGTCGCACCGGCGCTTGCGCTGCCTGGCAGACCGCGTCTACCCGTCGACCCGTCGCACTACGTCACCCGCAGTCTCAAACGCCTTGACTGCGAGATCTGCGCACGCATCCTGGTGCACAACGCACCGTGCCGACGCTGGCGCCGACCCGACCCGCCAACAGACCCTTACCGCATATGACATTCAATGCGAGGCGCTTACACCTCAACGATTCGGCGAAGCTCTGACTGCCGAGCACATTGTCTTCGCAGCAGACGATGCCGCCGACGAGTGCGGTGGCGAGTGCGCCCTGGTTGCGCCGGATAAATTCACGGGCGCCGCCGCGGCATGCCCGGCGAAGCGCAAAGACGCCGAAGCCACCAAGGCATCATTTCTGGAATTATTTGCCCCGAGTGGTGAAGTGAAGCACATTTGCACGGGCAATTCTGGGGGGCTACAGAAATCAAGCCGACTACTGGGATGGTGACGCGATGCCAGCGCACCACATCGGCCACAAACCATCGGCGTGGACGAACGTGCAGTCAAGTCCGTTATGCAGGGCGCCCGAGCGGTGCTCCATAATTGGGCTTGGGCCATGAATGGTGGAAGGAAGCCATGCAGGCATGGTGCTGCGGCCGCAATTTTACTGCTCGACCCTGTCGCGGAGTTGCCGCCGCATTGGAAGCGCACGCCTACTTCACCTCGCATGAAGTTAATTTTGGTGAACCTTTCAAGGAACAACTTGTTCTTTTTGGGACTCTCATCTGCTGGAAATGCTTGAAGCCAGACATCGACAAGTCCGCGGTGAAGTTTGACGAGACCACGCGAGAAGGCTTGTTCATGGGTTATCACCTCCACGCTGGTGGGCGCTGGTCCGGTGACTACCTCGTCATCGACGCGGCCACGTACGCTAAGAACCCCGACGGAGAACATTGCCATGTACATCGTGTCAATAACATTTGCGATTCCCGACGGGAGACATGTTTTTCCTGTCCGAGAAGGTCTTCTTCGACATCGCAACCCAGAAAAACACGAGTTAATCTCGTTCCAAGCATCCCGACCCCTGGGAGTACCAGCACAGGACGACCCCGTTCTATTCTACCCAGCGGAGTGGGATGATCCCACTCCCAGTTTCGAAGCTTCCCGAACCAGGACCACCTGAGGTTTCTGGCCCCGAAGCACAGCCTCCCGAGGCACATGGGCTTACGGCTCCCGCTCCTGAGCCCGACTACTGGGAACAACGCGATGAAACTATGCTACGCCGCATCCAGACACCGCGGACACAATTGTTTCGCCCAACAGACGATGTGATTGGGGTTCCAGTCCCGGTAGATAAGATTGACGTTACCCGTAACTTCGAGACTGCGCCAACTTTTGAGAGCGAGAAACACTTCCGCGATGTCCGGGACGGCAGTGGCAACGACCGCCGCCACCTCGGTGAACCCTGGACCAGCGTAGTGCGCTTGTGCAAGCGGCCTGAGATAACTACCGACGGCAAGATCAACGTTCACGGCCGCCAGACCCGCATCCAGGCTACCTCCAGACCAGACCGCGCACTGCCAGAATTCTGGAAGAGCATGTGTCAGAAAGAACGAGTGGCGGAGAAGGGGTTCGGCAAAGATGTGCTTCGTGCGCGGAAGACGCGTCGTGACTCCGCCCTTCGCGTCCGGACACGAACTGACAAGAGCGCCCGCCACTTCCTGACTGCCAGCAGCGACGGACCACCACGGACCACTGTGGAAAGACGCATCACTTACGACCCACGCAACAACGCCGTCAGTCGAGACGAGGATGTGACGGGAATTACGGACAGACGTATTACACGCGCCTTGCTTCCCGACGGACCACGTGACATCGTCGCCGTTCTATATTTCCGTCCACAGCCGGATGCAAATCTTGCAAGCGCTGCACGCTCGCATGCGCTGCCGGACAGGTGCAGCATGGCACCCGTGATGCCGCGTGCATCCGACCGCCATCAGGGGCATAGAAGCAAGCTCGATTCCACGCGCTGGAAGCGACCTTGCAGCGTCACCCGCATCCTCGTCGCGCGCAATCTTGCCAAGAAAGAAGTTGCGGCTGAACCGAGAGCACAAACTGTACTTCGTAAAGAATACGAGCGACTAGAAACGAAGCAAACGCGGATGTTCGACACGGTTATGAAACGTGACGATGTTGCACGCAACGCCCATAAGGAGCCCAGAAAGGTTCACTTCGCCAGCATCGTGGAACTTTCCCTTGTGAAACATGCTGAGCTACCTCCGGAACTGCAGAGGTGCAAGGGGCGCGTTGTGGTACGAGCGGCTTGGCCGTTATATTTGCCGACGCCGCTTCCAGCGCCTCCCATGTCGAGGCCTCCAAGCCATGCGATGCCACGGCTTTGTTGACTGGCGACGGTGGTGAACAGAGTGATGCCTCAGGAACACGCACTCAGGCTTTGCTTTTGCGGAGACGGTCGCATCGACCCGGCGGATGCCTGGATCTTTTTACCCCAGCTACGACAACCCATTTCTGGGGCGAAATACAAGGATCTGGTATGCCGATTACGATTTGCCCTCTACGGTTACCCACTGGCCGGTGTCTTCTGGGAGCGCCATTGTCCTGCAAGCCTTGGGTCGGTGGGCTTCCGCCCCATTCCTGGTTTGGAATGTGTAATGAAACGCGACAAGCTGAACCTCATCCTATCAGTATACGTCGACGACTTCAAGTGGCAGGACCCACAGCCAACCTCAAACTGGGATGGGATCTCATGCGACACAGTGGGATCGAACTCGGCCCACCCACACAGTGTGACCATTAACTGGGATGTGGTCAGGATACATGGCAGGTGCAACAGGACGTCTTCGACCAACGTGTGACTACGGTCCGACCCATGCTCCCAGAGCATGACCACGAACAGTGCACTTCGGTGTCCAACGCACGTGGGATTCGACACGACATGCTTGGCTTTACTGGCCAGTGCATCGCGAGATATTTGTATTGCGTTTCCAAGCTACCTGGGATGCCCGGATCGCGACGACAACGGTCATCATCGCCCAAGCCTCGTGCAACCAAGCCTCGATCTCATGTGCCGTTTGGCAAACCCGCATCTAGATCTTGTGCGTCGGTTGAAAACCCGCGAGCGACGCTGCGGGCATTGCTTGCAACGATATCTCACATGCCAACACCCTTGGTATCGAAGATATTTCTTTCACGGAGAAGGATTGCGAGGACGCGGGCGTCCTTGGGCCAGACGCCGCGAGTGTTCTCTTGAAGATCTTGTACCTTGCCAGGTGCTGCAGATTTGATGTTTTGCTCCCTGTCTGTATGCTCGCACGGGGGAGCGCGGAGTGGAACTGCGCTTGCGGTAGACGGCTACGCCGCCTGGCATGTTATTCCTCCGCTCCAGGACATCGACGAGAGCTACGCCGCCAGCGCGAATATCATCCCACAACATCATGCACGATGACCTCGTACTTCATGCTCCTCGTCGCCCGACCACTCCGTCACCGCCTCCGGTGGCCCATCTCATTGCGGCGGAGGATAACGATGCCGTGATTGCGATCGTCCACTAAGGGCGGACGCCAGCATTCCGTCATCTACATCGCACGCATCGCATCGATTTAGATGTGATGACGGAGACATTTCAGCAGGGACATATACAATTAAGCGTCCATGGGAACACAAGAACAGGTTGCCGACAGGATGGCCACACATTTTGAGCCTAAGCAGGCCCACCTCTGGCAATACTTATTGGAGCTGGCACTTATTTCCCTCGCCGCTGCGAAGACCGCGAGGACGCCAGAGATCGCTAAAGACGGCAGCCAACCGGCGGCTCTTGTGGCCAATCTTGCCCCTGTCGCGACCGTTCTTCGCGCGCGTGCGCATGTTGCCCGATGCGCGCCTCGCGCGCCTTGCCTCCGCATCCGTTATCAGGATCACAGGCGATCGCGCGCGCCCCTCCCCCATCCTTCGGTGACAGAGGTCAAACTGCCGTCGAGAATCGGCCCAGCATGGCGACCGCTCCGAACAATCTGCGCGGCGTGCAGCTCGGAGGTGCGCCCCCCGCTTGCGCCGATGGCGACATCCGCAGCGGGCCCGCGCATGAGTTTCAGCTCGCTCATCGCCGCTCCTTGGAAGACTCCCCAATGAGTTCTCATTTACGGGGGGAAGCGCCCAGACGGGAGCGGACAATATTGGTTGCGCTCCAGCAGGCAGGGTCTCGTCACCACGTCTGCTCAGGCGGTGGCGTTGCTGAGTGGTCAACAGCCTCCGCATCCCAACCCTTCCACTGCGGCGCCCTGGATGGCATTCTTGTTTGTCTGGGTGACAGTCCCGGGGTTATACTTAAAGGACTCGGCCATCGACAACGCGGTGCACCAGAGCCCGAACTTCCTCTTCGCTACTAGCACACCTGCGACGGGCACTGACGGCTTCAAATGTCCTCCATCGGGACGCGTGTGTGCGCGTCGCCGGCAGCGTGTGGAAATTCTTGAGGATGCCGTGGGACAGTGTTGGCAGCGCGTTGATCGGCCAAACGGCAGGCGCGGAAATCGCTGACGACGTGCGTCGGTATGCTGATCATCCTATGCCGCCGCACGTTGTCGACCATGGTCTGACTGCGTGCATTTTCTCACAGCAACATCCTGAGAACGTCAAGCTGCCATCGGGACCGCGGGCAGCCCCGCGCACCAGGGATATGGCAGGCCACATCGGAAGGATTGCCGAGTCACTGCAGCGCATGTGCTGCCGTGTCTTTCACTCGCTGACCGCATTCCCAACTACGAGATCAAAACGTCCTCGTGGGTGACTGCGCGTGGCGGTTTCGGCGGAGATGCTTCTCTGCTTGTGTCGGTGACAACGCCCGTAGATGACAACGTTTCGCTTTTCCCTTCTCACGTCTTGAAACCATGTGACGCAAGCAGGGCCCCATTGGAGCTCAATCGGAGTCACTTCAGTGATATCCCTGTGTATTGCAATGCAGGTGGTTCAATCGTGAGAACTTCTTCACCACTGAAGAGCATGCGACCCAACCACTGTGGTCAGCGTTTGCTGACGGCCGCCACCTGAAGTGCATGTTCAGTGATCGAGGATGGCCCCCCCTTTTCCAGGAAGACTTCGGACTCGCTGTCATCCATGCCCTTGGATCTGATGGCCATGCGTTCAAATGGGTGAATTTGTGCAGTGCTTCCAGTTGTCTCATGCCGAACACAGGGAAGAATAAACTTCCAATACAACATGCACCGGCATCGACGACATGTACGCCGCCCGACTCCGCCAACATATTGCGGATGTCTCCAATACAGCGTTCGCGTCACTCGTTTGCCCCTGGATGCATGAGTTCCAGTGCCAAGCAGGAGCCACATTAGAGGATTTCAGCATCTGGATGCGTCCAGATATCCTTCTCTGGGCTTTGTCAAAGCATGACTGCAAGAGGTGCTGGCTCTCCAGTGACACCCCCCATCAGCTGTAACATGCCGTTGTTGTCCGAGGCCGGTGGTGACACCCGCAGCCCTGCCGCGGCTGCCGCCATGCAGCGGCGCCACGAGGAGCTGCGGCTGCGACTAGACTCCGCCTTAAATTCCCCCGCGCCATACAATGCCGAGCAGCAGGACATCATTCGACATGTTCAACAGGCCCGGGCACGCTACGTGGCCAAGAAGTGCGACCAGTATCGTGATCTCAGCGAGGTAATTTGGGTGCATTGGGAAGACTCTTTCCCAGCCTATGTCAAACAGAGGCATTGCCAACGTGGTTTGCGTGCTTTCCTGTGGTGGAGTGGCAATGATATTGCTGCCGATGGCAACATCATGAACCTCCAGCTGCATCGAGCCCGTGCGCGTCTGAACCTTGATCGATGCTACTGGTGGTTGCCATCCGCTGGCGGGGTGGTCCGATAATTGCCCGAGCACGTCAAAGTGGTCGTTTCCCGTTGTATCGAGGTCATGAACGGTTTCCGATGCCCCGCGGTCATGGCCTTGGGAAGGCCTGTCAATGGGGTCTCCTGGACAAGTTCGACGACCTCACGGGCGACGTCGTCTCTATGTTCACTGGCCGCGGCATCGCGGTCCTCCCAGTGGAACAATGGATCGACGCACAACCTCGTGCAGTTGACGAAGCAGTTCATGCATGCCGCCACTCTTCGTAATCTGAGTGCGGTTCCCATGTCGCTGCCGACGCTGCCTTTCCCCTTCCGCCAGCCTTTGATTCAACCAGTTAGTGACTTTCAGGGGCGCGCCCAGACCGAGGACGCGCGAGGGGCACTCCGCATGCGCCTGGAGCAATCCACGCATTACCAGCGTCAGCACGGTCTTGCTGGACTGTAACTGAAGGCTCTCGGCGAGCACGAGTTGGCTACGCGGATGAACCAAACCTTCCAGGCCATGAAATCTTCGGCTCACGCCGTTCCCGCACCCCCGCCGGCGGTCACTCCCGCGCCCGGGACACCCTCCGACGCCCCGACCCCTTGGGCCCAGGCTCCTTTCCTGACCCCCACGCGGCCGAGTGCGTCGGCATCCGAGGACACGCCACCAGCATATACCATGGCAGTCTCTACTGCCTCTGACGAGGACTGGGGTGGCAAGGTTTTTTTTTTTTTTTTTTTTTTTTTTTTTTTTTTTTTTTTTTTTTTTTTTTTTTTTTTTTTTTTTTTTCCCCCCCCCCCCTCCTTTCTTTCCCCTTCGTGCGATGCAATAATCCCCTTCGTGCGATTACCCTACGGCATGGGCCTCTTGGTCGTCACCTGAACGGGACTTCCTCCGGACCACGGCCAACGGGACCTACCAGGTGCGCCACGCTGCCGCATGGCTGGTCTTCAAGCAGTTTGTCGACAAGATCAGGTTGCAGGCCAACGTGCGTGCGAGTGCAGAGACTTTATTCCTTGACCAGGCGCGCGGCATCAACGCGGAATGCGTCGACGAGCTCACCGATTGGTTTCGCTAGCAAGCCGACGCCCGAGTGGGCGCCGCCCCAGCTCCTCATCCGGAGCCGCTGGATGCGCCTGCTGCCGCGTCGTTGGTCGCGCCGCCGCTCCCGCCCACGCGCCCCCCGCCGCCTGCGGACGCCCCTGCGGCGCGCGCGACATCCGAGCGGCCACTGCCTACGTCGCCCACGCCGCCCGCGCCGCCTACGCCACTTGCCTCGGTGGCAACGCCTGCGCCCATGCCGCCTCAGCCGCTCCTGGAGGTTACCCCAAAGGAACCACCTGCGCCGCCGCTGCGTCCGCCTGCGGTTCCTGCAGCGGACGTTTGTGCGTCGGTGGCAACGCCCGCAGATGCTCCGCCGTCTGTGGTATCCGTGCGGTTCGCGGCGCCTTTGAAACTTAAGGTCATGGGCGCGCGCGACTGTTGTGCTCGTTCGCAACGCGAAACTGCAGATACCTCGGAGATGTACAATGGCTCCGTCACTCCCAGGGAGTGCAACATCCGCAAGAAGATGCCTGACCCTTTCCCTTGGGCCCCTCCTGCTCTACGCGGACACGGACGGTGCAAGGCGAGCATCGACAGCTCAGAGTATGAGAGCAGCCTATATGACGATCTTCACGTCATCGAGCATGCCCTCGGCTTACATAGCCGTGGGTGTTCCCCCGACAATGCGTGGACTGCGCCCTGCAATGCGGAGACCAAACAGTTGGGTCTGGATTTTCTTACAGGTGATAGGTACCCTGGCCACAACTTGGGGTTTCCGTAATACTTCAGTAGGTCGCTCTCTGCAGCGCTACGTCACGTCAACAGTGTCACGAACTGCCTGGATCTATTCTTGGACCGCCGTGTCAACATCTGGACCTAGCCAGGAGTTGAACGTTGGGCCGTGGGGAACTACTCTCGATCCTTCGACGACATCGCGACGGACATTCTCACGAGAAACAACACTGGTCCCAATATGGCGGCGGTGCATACACATCTGCTCCAGGCACAACAGCTAGGGCAGCCGTGGCCGAGCACAGACAAGTACTACGTCATCGTTGTCTTTCGTTCCCTACAAGTATGTGCACATCGACGATGAGAAGGCTCGGTTCCAGGTCTTCGTCCGCCGTCCCGATCTGACCGGTGCCGATTCGGATTTCGCATGGGATCAGGTACTGCCAATCAGGCTATCGGCGGGCGCAGTGCTGTGCATAAAATGAACAGACCATGGAACATTGGGTGGAAGCGACTATCGTGGACCGATGTGAAGTACCCACATCATGTCACACCCGTGATGAGTGGACTGGCGCCCGCAACTAGGGCATTATTCTCGGTTACGGAGCAGAACGTCAGACGCGGAAAGAAGCGTTCTTCAGTTCGTGCCTTTTTGCCTTCGGAGATATGCCGAACCCACGCACCGCGGTTGCCGGCTGCAAGTTCGAGCGCAAGAAGAAGCGGGTGGACGTGGTTATCAACGTGCATGCGGCGTCTGTGGCTGGTTGTGAATTCTGGGTTGGTGAGCAATAGGCCATCATGTGTCCCCAGACTATTCCTCCTACGGGTATTCTCGCCATCCGCGCGGTCGGTGCACGTCCTCCCTTTCCCGAGCACAACCAATCATTGACCTGCCTTCCGCTGGCAAGGCTTCTTGAGCCACGGAGTCCATATGAAGTCAATGAGGTTGTGCCGGCGGTGACACCTGCGGCGAAGTCTATGCCGAAAACTCAGTCGCATCGTAGACCCATTGTGGCCTCCCCCAAGCCTCGTGGATCTGCGGCCGTGGCAGTCGCGAAGAGCTCTTCTTCTGCCACGCCATGTGTTCCCGAGCAGCATGTGCGTGCCGATGCGCCGGCCGACGTTGCGGACGACGTGCGAGACGCACCCTGCCTCGACGCGTGCATGGCTGCACCCGCCGCTGGCGCTATCGTTCACGCGCCGGCGGAGACACCTGCGTCCTCGCAGGATGCAAACCCGCCGACTCCAGCATAACAGGACATCCAGCAAGCCCAGTCGAGCATCGACTGGTGGAAGATCGTGCAGGATTGCAAGAAGCAGTACTCCGAACCGCTCGCTAAAGATCTCCCTCAGGTTACTTAGGGCCGCGCGTCACGTTGCAGTGACATTCGTTTCGGTGATTTTTCTACACGCGTCGGCGCGGTGCGTCTCGATGCCGAGCTGTCGCCTTGCCATGCCCTGCCACCGAGCAGAAGACCCACATCCTGGCAAAGGGACGTATTGGTCAAATCATCGACACTCAGCACGCAAGACCATGCGTCAGTGTGATGATGCGTGCAGTGGCCACGGTCCATTCTGGGTCAACATTTGGTATTGTGATCACGGCAACGAACAACGCGGATTCAGCTTCGCCGTTCGTCTTCGTGCCGATCTTCTGTTGGACTTGCTTGATCGCTTCCACGCTTGGGACATCGACGAACATCTCGGCCTATCCGGTGATGACATCGTCGTTGCGACGTCGGTGGAAACACCCGCAATTCACGACAGTCCCGACACCGTCGAGCACAATGACAGTCGAGCCGTCAGATACCGCGAGAAGAGAGTTCTGACCCCGATCCCGATCGTCGAGGACCTGCAGGCAGCCTCTGGAACCCTCTCAAAATAATCTTCAGGACATTCGAGATTCTCGTTCAGTGGGCATCAGCACTGGACCACTGTTGATGACGCCGCTCTGCGAGGTGGAACAAGTGTGTATTGTGAAATACGAGAATGACAATTGCCACTACCTCAGCCACCTCGACATCGCGTTTCGCTTCAACGTTGACTCACCATGTTATCACGTGACGTTTAATCCGTGCATTCCATGGGCCCAGCAGCTCCCCGACGCGTGCGGGCACAACTGGTTCGTCCTGACGATGATGAGGAACATGGGTTCGAAAGGCGACGACGATCCCACGCCTCTTCGCCATCGCCCATGACGACGCCATTAAGCGTCGCGTGGAAACATCGGCGTCGGATATGCTTAAGTACCACCCCGCCCTCGAGTCTCGGCTTGCCCCATGGGCGAAAGACGTGATGAGCAAACCGAGGTGCGACGGATATTTGGACGACCCCATGAAGGACAATAACAACGTCGAGGCTGACGCCAAACCGACCCCTCCCGGCGCCCCCGGTCCTACTGCCGATCCTGGTAGCACGGCATCCGCTGATGCCCCGGCCCAGGAACAAATGCTCGCGGCACTGTGGACCGACTCTGACGACGATCTACAATGCATCGAGAGGGGTGCGAGGAGCGCGGAGCTCCGTGCTACGGCGGGGCGAGCAGCTCCTGAGAGAGCATCCGGGCACGGCCTCAGCGCAGCACGCTCGTGAACCGATATCGGCAGGTGGCGTCTCCGATCGGATGATCGACGAAGGATTGGAATCTCTGGCCGCCCATCTGGCCACCGATCGCGCTCATTTGATCCCGGATCGTGCTCTGCGTGATCTCGGTCGGTCTTTGAGCGCCGGTGGTAACGCCCGCAATCGCGCCCAGCAGCTTATGGAACGTGGTGTCGTTGACGTGCGGGCCGTGAAGCGTCATTGTCAGAGCTGCTACCGTGATCTTCGTAACGGCTTCCGTGGTGACGTCTGCGACATGTGCAGTGAGTCGCAGAAGTACGGGGGGACCGGTGCAGCTCAGATCCAGTCTCTTGCCAACGTTCGCACGTGGATTCGAAGCAATTTGAATGGGCAGATCGCGCGGCATATTATGCGCGCAGACGTTGCCATCCGCTTCCAGGGCACCCGCTCCAATGAAGCCGAGGGGGGAGATTTTTCCTTCGCAGGCAGGCGGGTAAGGCGGAGAAGCGTCGCGCCAGACCTTACTCAGGCGCTTGCCGACTGGGTGGAGCTGGCGCTGATGGCCAGCACGACAACGCCGTCTTGCATCACCCGTGCATATGTTGACATAGTGGAGCGGTTCCAGACTGAGCCTTTGTTCTACGCTCAGATGACTGATGGCAGGACGGCCCGAAACAAACGGCCATTCACGATCGATGATATGCGCGACGCCGTGCGATATCACCGTGACAGCGTGAATTCTGGATGCGCTGGTCGCCGGGCACAGGCTTTTGGAACGTGGGCCCATCACCTTGTCCGCTCCCTCGGGGAGGGGTCAGGGGTCGATGAACCGCGTCGCGCTGGCTGAGCTGCAGAGGCAGGTCCCCATAGGCGCAGCGAAAGGCAAGACGTGCGAGGATACTGCCGCCGTCATTGGCCCTGTCCGTCTCGCCCCTGCCCCTCCCTTCCCGCGCCGCAATGTCCCTGCCGGCGGCTGTGCCCCTGGCGCTGCCTGGACTGGAGACGCCGGCTCCGCTTCGAGCGCGCGGAGACCCGCGGCGCTTCTGAGGCGGCTGCCACGTGGGGCGGGGCCCAGAGGCCGCAGCCGTAATGCCGCGCGCCAGCGCCGCAACGCGGAGACGTGGCTGTGCCGCGACGTCGAGCAGTACCAGCACGAAGCGCACCTCTATTGGGCCTACTTTCTCGACAAGTGGATCTGCGTCGACGAGAACGACTGCGAGTACATATGGCTGGACACACAGTGAACGGACGACTGGTTGGTTTGATGAACGCGGCAATCGTGTCTGGGACAATCGGCATTCTGATCCTAGATACCTGTGTTGAAGAGTACTGCGTGATTGTATTCTGTGTGCTTCAGTGGCATATTGTAATCTCATTATCTGATTACACTGCTGGTTTTCT
>CAUYUJ010018083.1:21167-66167 GCA_963575745.1 Prorocentrum cordatum | reverse complement strand
GGCGGGGCCGTAGAGCGGGCAGCGGAAGAGGGGAACTGGGGGGGGAATCCTCTCGCTCCCGCGAGGGCGCTAAGGTATGTTCGCGCTCCGCAGTTCGCGGTCCTGGGCCTTCTCCTTCGTTCTCCTCGCCCTCCTCGCCCTCCCCTTGTTCCCTGGGGCGGGGGGCTTGGGCGCGACAGCGCGCAGTGATTCGCGCTGTCGCGCTTCGCGCTTCGCGTTCCGCGACGCGCGACTATAGGGGCAAGTTCTGTTTGCTCATCGGTCTTTGGAGGCATGGTGGTGATCGTCATTCCCCCCTCTTCCGAGGCTTCCCTCTCCCGTGGAGAAGGCGGTTGTGTTCCTGGCGTGCTTGACCTCTCTGGGAGGGGTGTAGCGCCAGGACAGCGACACTGATGGAAACCGACCACCACCGAGCCTTCGAAGGTCTACGCTGGGCGTTCATCTCGGCGAGCATCAGATCCGTGGTGCGCTTCCACCGCATCCACCTCCTCCTCCAAGGAGGATGATGCTTTCTCCCTCTTTCAATGTCTGCCTCCCTCCCTCTCTCTCTCCCTCCCCTCATCTTCTCCCGTCCTTCCTTCCAGGATGTCGCGGCTATCATGTTGTCGGTGACGACGTTGGCATGGAGTCTCGCCGTGCTAGCCGTTTATTGTAGATGGATGCTGAGGACGATGTGGGGGAAGGTGGCAATTCTCTCGGTAGTGTGTTGGGGGGTTCCAGGGTAATCTTCCCGAGATGAGCCAGCCTGGCTTGTCACAGGGTTCCCCATCGAGTATTCAACCATTCAACCATTGTCTAGAAGGCCCCCAAGAATCGTCGGATTCGCAGCTTGCGCACTGCGACGGCCAATATTACGTCTTGGTCGTCTAGGCTCTGAGCAAGCCTTCTGTTTGCAAGAACTCCACAAGCCTTCGGCACCCCATGACAGGATTTCGAGCGCTCTTGCACCCTTCTGGTCATACCGATGCCTTCACTGGACTTCTTACCTGTGAGCCTTATCTAAGCGGTCGAAGGCGCTGCAGCACCCAGCGATTGATATGGGGTAGATCCTGGTGGCGTGACATCGCTTTCATTGTAGTTTGCATGCTGATAACGAGCCTGGGACGCGCGAGGGCAAGGCAGAGCTTCTGTTTATGGTTGCGTCTGTGGTGAAGGCGCTGGGGACACCCTTGTAATTTGCGGTGATTCGCAGATAGACATTATCCGTAAGGGCTTCGCCCCATGCCGCTGGCCCCCTGTCTCGGATAATGGGAGATGCAAAAGTTAAGTTATGAGGTCTGGGCGCCGCCGTGAAGCAGTGTCGGGACCTGTTTGTTTTCGACCCTGACCCCACCGATCTGCGTGAGGGGTGCCATCGAAGTTTAGAAATGTAGCAAGTCCAACATGTTTTTGGACCCTGACCCCGCCGATCTGCGTGAGGGGTGCCACCGAATGTCAGAAATGTGGCAAATCCCATGTGTTTTTGGACCCTGACCCTGTCGATCTGCGTGAGGGGTGCCACCGAATTTCAGAAACGTTGAGGATCCACTGGGTTTTCGGACCCTGACCCCGCCGATGCCACCGAATGTCAAAAATGTTGAGAATCCAACGTGTTTTTGGACCCTGACCCCGCCGATCTGCGTGAGGGGTGCCACGGAATGTCAGAAATGTGGCAAATCCCATGTGTTTTTGGACCCTGACCCCGCCGATCTGCGTGAGGGGTGCCACGGAATTTCAGACATGTGGCAAATCCCATGTGTTTTCGGACCCTGACCCCGCCGATCTGCGTGAGGGGTGCCACCGAATGTCAAAAATGTTGAGGATCCAATGAGTTTTCGGACCCTGCTGCCTCTGTCGCGCTCCGCCCGCCAGGGAGAGCACGCTGCGCACGGAATGACATCAACGAAAGCATAATGGACGGGTTGGCCACGGCGAAGCAGCTATGATGCCCACCTCGAGGACCGCTATGATGCGGACGTGGCCCTGAACCTCGCTGAAGAAGAACACGAGTGCGAAGGCCTATGATGGTCCCTCTTCCCCCAGAAAGGGCCTTCCTGATGGTCTCGGACTGGGTGTGAGGTGCCTATGATGGCCCCTCCCCTCTGTGCCCACCCAGTTCCGCTCACAGGGATCTTGTGCAGCCTCCCACCATGGCAGGATGGTTACATGACCACCGCCTGGAGGATCAATTTTCGGGGACCTCGACAGGCGGTGGATGTGGATATACTCGGGCCACCGGGGGCCAATACACATATATATATATATATATGTGTATATATGTATATATATATATATATATATATATATATATAGAAGGCTGCATTGGCGCTGCGCGCCATGCACCTTGGTCCTCTGAGTTTCGCACGCAAGCGAGGCGCGTGCGTGCGTACATGCGCGCATGCATGTATACACGCGCACGCGCATGCACGCTCTGCACATAGATCTATGTGAATGCTACACATGTATACTATTGTATACGTGCGTATGTATATATATATATATTCCATATAAGCATGTGTATGTATGTATGTATGTATGTATGTATGTATGTATGTATATATATATATATATATGTCAATCGCAGGTGTTTGTTGGTGCACGCACCTATATGTAATTATGGGTGCGCATACACATGCGTATCTCAGGCGGTAATGGCCTGACCGCCTGCTCAGGGCATCTCGCAACTCAGAGGTGCGAGGGTCTCAGGCGAAAGTAGCCAGACTACTACGGGGCAATGCATCTCCGATGTCAGCGTTGCGAGGATGTTTCAAGCGAAAGTGAACTGGCCACCTCAGCTGAGGACATACACGATCCTGGAATTGTGAGGATGTCTCAAACGAAAATGGCCTGAACACCTCAGCTTAGGGCATCCCTGAATCCAAAGTTGCGAGGATGTCTCGGGTGAAAGTGGCGGACTACTCTGCGGCAGGGCATCTCGGAGTCCAGAGTTGCGAGGATGTTTCTAGCGAATGTGGCCGGAACACCTCAGCTCAGGGAACCCCGGAGCCCAGAGTTGCGAGAAGGTCTCAAGCGGAAGTGGCCGGACAACCTTGGGGCAGGGCTTCTCTAGGGTCAGAGTTGCGAGGATGTCTCAGCCGACAGTGGGAAGGAAGAAGGCGAAGGGAAAATGGAATGGGAGGAGTCCCGCGGACCCGAGGACAGGCAGGCACGAACGCTCAGGATCGGAAGTCATGGCATGGAGGCTGGAACTGACGCGGATGCAAGACGCTGGGAGCTGGCCTCTGAGAGCGTTGAAAGACAGGTGGACCTGAGAGGGACTCAACGACGGGCGCCGTCAGAACCTTTGGAAAAAAATTGGAGGCCTTGTGAACGTGTCAGAGTGTTACGTGTCTGATTGCTACGCGGCAAGGCGTATCCGAGGTTGACGTTGCGAGGATGTCTCAGGCGAAACTGGCCCGAGCACTATGGGGCAGGGCATCTCCGAAGTCAGCTGTGCGAGGTAGTCTCAAGCGAAGAGTGGTCTGAACACCTCAGGCCGGAAGGTCGAAGAACCCTCTTGCAAGAGCGTCCGAGCAGCCCCCGGGGAGCTTCCCATCAGGTCGAGCAGCCCGGGGAGTGCGAAATGCGTTCGGGGGGATGTGTGCCGCACATGTAAACTCATTTTGCATACGTATACATGTGCATGTGTATGTATGTATGTAAATATGAATATCAAATGACAGCTTTTTCCAACGTCTGAACGTCCCAAGGGCGTTTGACGCTCGTTGCACACGGTGATGTATTGTTGAACGAGTTCTGCATCCGTGCAATCATTTCTATACAAGGACATTCCATGTAAAACGCTCTTGGGCCGTCTTGGGCCGTTCGTGGCCCGAAAAAGCAAAAACCCAAACAACCTTCAAACCTTTGCAACAAATTAATGAATTTTGCCTCTTTGGGCCTTCTTGGGGGCCCTTTTGGGCCACTTTGGGACTCTCTTGGACCGGTTCGGGGCCCTATCGGGCCGTCTTGGGGCGTCTTGGAGGCCTTCGGCTGTCTTCGGGCTGTCTTGGGGCCTCTTGGGGCCCTCTTGGGAGCCTCTTGGGGTGCTCCTCAGGCTCTCTTTGGGCCGTCTTGGGGCTCCCGTGGTAGTTTTCGGGCCCTCTTGGGTCGTCTAGGGGCCCTCTTGGGCCGTTTTCGAGCCCTTTGGGGGGCCTCGGGGGCCGTGTTGGGACTACCTTGAGAGCCTCTTGGACCGTCTTTGGCCGTTTTTGTCCAGGAAAAGCGAAACCGAAAAAGCCTTCAAAAACCAGTGACAAATCAATGAATTTTGCTTCTTCGGGCCCTCTTGGGAAGCCTCTTGGAGGCCTCTTGGGGCGTTTGGAAGCCATGTTGAATGTTTTGGTGTGCTTTGGAACTGTCGACGAGCTGTCTTGGGCAATATTGGAGGCCTCTTTGGACCTTCCGAGAAGGCCGGAAGGCCGAAGGAACCCTTTGCAAGGGCGTCCGAGCAGCCCAGGGGGGGCTTCAAGCAGCTCGGGAGTCCGAAATTCGTTAGGTGTGTGGGGGGGGCGCTTTTTCCGGGGTCCCCGGCCCTATAAAAACATATAATAGGAATACACACACATATATATATACATATATGTATATATATATATATATATGTGGTCCAGGGCTTGGGCCCCCCCCCTCCCCCCCAATGCTGATGCCATTGGCCCCCCCCCCCCCGCGCGATGGTCCCCCCCGCCCCCCCTGTGGGCGTGGCGTGGTGCTGCGCTGCGGTGCCCCCCTCCCTCCCCCTGTGGATGTGGTGTGGTGCTGTGGTGGTTCCGAGGTGGGCGTGGCGTGGTGCTGCGCTGCGGTGCCCCCCTCCCCCCCCTGTGGATGTGGTGTGGTGCTGTGGTGGTTCAGAGGTCGTCGTCACCGTCCTCGTCGTCGTCGTCGTCGTCGTCGTCGTCCTCGTCGTCCTCGTCGTCCTCGTCGTCCTCGTCGTCCTCGTCGTCCTCGTCGTCATCGTCGTCGTCGCCGTCGTCATCGTCGTCATCGTCGTCGTCGCCGCCGCCGCCGGCGTCGTCGCCGCCGCAGCCGTCGTCGTCGTGGTCGTCGTCGTCGTCGCCGTCGTCGTAGTCGTCGCCGTCGTCGTCGTCGTCGTCCGTCGTCTCTGGGACCATACCATCTGGGGGGGAGGGGGCCCGAGGAATCCTGGGACCATACCATCTGGGGGGGGGGCCCGTGGGCCCGGAGCCCGGGATCATGTATGTCCGTATCCACCGCCCGCTGGGGCACCAGGGCGTCGGTTCTCGGGCGGTGGATATGGACAAGTCCCCGCCTCGCGGGATGGGTGAGCGGTCCGCCTCCCTCCGCCCGCCGCTCCTGCACGCACGGCGCAGGGCTCATGGGGATCCCGGTCCGCGAGCGGCGCGCTCGGTGTCCACGGGCCACTGCCGCCGCCACCTCGGGGCAGCACTCCCCTGGGGAGCGTCACGCTGGGCAGCCCAACAACGTCAGCGAGGAGGAGGAGGAGGAGGAGGAGGAGGAGGAGGAGGAGGAGGAGGAGGAGGAGGAGGAGGACATAGCCCAACATAGCCCCCCCCCCCCGACAGCGAGCAGCCACCAGGACAGGCCGTGCATGGAGCGCCGCGGAGGAAGAGACGCGCCGACACAGGGCAAGATGCCGAGCTGGCAAAAGGCACAGCCACCTCTCCGTCCCTGGTTCCCGCGCTCATTTTGCTCAGCCTGGGACCCCTGATCACTTGAGGCGTTGGAGCCGCTGAGTTGTATGATTCCCCCTGGTCGGATGCAGCATCCAGCGCAGCTCCAAGCAACCCGCGCGGAGCTCTGACAACCCAGGTGCATCCCCTTCTCTTCTTCCTCTGGGGGGAGGGAGAGAGGGTCTCGGAAAGAGCGAGAGAGGAGTGGCCGAAAGTCACCGAGCGCGTTCCACTACTCGCAAAGTGCCTACTCGCAAACGTCCAAGAACATGTGATGTTCGATGCAGTGGAGCTTGTTTGCCTCGACGCAGTGGATCCAGGCCACTTGCCAGTAGCTCCTCTGCGAGTAGTGGAACGCGCTTGCCCAGAAAGGGCGGCCTGGAGGGCCAGGGAGGCAGCCCTCAAGGGACGTCCGCGGGGGCCTCGCCGGTGCCCGCCGCCGAGGTCCTGCGTGGTCTCGCTGCTGATGATCCTGGTGCCGTCCATCCTCTGGCAGGCCGCCGAGCACCTGTCCTGCTCCTGCCCTCCCGCCCGCCCTGCCGCCCTCCCCCCCGCCCTGGCCTGGCCCCCCTCAGGGCGGCGTAGATGTTTTTCGCCCGGGTTGACTTTCGCCCGGCTCGTTTCGCCCGGTTCAGTTGGCCTGGGTCTGCTTTCGCCGGGTTGGCTTGCGCCCGGGTTGGCTTTCGCCCGGGTTGGCTTTCGCCCGGGTTGGCTTTCGCCCGGGTTGGCTTTTGCACGGGTTGGCTTTCGCCCGGGTTGGCTTTTGCCCGGGCTGGTGTTTCGTCCCTCCTCTTCCTCCCCTCCTCCTCCCGCTCCCGTCCTTTTATGTTGCTGCTGCTCCTTTTCTTCCTCTCGTTCCCGCAGCAGCACCAGAAGTATAACACTCCGCCTTTTTCCCAGACGGCCTGACCTACACATCCACACCGCCCTTGCTCAGGTCCCCCTGAGGCCCAGGGTCAGTCAGTGCGACGTGCCCCACTGGCAAAGCCAGACGCGTGCTCACTCGAGCGCGCCTCACACTTTAGTGTCCCGCCCGCCCGATGCAACCCGCCCGTCAGGGTTTGCCCGACCCGACCCGCCCCGCCCCGCCCGTCAGGGTCCGCCAGCCCGACCCGACCCGCCCGTTAGGGCTTACGCGTGCACACTCGAGCGCGCCCCGCACTTTAGTGCCCCGCCCGCCCGACCCGACCCGCCCGTTAGGGTCCGCCCGACCCGACCCGACCCGTCCCGCCCTTCGGGCCGAAGGGGCCTTCAAGCGACGATGCTGAATAGGAGGACGAGGAGGATACTGCAGGGGTGGAGGCCGCTGCTGAGACTCTAGCTGCTGCTGGCTCGGATGCCGTGGCCGCCGCAGCTCTCGCGTCGAATGCCGGCACCGTGCAGGATTCCGCGGGCGCCGATGGCGGCGGCCCGCATGCGCTGGCGGGCGGCGTGGCCAACGGACCCGCGGCCGCAGCCGCCTTCATACAGCAAGGACTCCACGGCGGGTGCTGGCAGCCTGCAACCGCCGATGCCGAACATTTTCGGCGCGGCGCTTGTGGCCAGCGGCGCGGCCGCGGCTGCGGGCGCACCCAGCACTGGGTTTGGCGCCGCCTGCGCAGGCGACCAGCCGTCTTCAGGGCTGGGCGCGGGCTGGCCATGGGCTGGCAGCGGCGCTGTCGACACTGGAGGATCAGGGAGCGGCGTAGTGCTACCGCCCCCGTCGCCCAAGGGGAAATCTAACATGGTGGCCCCGAGCTGGAATCGCGTGTTTTCGCGTGTCCAGGCCACCCAGGGGGATATCGAACATGGTGGTCCCGAGCTGCAGCCACGTGTTTCACGTGTCCAGGCCACCCAGGTGGTATCCAACATGGTGGTCCCGAGCTGGAGCCACGTGCTTTTTCTGACGTAGTGGCCCCGAGCTGGAACCGCGGTCGCTGTCGTCGCTGTCCGCCGTCGTTGTCGTCGTCGGCGTTTCGGCCCGCCGCTTCTCGATGCATTTCGCCTCTGCTTGGACTCGCCGTTATCATGTCGCCCTGTCGCGGAACATAATCCTTTCACACAGTCTCGACTGCAATCAGTTCTGGGCGAGCAATGCGCCCAGACAGCTCGAACTTGAGGCCCAACTCAGTCCTGTCAGGATTCGGAGGCCAAGGAACATTTGATCCACGACGCAACATGGCACAGAACTGCTCAGACTCGCCCCCTTTCGGTGCGTCCCGCGCCCGAACTCAATTGGATCTTGAGCTCGAGCCGGTCGAGCGTCCCGCGCGTCTCGATTGCGACCAGACCAGAGTTCTGCGTTCAGGCAGCTCGAGCTGAAGGTCCATATCAGTTCGATCAGGGTTCTGATGCCACGGACGATCTGATTCACAGTGCAATAGAGCACAGCACTTCGAAGCGGCATGCCGCGTCTTAGTTCAGCACAGCACAGCACAGCACGGCACAGCCCCTGGCACTGTACATCACCACTGCTACCTTGAACAGTGGAACTGCCCGTCGGCTAAACTTGGTGTCCTGCGCAATTTCCATGCTTCATATTTCGATAACTCTCCTTCTGGGTTCGTGGTTCGATCATTTCTCTCTTTCTCTCTCTCTCACTCTATATTTCTCGATGCATCTCTTCTCCCTTTTTCCTCATGCTCTTGATCCTCGTCCCATTTCTATCTGTCCTCCTCCCACCTCCTCCAGCTCGCCCTCTCTTCTCTCCAGGCCCCCTTCCGTCCCCATCCCCCCCCCTCTCCATCCCCGTCTCCTCTACTCCTCTCCTCCGGCTTCCTCCCCCACTTCCTGAACCCCCTGTCCTTGCTAACCTCTCGCAATTGCGTTCTTTAACTTCGAGGAGGAGGAGGATGAGGAGGAGGACTCCTGCCCCACTGCCTCATCCAGTGCGACGCTGTCCCGATCAGATCCAGCCGGGCGTCTTCTACGCACGCCGCTACACCGTGGTCATCTCCCTTCTCGCCGGCGGGCCTCTCAGCCGAGCGCTCTGGGAACGGGATCATTCGGTAGCAAATCATGGGAGCCTGGTATGCCCTCTTAATTTCGTTTTTAGCGTTGATTAGCGTCGATTAGCGTCTAGGAGTCGGTAAGACAGCCCCGATTTAGCATCGGCTAGCGTCGACTAGCGTCGATTTAGCGTCGATTTAACGCCGATCAGCGTCGACTAGCGTCGATTAGCGTCGATTCGCAAGAGCCGACAAGATGGTTTGGGAGGCTCCCGTGGGTTGCCACAGAAGGATCGCACAGCACGGACAGACCTTGCCCGATTGCGCTGCCGTGTTTTTCCGTCACCGTTTTTGGAGAGCAGGGCAAGCAGTGCCGCTTACGATCCGACCCGATGCGGTTCAATGCGCCGGCGGCTGGGGGCCGGGGCCGCGGTTCCGATCTGGCTCGATTCGATTCCATTCTCTGGCATCGGCGATGATCATCGGCCAGGGCCAGTCGGAGCCGGTGTCGGCGATCCGATTTCGATTCGATTCGGGACGATTCCCTGGCGAAGCAAGCTGTTTTCGATCCGATCCGATTTCGCGATTCGATCCAGCTCGGGCCTGGCAGAGATTTGTTCTGCACGATCTGTTCACTCGCTCCGCGCAACACGACTGGACAGAACATCTGCTCGTGTGCCGATGGGGGATGTCTGGTTGCTTGCGGCGGGTTCGGCTCGAGCGTACACAGATCAAGCCTTGCAGGTGCATTGCATTTGAGAGGCAGAGGCATAGAAAGGAGAAGAGGAGGATGAGGAGGAGGAGTAGGAAAAGGAGAAGGAAAAGAACGAGGAGGCGGGTATTTCGAAATATAATTTGTACGAACATCATATGTCGGAATTCCGTTCGGATTTGTGGGATCGGCGCCAGACTCCCGGATCCAGTACCGATCCAAGAAATCAGCGCGGAGTTCCGACCGCTCGTGTTTATGAGTTCTTTCCTGGAGACGGCTCGGGCCCAGGGTTTTATTCTAGTTTGTAAATTTGGACCAGGGCCGGCGAATCCCACGATGTTGAACCAGGGCCGGCGAAGTTCGGTTCGGTGAAAGCGAGGTAAAGCCACTTTTTGGACGGAACATTTGAGGCTGTCTCGAGCGAAGCGCTGGTTTTTCCTGGAAGGGCACATGCCATGGCTCTCCTTTGGATGGTAATCTATGGCCAGTGCCATGCTTGAAGAGGGCCTGTGATCTTCCGTTGATAACAAAACATTGTAAATCGGGAGGGGAAAACAACCAGACAGAAGTAATCCTCGATCCCCCGGAAAATATGGGAAAACGCGGCCTGGCACGTCCCTGGCGACGTCCCCTGAGTGTGACGTGCCCTGACGCGTGCCCTAGCACCACGCCCCTCGGCGCGTCTCGTGGCGCGTTCCTTGGCTCGTCCCCTGTCGTGGCTCCCTGGCTCGTCCCCTGGCGTTTCCCCTGCCCGTGTCGTGGCGCGTCCCTTGCCACGTCCCCTGGCATGACGTCCTCTAACAGGTCCCGTGGCACGCGCCTTAGCACGTCCCGTGGCAGGCCCCTGACGCGTCCGTGTCCCCGGCGTGCCCCTTGCCACGTCTCCTGGCTCGGCCCATGGCGCATCCTCTAGTGCGCCCTTGGCACGTCCCATGGCGCGTCTATGCGCCCTGCGCCCCGTGTCGTCTCGTCCCGTTTCGGAGTGGAGTCGAATCTTGAGCTCGAGCTGATTGAATGTCCCGTATGTTTGGACTGAAACCAGCTCTCAGACAGCTCGAGCTTAAGATCCATATTAGTTCGGTCAGGATTCGGATGCTAAGGACGACTCCATCCACAATGCTACAGAGCACAATCGCGGTATGACGCATTTCGATTCAGCACGGCATTGCAAATGTTTTTCGCCTAATCAGGTAGGTGTCTTGAACACGTGGCCATGCCTCACAAATTCTAAATTTCTTTCCAGGTTCATGGGCCGATCACGCTTTTTCTTATGGGCCCTGGGGAACAGCATTTCCACACAAAGTACTTCTACGCGTTTCTCTGAGTTCCGCAGCGCATCCCCCTATCCGGGACAGAGTGCACTCTCGGCGCGGTGCAGGTATTTTACTTTGTTTTATTCGGTCCTCCTCTCTCTCTCTCTCTCGCTCTTTCTGTCTCCAACTCTCCAACTGTCCTTCTCCGGCGGCTCCGCCTCCTCTTCCTCCTCTTCCTCCTGCTCCCCCTCCTCCTCCGCCTTCTCTTCCACAACGATGACCACCGACCGACGAAGCCGACGACGACGACCCACGAAGCCGACGACGACGACGACGACGACGACGCCACCCTTGGCGCGGCTGCTGAGGCTGCCTGGGGATCGCCTGCCTCGCCCTGCTGGTGGCCACGGCGTTCTCGGACCCCGGCATCATGCCCCGGCAGCAGGAGCCAGACGCCTGGAGGAGGAGGGGCGACGAGGAGGAGGAAGGGCGAACAGGAGGAGGAGGAGGAGGAGGAAGAGTTGGATTAAGAAGAGGAGGATTATGTAAGAGGAGGAGGGGGAGGAGGAGGATTATCGAGGAGAAGGCAGGAGGGGAGGAGGGTCGAGGAAGAGGACGACCAGTGTAAACCCAAGACGCATCAACGATGTTGCGGTACACCCTTCCTCCAAGTTCTCTCGTCGTAGTCCCCCAAACCAATTTTTTTCAGTGCAGGACGTGCCCCACTGGAAGACAACCGTCTGAGAATCCAAAGTCGCGCCAACACACCGTTCCTGGGATTTCAGCGCCCTCGAATCAACGTGACTGTTGCGTCCTGACAAGTTTAAGTTTCCTTGGATTTCACTTCAGCGAATCAAACTGACCGTTGCGTCCTGGCAATCCTTGTCGCGCAAGATCATCATTCCTGGGGCATCAACCATACGAACCCTATAGACGGTTGCAAACTTTCGAGACGAAGGTGTCCGCGCTGAGGAGAATGCCGCATTTTGAAATCGACCCGCCCTCCATCTGCAGTGTAACTGCTGCGACCTTTCGAACGCACGTGCGCGGCGCTAATGCGAGAGTCACGTTTTGAATACGGCCCACCCTCTAGCCTTGAGACTGTTGCATGTTTCTCAAGCTTCAGGGTCATAATGGGTGAGGAACTCTCCGGCGATACGTCAGGCCCGCGCTATCAACACGTCTGGGGGTGCGACAGGGAGGAGTCATGCGTAGGAGGCATGGGGTGGAGGGGCAGAAGGAGGAGGAGAAAGGACGGAAGGAGAAAGGGATAGAGGGATGAAGGGAGGAGGGTCGAAGACGAAACACCAGCAAATGTTAACATATTTTTGTGGACGTCTGCGCGGATGTTCGGCGGCGCCGCCAGGTGGTCTAGCGCCGATTTAAGAATTCGGCGCGGACCTCCAGTGGTTTATCTTTCTTTTCTTGGTCATCTTCTCGAAAATGACGGGCGGAAGAAGGGATGGAGGGATCGAGGTGATGGAGGGAGGGAGGAAGGAGAGAGTGAGAGAGAGAGAGAGAGAGAGATTGATAGAGGGAGCGAGTTCATTAGGAGGGTCCTTTCCCTCTCATCGCCTCCCCTCTCTCTTCACCCCTTCATGCCCCCTCCCCTTCCCCCTCCGTCCCTCCCTTCTTCCTCCCTTCACCCCCATGTTGCCACCTCGACACGACACCGTGGCCTTCTTGACCCCGGAGGCCCAAACGCCGAGGCAAGACCCGGAGCCCTGCAGGATGCATCTGGACGAGCACACGCGGGCGCATCCTGGAGGCACATGGCAGCGCGTGCTCAGCCCAGATCTGTGTTCTCCGTGGCTCAGTGTGCCACGGAGACGGCGGGGCCGTTTTTTCACCGTTTCCGAAAAGAGTCTCTCGAAAGTGGAAGCGGCAAAAACACGGCGACTGGAAACGGCAAAAAAACGGCTCTGGGATTGGATCCGGAGACAGAACTGGAAAATAAACGGCGACGGAACCGGCAAACAAACGGCGTCGGAACCGGCAAGAAAACGGCAAATTGGGACCGGTAAATAAACGGCCTTGTCGTTTCCGGCGCCCACTAAGCTTCGTGGCCTTGACGATGGTGATGAGGATGAGGAGGATGATAAGCATGCCGATGATGATGATGACGACGACGATGATGATGATGATGCTGATGATGATGATGATGCTGATGATGATGATGATGATGATGATGACGATGACGATGACGATGATGATGATGATGATGATGATGATGATGATGATGATGATGATGATGATGATGATGATGATGATGATGATGCTGATGATGATGATGATGATGATGATGATGATGATGATGATGTTGCTGCTGCTGATGATGATGATGATTATGATGATGCTGCTGCTGCTGCTGATGATGATGATGATGATGATGATGAGGATGAGGATGAGGATGAGGATGATGAGTTCTTCCTGTGCTATCTGTGGCCCTCGGCCAGGACTGGCAGGAGCAGTTCGACGAGCGGACGCAGACCAAGAGGTCCAAGGCCCCGCGCCCTCTCCCGCCTGGGGCTGCGTACCCCTGCCCGGCCCCCCCCCACCCCGCCAACGCCTCCCGGCCCGCTTTCGATCCTGCCACCCGCGGAGGAGAATGAGGAGGAGGAGGAAGAGGAGGAGGAGGAGGAGGAGGAGGAGGAGGAGGAGGAGGAGGAGGAGAGGAGGAGGAGGAGGAGGAGAATGATGATGATGAGGAGGAGGAGGAGGAGAAGGAGGAGCACGAGGAGGAGGAGGAGGAGGAGGAGGAGGAGGAGGAGGAGCACGAGGAGGCGGAGGAGGCGGAGAAACAGGAGGAGGAAGAGGAGGAGGAGGAGGAGGAGGGTGGGATGCTGTTGTGGAGTCCTCCTTTGTGAGGAGCAGTGATTGGTAAGCCGCAGGCCCAGGCGCCGCGCTCGCCGCCGCGCGGGCGCGGCCTCCAAGGTCGCAGGGGCCCTCCCCGTGGGGAGGGGCTCCCGGTCGAGACTTCTCAGGAACTATATTCTTGGGGGCGCGGCTGCAAAAAATGCGCCGCCAAAATAGTCCATGATGGAGCGGGGGTGCCGTGGGTCATTTTTCGCGGGATGTCTCCGGCCAAAACGACGAAGCCGTCCATTTTTGGTAAATGTTTACACGTGTTTTGGAAAAGGGGGTGCCGTATGTAATTTTTCCGACCGTTTTCCAGGAATGGTTGAATTTTTGGTTCATTTTGGAAAATCCAAAACCGTTCTGTTTTGGGCGCCTTGCCTGGCTCAATTTTAGCAGCCGCGCCCCTGGGAATATCACTTGCTAATTTCCTCGCGATTCACCAACGGACGACGCCCCCGCTCGAAGCCTCCTCCATATTCAAGCCAGGGGAACTCCAACAAACATGACGATAATTACAGGCTTCAGCTGACCCGCTCGGATTCGAACATGGAAGTGGGGACCCCACGGGGAGGGGCTTCCATTCGAGACTCTCTCGTGGTTTTCTCACAGACGAGGCTCCCGCTTGAGACTTTCTCCGGCGGTTACTCGTTTGATGACGACCCCCTTGGGTTAAAACATGCAGTGCGGGTCCCACAGGGATTCACTTCCGTCTGAGACTTCTTCGCGATTCACTCATAAACGAAGTTCCAGCTCGAGATTTCCTCCATAATCAGGCTTGGGGAGCCCAGCAATGATGACAGTTACAAGTTTGAGGATGATCTCCAGAGATTACAAATCGCGAGGTGCGGGTCTCATAATGGAAGGGCACTCCAGCCTGAGACGTCCCGCAAGTCATTCACAGACGAAGCCAGTGGAACCCTAACGTGACGACTGTTACAGGTTTCAGATGACCCCGTTGATAAATAAGAAAACGTGAAGTGCGGGCCCCGCGTGGAGGGGATCCCGCCTGAGAATTCTTCGCGATTCGCTCACAGACGAGGCTCCCCCTTGAGACTACGTACTACTTCCATACTCAGGCCGAAGGAGTCCAACAGTGACGACAGCTACAGGTTTGAGGATGACCCCATGGGGTTTCAAACGTGAAGCGCTGGCCCTGCAGGGAGGGGGTTTCCGCCTGAGACTGCCTTGCAATTCACTCACAGACGAGGCTCGCGCTGGAGATTCGTCCATATTCTGGCCTGAGAAGTCCAAAAGTGACGACAGGTACAGGTTTGAGGATGACCGCTGGGATGAAAACGTAAGGTGCGGGACCCATCGGGAGGGGGCTCCCGCTTGAGACTTCTTTGAAATTCACTCTCGGACGAGGCCCCCGCTCGAGACTTCCTCAAGGTGAGTGTGTGAGTGTGTTTGTGTGTGTGTGTGTGTGTGTGTGTGTGTGTGTGTGTGTGTGTGTGTGCGAGTGGGTGGGTGAGTGAGTGAGTGAGTGAATGAGTGAGTGAGTGAGTCAGGCGGGTGCGAGAAGGAGTGTGTGCAATGTTGATGATGATGGTGATGATGATGATGGTGGTGATGATGATGATGACGACCAATGATCGATGATCATGATGGGACGGTCGTAGTGCTGAGGATGATAACGACTGGGTGTGATAACGACGATGGTGATAATCATGGTGATGGTGATGGTGGCGGTGGCGGTGATGATGCTGATGATGCTGCTGATGATGGTACTGACGACGATGATGCTGATGATGCTGCTGCTGATGATGCTGATACTGACGACGACGATGATGATGATGCCGATGATGATGACGACGATACTGATGATGCTGATGACGCTGATGATGTTGCTCATGCTGCTGCTGATGACGATGATGGTGATGCTTTTGCGGATGATGCTGATGATGTTGATGGTGGTGATGGTGTGGTGATGATGATGATCAATGGTGGTGATGATACTGACACTGATGATGCTGATGATGATGATGATGCCGATACTGATGATGATGAGGATGATGATGATGATGGTGGTGGTGGTGGTGATGCTGATGATGATGATGATGATGATGATGATGATGATGATTCTGATCATGATGATGCTGCTGCTGATGATGATGATGCTGATGATGATGATGATGATGGTGAGTGAGTGAGTGAGTGAGTGAATGAGTGAGTGAGTGAGTGAGTGAGTGAGCGAGCGAGCGAGCGAGCGAGCGAGCGAGTGGGTGAGCGAGGCATGAGGGGAGGAGGAGGAGTAGGAGGAAATCCTGCGCGGGGTGTGTGCAGAGAAAGCAAGAACTCTGCATTGAATGTGGGGAACAACTCATGGAAACTCAGTAATTTTGGCATCTTGGGAGGCTTCTTGGAGGCCTTTCGGGGCGTCTTGGAGGCCTCTTGGGCCGTCTGGGGGCCATCTTGATCGTCTGGAGCGATCGTTTGGCTACTTGGGGCCCTCTTGGACCGTCTTCGGAATCTCCTGGGGCCCTCTCGGTCCGTCCTGGGTCTTCCTGGGGCCCGAAAAAGTCATGCGACAAACCTCGACGGGTCCCAAGGGGCACGCGGACAGCCCTGGAAGATTTGGCAAGTTGGGCTCCAGGGCCCTTCAAGACTCTTCAGTAGGGAGGACTGAGGCTGAAAGGATTGGGCAAAGGTCCTGAGGACGCGCCCACTCCGTGCCCAGCGGCACGGTAGCGGATTGAGGAATCGAAGGGGCCTCAGGATATTTTCAGAGCCGCGAGGCACGGCTGTGAATCATTACCAACCGTTCGTGCAGATCTTTGCTCAAGAGCAAGTCGATCACGTTTTTGATCGACTACTGAGGTTTCACCCCGGGAGGCATGGCGCACTGGACGGACGTCCAGCGTGTGCGCGTTTTTCTTGCTCAGCTCCTTCGGCGTCCCTGGCGCGTCTGCGGTAAAAGTAAAGGCTAGAGGCCATCCTGGAGAAGTTGTCGACAAGGCTCGCGAAGTGCGACGGACACCGCGAAAGGGGCATGCAAGTACTGGGCACACGATGTAAACTTTTGAATCGTATGCGACAGCGTTCGCCGAGTTCTAAGATTGGCACCATCTCCCTGACTGCAGAGCGGTCAGAGGAGACCCCGCGAGTGACCTGCAGGGTCCGAACATACCCCTGATCAGACCAGGGCAAGATAAGGCCATGTTGACGCCATCTGAGGCCGGTCGGCCATTTTGACGCCATTTTGACGCCATTTTGACGCCATTTTGACGCCATTTTGACGCCATTTTTACGCCATTTTGACGCCATCTGACGCCATTTTGACGCCATCTGAGGCCCGTCTGGAACCTACCTGGAAGCTCTGGGGTGGCCGGGGAAGCTCCAGGGAGGCCCTGGGAAGGCCTCGGGGGGGGGAGGGGGCACTTGATGCATATTTGTGGCCCCTGGTGGTCTTCGGCCCGGGGGGGCCCAGGGCCATGCCTGGCATATGATATGATTCCCAACCCTCCTGCGTTGGGTTCTCGTTTTGAACAGAGCACTGCTCGCGCGAACCTTCCTTCCCGTCCCTCTCTCCCCCCCTGCCTTTTACCTGGCTCGTCGCTGCGTTTCGAGGGCTGCTGGGGGCTGCGATCTGTGAAACTGTCGCCACTTTCGAGGGCTGCTGGGGGGCCCAGCACAGTGGGCACCCACGGCGGATTCAAATGGGACCTCGCCATCCCTGGGGGGCTGCGATCTGTGAAACTGTCGCCACTTTCGAGGGCTGCTGGGGGGCCCAGCACAGTGGGTACCCACGGCGGATTCAAATAGACCTCGCCATCCCTGGGGGGCTGCGATCTGTGAAACTGTCGCCACTTTCGAGGCCTGCTGGGGGGCCCAGCACAGTGGGTACCCACGGCGGATTCAAGTTAGACCTCGCCATCCCTGGGGGGCTGCGATCTGTGAAACTGTCGCCACTTTCTTACCTCGCTCGTCGCTGCGTTTCGAGGGCTGCTGGGGGCTGCGATCTGTGAAACTGCTGCTGCACAGTTTCGAGGACCTCGCTGCTGAGGGGCCAGCCCAGCACAGTGGGTACCACAGACTCAAATGGGACCTCGCCATCCCTGGGGGGCTGCGATCTGTGAAACTGTCGCCACTTTCGAGGGCTGCTGGGGGGCCCAGCACAGTGGGTACCCATGGCAGATTCAAATGGGACCTCGCCATCCCTGGGGGGCTGTGATCTGTGAAACTGTCGCCACTTTCGAGGGCTGCTGAGGGGCCCAGCACAGTGGGTACTCACCGCAGACTCATATTAGACCTCGCCATCCTTGGGGGGCTGTGATCTGTGAAACTGTCGCCACTTTCGAGGGCTGCTGAGGGGCCCAGCACAGTGGGTACCCACCGCAGACTCAGATTAGACCTCGCCATCCCTGGGGGGCTGCGATCTGTGAAACTGTCGCCACTTTCGAGGGCTGCTGAGGGGCACAGTACAGTGGGCTTCCCGCACGTCTTTCCTGCTCTTCGTTCCCGACTCCCCATGTCCTCTTCGAGCCTGTAGTTGTCGCCCCTCGTTCTTGTATGGTTCTCCTGCGCATCATGCCATTGGCGCGTGTCCCAAGTAGCTTACATATCAAACACCGGATCCTGCAATTTGATTATCCGTGCAAGTTTCGGCCAAATCCTCGTTTCCCATGATACAAGTGGGTTGGGTACGTCACAGGGTATTTTGCGACATTCGGGCGTTATTTGCTATGCCATGACGTTATATGGTATGGCATGACATGCTGTGATACGGTATGATACGATATGAATTGTGGCTATGTGGTATTGTACGATATGTTGTGATATGGTGAAATGATATGAACTAGTATGATATGACATGATATGGTGTGACCTAGTATGATGCGTTATGACATGATCTGATATGGTATGGTATGTTACGATCTGGTGTGGCATGATATGTCACGATGTGGTATGGTGCTGTATGAATTGGCATGCGGTGATTTGGCATGCTATGGTATGTTATGGTACGCAACGGAACGACATGATATGACATTATATGCTAGGGCATACTATGATGCTATACATTATGTTATGTCAACATATGTTACGCAACGATATGATATGATATTTGATGATGTGGTACGACACGGTATGGTATGACATGACAGCACGTGGTATGAAATGTTATACACATATATGTATATATGTATGTTTGTATGTATGCATGCATTGCGTGCATGCGTATATGCATGTATGTATGTATGTATGTATGTGTGTATGTATGTATGTATGTATGTATGTATGTATGTATGTATGTATGTATGTATGTATGTATGTATGTATGTATGTATGTGTATGTGTGTTTGTATGCGTGCATGTATGCATGCATGTCTGTCTGTCTGTCTGTCGGCCTGTCTGTATGTACGTATGTGCATGTGCACATATGATAATGGGTTGCCCCCTTCTCACCCGATGCATATGGGATCGACCCCCCCTCACGCTGGGTGGGTACGCCCGTGAGCCTCGTGAAGGCCTCGCGAATGAGATCGCTCCTCCTTCAGAGGAGCATAAAGTATTGATATTGCTAGTTTTCAAGATTTTCAGGTTGTCCCGTTTTTCAGCGCGGGCTCCATGGACGACTGGTCGAACGCATTCCGTCGCGCAGGTTCTTTGCGTGATGTGCGCGGTGCGTTTTTCGCGCAACGGAGCGCCCTCGGAGATTCCAAACTGCATTCTGTCTTGCTCTTGGGGAGTCTGTGAGTCGCAGCTGCCGTGGCGCGATTTTCGAGGTAACCCCTTCGAGTGCTGTTCTCGGGCGCAGGGCGCGGCGCGCGCTGCGCCCAATCGCACGCGGCGCGGCGCGTGAATCAGCCAGCCGCGCCCGTCGAACCGCCTGGAGCTTATTTCCGGATTGTAGAATGTTTGGAAAAACGCTTCCGTTTTTTTTTTGTTTGGCGCGAGCGGTTCTGGAATTTTCAAAAATGAGTCCGGACATTTTCAAACAAAGAAAACAGTTTTCTTGGGGTGGAATGCGCCCGCCGCGCAGGACTTCTGAAGGATTCTGCAATCCAGAATTTTTCAAAATGGATTCCGGAAGTTTTCACAATGGATTCCAGAATTTGTCGAAATCCATTCTGGGATTTATTCAAGAAGTAGGCCGGACATTTTCAAGAACGTTCCCGGACTTGTCAAATCCATTTTTTGGATTTTTCCCAGAGTCGATCGTGATTTGCTGTGCCAGGTCTTTGGACATCCGCCGAGGCGCGCAGTGCGCGGCGGCGGACGACAGGACGGTGCGCCATCGTCCCCCCAGCGCTCGGCAACGAAATGGGGGATCAGCAAGTGCCAAAAAGCCCCTTCCAGGCGACTACTCGATTGCGACTGGGTGATCGACCATCGGCGCCAGGCAGAGTAGATGATACTCGACGCAAAATATACCCCGCGCAAAGGCTGTATCCCGGAACCCCCGGAACGTATCAAAAACACGTTGTGTGAATACAATCTTCTCGTCCTGCTCCTCCCCCTGTGGTCGTGTCCCTGCGGGGCTGGCGTGGCGGAGGGTGCCGGTGACCCCCCGTCACTCCCCTGTGTGGGTGTTGGGTGTCTCGTCTTTTGTCGTCGTCTTCGTCGTCGTCGTCGCCGTCGTCGCCGTCGTCGGTGGCCGTCGTTCGTCGGTCGTCGGTCGTCGGTCGTCGTCGTGGTCGTCGTGGTCGTCGCCGTCGTCGTTTTCGCCCTCGTTGCCGTCGTCGCCGCCGCTACCCCCCCCAGTGTACAGTCCACCCGCACAGTGAGGATTAACGAGCTTCCAAAGTTACCCCTGCATCCTTTCTCTTCGACGGCCCATCCGTGGCCGCCTTCGCTGGTCGCGCCCCGCTCGCAAAGTGCCGACATGGCCTCCCAAGGCCCTTGCATCCTTCTCGTGCGTCTTTATTCTACGGGTTGGCCGTACCCTCACTCCGCCCCCGGACCCTCCCTGGACCGGTCGCTTCTGGTCCTCTTCGCACCCCCCCGGGCGGCGCAGCAGCCGCAGCGGTACTACGAGATCGTCCTGCGCGGCCATCCCTTCAAGGCGAGCCCCGGCCGCGGCCCGCATGGCCTCTGCTCTGGGGTGGGCGCGAGAATCTTGTAGCGCCGCCTGAGGGGTATGTCGATGAAGAGGGGGAGGAAGAGGAGGAGGAGGAGGAGGAGGAGGAGGAGGAGGAGGAGGAGGGGGAGGAGGAGGGGAGAGGAGGAGGAGGAGGAGAAGAGGAGGAGGGGAGGAGAGGAGGAGGACAGGAGGAGGAGGAGGAGGAGGAGAAGCAGGAACAGGAGGAGGAGGAGGAGGAGGAGAAGGAGGAGGAGGAGGAGGAGGAGAAGCAGGAGGAGGAGGAGGAGAAAGAGGAGGAGGAAGAAGATTCGGGCTAATAGGTCCTCTGCAAAGGGGGTCTCAAAAATATACGCAATAGTTCGTGTAATCGTTCGTGCTGGATACGCACGTTGTGCAATTTCAGGACGTGGTTGCCATGAGACATGCGCCACAGGATGAACTATTGTTTTTTGTGACCACATTGCGGAAGACCCACGTTGCCCAGAACCAGCGGAGGAGGGAAGAGGAACACGACCCTGAGATCCGGGGACCTTGCAATTTGTTTCACAGCGGGCGTGTTCGCTCAGTCCCGGGCACTGGGACCATTACGGATCGATACGGGTTGAAAAATTGCAGCCGAAAGGATGGGTCCAGGGCTTCGCTCGTGATTTGTCGCGATGTTGTAATTTGTGCGTAACGTGGGATCCCGGGGAAGATGAGAGGGAGGAGGGAGGGGAGGATGAGTAGGTGGAGGAGTAGTCGGAGAAGGAGAAGGGTGATGAGGAGGATGAGAGAGATGAGATGCGTGACCTCAGTATTGTGATAGTGCAGAGCTGAAAACCTGCACGTGAAGCGGAGCGGTGGCGACGACGAAGACGGGGAGGTGGAGGAGAAGGTGGAGGAGTAGGCGGAGGAGGAGGAGGAAGAGGGAGACGACACACAGAAGACGGGGGATGGTGGATGGTGAGGGGGGGAGTAACCAGGGAGTAAGGCGTCAGGGTGGACGGGAAGGAAGGAAGGTCGCGGGGGCACAGCAGGGCAGGGCAAGAAGCTAGCCATTGTTTTCAAGCGGGGCAGGCGGTCATTCTGTTCGAAGGCCAGGCAACCAAGGCGTAGCTGGTGGCAAATGCCGTAGTGGTATTGAAGCAGTCGGTGTCGTAGTAGTGGTGGGTTGTAGTCACAGTTCTGGCAGCCGAGCTCAGTAAGAGCCCCGAGAATCCCGAGGACTGCCGCGCAGTCATTCGATCCCCTCCCTGGGTGAAGCGAGTGACGATCGAGAAGGAGCTTGGGGTGGATGACGAGGAGAAGGACGAGGACGAGGACGAGGAAGAGGAAGAGGAGCATGATGAGCAGGTTGAGCGGGAGGAGGGTTGAGGAGGAGGAGGAGGAGAAGGAGGAGGAGGGTGAGGCGGAGGATGAGTAAGCCGAGTAGGAGGAGGAAGGACGAGGCGGACGATAAGGAGGGGGATCAAACATAGTAAATAGATGAGGGGCAGGAGGAGGCGGACGAGGAGGAGGAGGAGGAGGATGAGGCCAGTTACCACCCTCCGAGAGCGGGACTCCGTGCCCATGCCCACCAGGTAAAGTGGTGCAGCACCTGCAACATCTACCGCCCCCCTCGCTGCACGCACTGTGCCTCCGTCCGATTCGCAATAGTTATGCCGATGACGCTGCTGACTCTACGACGACGATCACGGCGACGACGGCGCTGACGGTGGTACGTAGGATGTTGATGCTGATAGCGGTGATGATGCTTCTGCTGCTGCTGATGATGCTGGTGGTAATTATGGGTGATCTTGGATTGAGGAAGGGGAGGTGGAGGAGGAAGCAGAGGAGCAGGAGGACGAGTAATGGGTGTTTCGTACGATGATGAAGGGGATGTGGAGGAGGAGGAGGAGGAGGAGGAGGACGAGGGAGAGAAGAAGAGGGCTGGCGCCCTGCTTCACGGGCCTGACGTTCTCTGATTTTGCCAGCCTGCCAGGCAAAGGTGGCGCCGAGCCAACTGCTGTGATGATCCTTGCGCCCTGCCTCCCCCAGCTCTCACCCCTCTCCCTCGTGGTCTTCCCTCTCGTCCTCCTTCCTCGTTCTCGTGCGACCAAGCGGTTAAGAAATGCCCAGGGGGTCGCCTGGCGGTGCAAGCTGCCAGCTGCTTCGTCGCACCGCATTCTTACAGTGGACACCCATGCCAAGAAACACCTGCTGCTCATTTCTTCTTCTCCTCCTCCTCCTCCTCCTCCTCCTCCTCCTCCTCCTCCTCCTCCTCCTCCTCCTCCTCCTCCTCCTCCTCCTCCCCCTCTCGCCTCTTGCCCATGCCCCTCGTCTTTCCCCTCAAACTCCACGCCCGAAGGTTGACAGCCAGAAATCGGACGAATCTGTGTTAGAAGGATGGGTGACACCTGAGGTCAGGACGTGATTGCAGTGGAGACCCATGCCAAGAAACACCCTGTTCGCCTCCAGGGTGCCCTGGGTTTCGCGGGTTTCGATGTTTTTTTTGTTATGGAGAGCGTGGCGTTCCCACACCAAAAATTATCGGACGTCCTGGGGCCTCAGGGTTGGGTTTTTTGTGGAAGGTTTCTTGTGGACTGGCCTCCACTGTACGTTGCACCTTCGGGGGACCTCGCCTGTCCCCCAAGTTGGTGTCTTTTTTTGTGCCCGGCGCGGGTTCGATGCGGACTCGACTCGGAATGGGCGTGGATTCGACGCAGGTTCGACACGGATTCGACACGGGTCCGACGGGTCCGACATGGATTCGACACGGATTCGACGCGGATGGGGCCGACGGATTCGACACGGATTCGACGCGGATGGTCCCCCGAGGATGCTGCATAACGCTTCTCGTGAAGGCGTTCGGCTTCTACGAGCCGCGGAGGGGCTCGTGAGAGCCGCAGTCGCAGCGCCGGGCGCGCTGGCAGCGGTGACCGCGCCCGCGTGGGCGGTGGCTGTAGCGGCTCCTCGGGGGCGCCGCACGCCTCGCGGGCGCGGCGGCGTGGGAGGCGCTGGGCCCCTCCCGGAGGCGCTCGCGGACGGCGGCGGCGGCGCCTCGCAGCCCGAGCCGGGTGGTGGTGGGCGACGGCGAGGCGGTTGCCGACGCGCCGAGGGGGAGGTTTTGGCCAGGCGGCGGTTTGCTGGCGCAGGCGCCGACGCGGCCGAGCAGCGCGGCGCTGGCACGCGCGACGGCTCTGGGGCCGACGGCCTGCGGGAGGCGGTGGGTGCTTACTCCAGATTTCGTAATGAAGTGGGAGGGGGTCACATTTGGGGGGGGGGTCTGACTTGAGCTGTCTCGGAGGGTTCGGGGGGGTCTGGGCGAAGAGCCGCCCTTTCATGGATGGTCTGGAGGGGTCTAAAACTTTTCGTCTGGGAGGGTTGTGGACCCCTCCCTTTTACTAAGAAATCTGGAGTACCTAGGGCCAGGTGGAGGGACGACGGGCGACCGCGTGCGCATCGCGACGAGTCAGAACGCTGGGCGCGTCGGCATCGTCACTGGTGCAGGGAGTGCGATTGTCTGCGTTCGTCTCGACGGCGCTGGGCGGCGTGGCTGCTCACGATTCCCGCGACAGCGTCGAGAGGGAGACCGCGAAGCTGCGGCGCGCAGTGCGTTCGCCGCGGCAGCGGGGACGGCGGGTCGTTGTGGCCATCCTCGGGGAGGTCCTGGCGTTCCGCCCGAGACTTCCTCGCAATGCGGCTACACAAATGGCGACACGTTTTTAACGTGTGGCTCTCTCCGTAACGTCGGGCACATGCGTGGTAAATGCTTCCAGCGCTCACTGGGTAGATGGCAGCCAGCTGCCAAAATGTGGCTCTCGCCGGAAGTTCGGGTACATTCGTCGTCAACGCTTCGACTGGTTACGCGAATAGAGGGCGGTACCCCACAGGACTGTTACTCTTGCTTGAGACGTGTATTACTCTTACTTCAAGTTCTATGCTCGTATCGCTTGGCAGTTCTAGCAGTGTACATTGTTCGAGGGTCGTACTTTTCATTATGCGGCTTTCGCCTCACATTTCCGAAGTTTTTCTTGCTATGAAGCGTGCAGCCACGGGCGTTTCACATTGGAGGGCGGCCCCTTTTTCAAATCCGATTCGCTTGAGGCGTTTAGACTGCATGGCCCTGAATTTTAAGATGCAACAGACAGTTCCAGGGATGAAAGACGATTTTCGTTCAAAGTCGAGCTCTCGCATAAAATTACCCCAGAGCGTATGATCATGAGGCTTGATGTTCTAGCAGCTGTACGGGGGGATATTTCTGATATGCTGTACATTCGAGCTCTCGCTGCGTTGCGTCCATGTGAATGAACACATCTACCAGCTATATGGATGGTGGTCGATTACCTCTCAGCCTCAGTGTGTGTTGTAGCGTTATGGGCTCGGATCTCCATAATATTGTTCAGGCGCGCGCCGTCATCATCACCATCATCTTAATTCATCAGTAGCATCATTGTCACTATCGCCACCATCATCGTCACCGTACACTCCATCATCGCCGCACGCAGCATCAGCATCAGCACCAACATCATCATCATCATCACCATCATCATGATGATGATCATCATCATCATCAGCATCCCCATCATCATCATCATCATCATCACCACCACCACCATCCTCATCACCAACATCACCAGCAGCAGCTTCATCAGCGTAATCATCATCAACACCACCGTCACCATTATCATTACCAACGTGAGCGCCATCATCATTCGTATCATAGCCACCATCTTCATCGGCATCGGCATCGCCATCGTCATGGCCATCATCATCAGCATCATCATCATCATCGTCGTTGTCGTCGTCACCATCATCATCATCATCATCATCATCATCATCATCATCATCATCATCATCATCATCATCATCATCATCATTATCATTATCATTATCATCATCATCATCATCAGCATCAGCATCAGCATCAGCATCAGCATCAGCATCATCATCATCAGCATCATCATCATCATCATCATCATCATCATCATTAGCATTATCGTTATCGCCATCGTCAGTGGTGTGTACGCCTGCGGCTGTAAATTACTTCGACGGTATGAACCACATTATGTTTAGCTTGCCATTCGCCCCTTCCTCCGCGCACTGGCGGACACCCTCCTCTCGCCCTCTGCTTTGCCCTCTCCTCTTCTTCTTCCTTCCATTTATCATCCGCCTCCTCCTCCGCCTCCTCCTTCACCTCGTCCTCATAATCAGCCTCCCTCTGCCCCTTCCCCCTCCTCTTCTCCTGCCCCTTTTCCATGTGCACCTCCCCTTTTCCCTTGTCGGGGCAAGCAGGTTGATTTTCCTCGGCGCCGTCGCCGCCTCGGCGAACACGCGCGCGTTCGCCGACGTCTAGATCGCGAAGCCTTTGGGGCAATCCCGCGGGTCATGCCTTTGGGAAAACCCCGCGGGCTGCTGGGGCGCGGGGGCAGGCCGTCGGGACAACCCCGCGGGCCTCGAGGTGGGCGCGGCCGCGCTCAGGCGGGGGGCTGCGCGAAGCCCAGCCGTGCTGCGAGCTGCTCCGCCTCGGTTCTGGAGCTCTTCGCTTTCTCGTCGAAGGGCGCCTTCCGCAGGGACGCCGGCGGCCCGCGCTCCAGGAACTCTTCGCGTGGGCCGCCGCAGGATCAGCATGTTCCGCATGCTCGAGACGCGGGATAACATGACGCAGAGGTGCAGCCACCACTGCTCTTCCGACATGCCTGCGCGACCGGCGTCCTCATCCCTGGCGCAGTCCATGGTGACGCCCTTGCGCAGTGTCTGGCCGTGCGACAGCGTGGAGGTCAGCTACGACGCGTGCGTCAGGGTGAACCCCGAGCGGCGCACGACGTGCGGCCTCGAGTTCTGTCAGGTGAACTGCTGCTCGCTGGGTCTGCGCATCAGCGAGCCCCCCGCCCGCGCCTCGGCCTCGCCGTCGTTGTCGTCAGCGCCTTCGGCGCCCCGTAGCAGCACCTCGGCGACCTCCTGGTCGATCGGGGAGTCCGTGAAGCCGTGCGCCTGCAGCCAGATTCCGTGCGGCAGGTAGCGGGGGCGAAAGAGTTGTTCCAGCTCGTACTCCCGCTCGTCGTGTGGGTGAAAGTGGCGCGAAACGATGATGGTTCCCGCCTGGGATTTCCGCGCAATGCACCCACCGATGAAGCTCACGCCTGAAGCTCTTTTCAAAATTCAGGCGCGGGGGGCCTTACATTGACGACCTTTACAGGATTTGGATGATTCGCTCGGATTACCAACGTGAAATGCGGGCTCCATGGGGAGGGGGCTCCCGCCTGAGACTCCTCCCGCAATTCATCCAGAAACGAGGACCCCGCCTGAAGCTTCTTCAGCATTCAGGCGCGAGGGGCCCAACAATGGCAACAATTGCAGGATTTTGATGGCCCGCTCCGATGAATATGTGAGTTGGTTTGTGTATGAGCGCGCACGCGTGTGGGAGTGATGCCGATGATGATGGTGAGGATGATAAGGGGGTGAATAATCATGATGTTGGTGGGTTATTGCTCCTGTTCTTGCGTTGGGGGTCCAAAAAACATATTATACACATTTAGTGCTTGGGGTAAAACATCATCGCCATCGCCATCGCCATCGTCACCATCACTCGGATGATAACCGTCATAGCCATGGTCATTGTCTTCATCATCAGTAGCACCCCCCTTTTCATGCTGATCATCATCATCATGCCTACCATCGCCATTTAACTGCATCATGCCCCAACCCTCATCATAGTCACTATCACATTGCTCTGCACCATCATAAGCATCACCATCATCGTATGCGCACACCATCACCGCCGTAAACACCATCGTCATCATGGCCACCGTGATCATCAACGCCACCATCATTACCTGCATGATCACCATCATCACCATCATTCCCATCACCAGCGCCACCATCATCATCATCATCATCATCATCATCATCACCCGTAACATCTTCATCGCTGTGCACGCCGCCGCCGTGGTAGTCCTTGTTGCCCTCATCATCGTTCCCACCATCAACGTCATCACCACCATCATCATCACCGCCATCGTCACCGTCGTCGTCATCATCACGACCGGTAGCATGTTCATCATCATCCTCATCGTTCGCATCATCGGCATCATGCTCATCAGCATCGTCACCAGTATCAGTGCCATCATCACCACCACCACTTTCATCATCGCGATCACCGCCATCATCATGATCATCACCATCATGGTCGTCGTCGCCTTCGTCATCATCACCATCATCGTCGTCATCATCACCATAGTCATCACCATCATACTCGTCATCACCATCACAACCATCATGATGATGATGATCATCATCCGCATCGCCATTATCATCGGCATCAACACGCTGCCATCATCACCACCATTGCCGTTATCGTCGTCATCGTCATCATCACCATCATCATCACCATCACCATCACCATCACCATCACCATCACCATCACCATCATAATCATAATCATCATCATCATCATCATCATCATCATCATCATCATCATCATCACCATCATCATCATCATCATCATCATCATCATACTTATTATCACCATATCATCAGCTCATAGTCACCAGCAGCACCATCGGCATCGCCGTCGACATCGTCATTGTCATCGTCATCATCAACGTCATCGTCCTCGCCATCGTGATAGTTTCGTTGACGCACGCCTAAAACACGAAGGTTTGTCACGATGCATGTCTACGGGGCCCCAACCTTTCGAGCGGGAGCTCGCCGCTGTGAGGGGAGTTTTCTGGGTTTGGTTACGTCCGATACGCTGAGCTATGGATCCTTCTAGGCTCAAGAGGGTCTCGTGTTTTTCGGGCCGCTCCTCCTCAGGCCAGGTCAGGGATGTATTCGCTCGCCGTGACGTCAATCTATGATGGGAGGGCTCGTTCCTTCCTGTAGCCAATCACTTCCTGACCTCAGGTGTCACAAATCCTTCCAATCCAGATTCGTCCGATTTCTGGCTGTCAACATTCAGGTGTGGAGCTTGAGGGGGAAGATGAGGGGGCGGGGCAAGAGGAGGGGGAGGAGGAGGAGGAGGGGGAGGAGGAGGAGGAGGAGGAGGAGGAGGAGGAGGAGGAGGAGGAGGAATAAGCAGGATGTGTGACACGTCCAGTCCCGACCAGTCGATCCCATACTGCCAGCCTGCAGCATTCGCTCGATGAGCCTGGTGCACTCTTCCAGATTCTTTTCGCGTCTCTCCTCCTCGCCCTCGGCTCGTCTTCTCCTCCATTTTCTACTCCCTGCTCCCTGCTCTCTACTCCTCTGTCCTTCGTCCGTCCTCCGCGAGCTTCTCCCGGGGTGAGTCCTGGCCATCACTCGGACCATAATTTCGACGGCAGGCATCGGGGAGACCCAGCAAGGACGAACGACGTCCAGAACCTTCGAACATCGAAATTCGAACTCTCTCCTTCGTCCTCCCTCCTCTATCCTCAATCCTCCTCGTGATCCTCTTCCTCCTGCCGCTCCTCTCGTGCTTTCCTGCCCCTCCTCCCTGCAGCCTCCCTGGAAAAGTCATGCAACCTTCGCAGGTCGTGCCGAAGAGTCGCCTGGGGGACCTTCCGGGGCGGGGCTCGAGCTAAACAGTGTTTCAGCGATCTCGTGGACCGTTTGCGTTTGACTCCGTTTCGCAGCAAAGACAGAACGAGGCCAGAACGAGGGAGATTGAAAACATAACGAACACGAAAATCACTGTTTAGCTCCAGCCCTGGTGTGGGAGATTTCCCTGGGGTTGGTCTCTCATCCCGGGGCCCGAGGATTCAGGCGATTGCAAACATGGATCAAGGGGGCGTGGAATAGCGACGGGTCCCGTTTCCAAGGGAAATCGCGGATTTCCGCCGCCGAACGAGGCGGCACCGGCCGCATCTTGGGGAGGGCACCTCCCCCGATCCATGGATTTGGCGGCCGCGCGCCAAATCGATGGATCGCTAATCCATGTTTGCGCGCCCCCGAGATGGCACCTGGAGGCCAAACACGATCGAGGACGACTAAAACAAAGAAACCGACGATTGAGGCTGCATCCCTTCTGCAGGGCCGTGTGGCGGCGGCCAGGTTCCGTGTGCGAGAATTGCATCGAGCGGTTCGACCACCACTGCCCCTGGATCGGGAACTGCATCGGCAGGCCCCCAGCCTCCTGGGCGCCGCAGGGTGGGGGAACCCTCCCCTCCCTCCCTCCCTCCTTTCTCAATCCGCCATCCTCATCCTCATCACAATCATCACCATCATCACCATCACCATTACCATCACCATCACCATCATCATCATCATCATCATCATCATCATCATCATCATCATCATCATCATCATCATCATCATCATCATCATCATCATCATCATCATCATCATGGTAACAACTTTAGTGTGGAGTGTGCTGGGACAGGGTTTCAGTGGCCGCACATCTGTAAATGTTTGTGCTCAAGCTTTCGAGGGGCAGGCTAGCCGCCGCTACGCGTTTCCTTTCGGATCTCTCGCGCGGCGCCTCGCAGGTCCTGTTGGTGTGGTCGGCTACGCCCTCATCGTCTCCCGCGTGCCCCGCCTGTTCGCGCTAGTGCTCCCAGGCGTACAGCGTCTCCTGCCCGCACCTCGACGGGCCCCCCCCCGCGCTGCAGGTCTTGACGGGCTGGTGCAGCCACACCGTGTTCTTCTGCCTCGGGCCGCTGGTGGGCGTCTTCGTGGTGCCCGCGCTCTGGAGCTGGAGGTCGCAGGCTGCGGGTGTGAGAGCCTCAGTCCCCTCGGAGGCGGTCAGGGCGGGCACAGAGGGCTTGGCGCCGTTCGGTCGTGCAGCTTCGCCTGTTGGTTTCACCATTCAGAATGTCACGGCCAGGTGATGTGCACGCCTCTCGATATCGTGTGGGAGGACCCGCAGTGTATCATGAGCGTATTACGTTGCTGGACTGCCTCGTGCACCCGACTGTGCGCGACTCGGTTGGGCGGTGGGCGCTGGTCTTCGCCACGGCGACCCTGCTGGCCTCCTCCATGCCCCAGGCGGACGGGCCGATCATTGTTTCTCGGACGACGCAGTGGTGCCTCGACGAATTGAGGCACGGCGCGAGCGGCCCGCTGGCGTGGCACTCCAAGTGGAAGGCGGAGGCAAGGCTGCGCGACACGGATTCGATCGGCCAGCATTACGAGATGAACGGCAGGCTGCCCGAGCTAGGCAGTTGCTACGACCAGGTTGACTACACGGAGTTTGTGTCGTACGAGCTGATCTGCCGCCAGAGCCCGCTCATCGAGGGGCGGCATTACGAGGGCACCGTCACCGCGCAGGTGGCCGCGGAGGACAAGCAGGCGGGGAAGGACAATAGCGCCAAAGTTGCCAGCGAGAGCTTGCTGGTGGTGGAGGTGGACCGCTACAGGGGGGTGTCGGCGAGCCAGGGCCACCAGTGCATCGCGACGGCCCTCACGGACTTCGTCGTCGACCATCTGAGGGCGGGCGCCGCCATCGCCAAGGAGAGGCGCAAAGCCCGCGAGGAGCGGGTGGCGCGCGTATAGCCTTTCGAGAGCTTCTCCCAGGCGGGTGCAGGCGCTTCGGTGCCGCCTGGGCGAGTCCTGCTTTTTCGTGGGGGTTACGCCTCCACCAGGTTTGTCACGATGGACCTTGGAGTTCGTCAGCGCGATGTGTTCCCCCTCCCAGCTCTGGCGGTGGACGCTCGTGTGGAAGCTTGCCGCAGCCGTCGGGGGCGCCAGCGCGCCCAGCGCGGTGCTGCTTGGCGGAGATGGGCTAGCGACGGCATCGCAGCCCTGAACCAGCTGAGCTGCCATTTCTCGCCTGCGTGTGCCCCGCCTGGGTTGACGGCCTCGGCAGCGCAGGCGAGTGCGATGGATCACATCTCTCGGGCCTATCAAGATTTTCCGCTTCCTCCTGGATATCATGGGGATGCTCATTCGGGCGAAGCAGCCTTGGCAGAGCTGCTCGCGTCGGCGCCTGGGTGCTCCTCTGATTCCCAGCGCGTCAAGCCCTACGGCAAGGACCTGGTGTCCTGGCCTGATCTTTCGACGGCTCCAGTTGAGGCCGCTGATCTCGTCGGGGAGGCCGAGCGCGAATGTTTGTCGGGATGGAGACGGACCATGCTCAAGGGTGGGTCGTCTGCTTCAGATCTGAGTGCGGCTTCGGTGCCGCAGCGTCCTTGCGTCGACCCGATTTTGGACAACAGCCCCAGGGCCTACGCCGACTTCGTGGGGGAGTTGCTGCATGGCGGTATGATCTCTCTCCGAGTGGCGCGGGCTGGTGATCCTTATAGCTTGTTTTTTTCTTTGTCGAGAAGGTTGGCAAGGGCGCGCTTCGCCTCGTCTTCGACACGAGGGTGGCGAACGAGGGTTTCGCGGCGCCGCCCAAGCCCACGCTCCCCACGGCGGCGGCGCGGGCCGCCCTGGAGTCGGACCACCCCGCGGTGCTGGCCCAGGGCGACATCCAGTGCGCCTTCTACCACATGCTCGTGCCAAAGGGCATGGGGGGGCTGTTTACGTTGCCCACCATCTCCAATCGCTTGCCCAATGCCAAACAGCTCGACGGCCTCCCCATCCCTTCGGACTGCTTCCTCCAGCCGATGGTGCGCGCCCTGCCGGTGGGCTGGGGCTGGTCGCTGCTGTTCTGCCAGGGCATCATGAGGAGGGCGCTCGTCCATTGCGGGTTCGGCGACGGTGATCTCATCGAGGATGGTCGCCCGAGCCCCGTCCTCTCTGCCGAGGCCAGCGTGGCAGCTGCGGGCTACGTCGGTAACTTTCGCCATCGTGGGGGGGCGACCCCATCGCCGTCACCGCCGAGAGGGATGAGGTGACTCGCGCGCTGGAGGCTTGGGGGCTACCTGTGCACTCGCTCGACACCGCCTCGGCCGTATCCGTCTTCACGGGGCTCGAGATCAATGGCGACCTTGGGACCGTGAGGGTAAAGTCTGCTAGCGTGATGCGCCTTCGGCAGGCGTTGCTGGCGGTCTTGCGGCGAGGCGCCGCCTCGCCTCGCATGCTCGAAGTCCTTCTGGGCCACATCGCGTGGGCGATGATCTGTAAAAGAGAGACCCTCTGCATCCTGTCGTCTATCTACGCATTTAAGTCCCAGAATGACCCTGGAGTCAGGCCCCTGTGGGCCCCGTGAAGTTCGAGCTTTGGTGTGTGGCTAGTGCGTTACCCCCATGGACTTCGCGCATGCACATCCCTGGGGCTCCCGCGTCTCTGCCTCGGACGCATCTCCTATCGGTGTGGGCGTGTGTACTCGCAAGGAGGTCGGGCCTCGGGTGGCCGAACTTGGGAGGCAGGCGGGGAGGTGAAGATATCGTTGTACCTCGGCGGTTTCGGCACGGTCGAATGCGCTGGGTCTCGGAGGGGCCCCCGACGACTTCGACCTCATCGAGGGGTTCTTGGACTCGAGCCCTGAAGGCTTCTGCAAGGTCTTCAACGAGATCCCCGAGGAGCTCATGCATGCAGGTCTCGTCGTGGGTCGCCGTGATCTCCAGGAGGCACTGGAACCCGTCCAAGAACATTTTTCGATCACGAGGGTGACGCGCTGTGCGACGCAGTTCGGCACGCCACCCGCAGCGTTTCGCGTCATCACCATCGCCTTTTGTTTCTCGTTGATAATTTACCTTTGGCTCTGGCGGCTGGCAAGGGTCGGGGCCGCAAGCCTGCCCTTCGGCGGCCCTTGCGGGGGATCGCCGCGCTCGCGCTGGCCACCAACCTTCGGTGCTATGTGCGGTGGATGCCTTCTGAGCTGAACGTTGCGGACGGGCCATCTCGTCATGGTTTCTTCCACGGCAAAAGCTTCGAGGAGGCGCGCCTCTCCCTGGCTGATCGCTCACAGACTGCTGCTCCCATCGCAGCGGCTCAGTCGGCGGTTCGCCCTCGGGCCGAGGTGTGTGTGTGTGTCGTGTGTGTGTGTGTGTGTGTGTGTGTGTGTGTGTGTGTGTGTGTGTGTGTGTGTGTGGGTGTGTGTGTGTGTGGGGGGGGGGGGGGGGGGTGGGGGGTGGGGGGGGGGGGGGGGGGGGTGGGGTGGGGTGTGGTGTGGGGGGGGGGGGGGTGGGGGGGGGGGGGGGCTTCAGCTTCCTCGAGAACGCAGCGGGGTCGGACCCTACTCGGGCTCGGTGCCGCTGCCACGCCCTGCGCTTCCTGGACTGGTCGGGCTGGCTCGAGCTGAACCTCACCGCCGCCAGCCAGCTGGACAGCGTCCTCGCGTGCTTCCTGACGGACTTGGCCCTGTGCGGTTTCGACGCAGCGACGGGGGGGATGGCGGTCGCGGCGCTGCGCCACTTCCTGACGCACATCCTAGTCGGGAAGCGGCCGCTCCCGCGGTCGGCGCGAGCCCTCGATGGGTGGCGCCGCCTGGGTTCGCGGCTGCTGCGCCTGCCTCTCCCTCGCTCGGACGCGGTGGCAGTCGCAGGCTGGCCCATTTGGGTGAACCTGCCCAGCATGGCGATCTTCGTGGCGCTGGTCTCCCCCGCGTACCTCAGGCCGTCGAAGACCTACAGGCTGCGCGTGGGCTCGCTGGTGCCGCCGATCGCAGGGGCGGGCTTCAGCGCGTGGGGCATCATCGTGAACGGCGCGAAGTCAGGCCGCCCTGCCCAGACGGGGGTGATGGACGAGTCGGAGCTGGGCGACGCCCCCGAGCTCTGGCCCGCGCTGCACGCGCTGACGCTCAACGCGCCCGCGAACGCCAGCCTCTGGAACCTCGGGCCCGCCGTCGAGCGCGCGATGTTCCGCCAGGCCTTGTGCGAGCGGGGCTGCAGATGGAGCCTCCGCCTTTGTGCACCCTCCGTCATGTGGGGGTCTCGCGCGACTGGCTCTTGGATGCTCATGCGATAGCGGAGGCCAAAGAGAGGGGGAGACGGATATCAGACAAATCGTTGACGGGGTACGGCAAGAGGACTCGCATGCGGCAGCGGGTCAGGGACCTCCCGCCCCGGATCGCCGAGTTCGGCGAGCAGGTGTTCGCGAGGCTCTCGGAGCTGATCGAGGTCGGGTTCATGGAGGGCAGCTTCCCGCTGCCAGTGCCGCTCCAGCGGGGCGTGCAGCGGGCGCCCGTTCTGTCCAGAAAGTAGGTTCGCGCATGCGCGCTGCCTTCCGACGTGCCTTTGTGTGGGCGTCCCGTCGCCGTCGGCTAGTTTTGCCAGTGGTTGGGCCCCGCGGGGCCCCCATTTGCAAAGCTTTGTGCCGTCGCGGTTTGGGTTGTCCCTCGCTCGGTGCAGGTTGAAATGTGGGCCTTGCGCTGTGCGGGCAGGGCGTCGTCGATCGACTCCTTGGGTGGATTCGTTCGTCGGCGGTCTGTGTTTGCTGGCTCTCTTGGCCGCGCGGGTCCTGGATCGAGTCGGGGCCCCCGCCTGTCCGCGCTGTGTCTGACCCTTGGGGTCGGGCCGCGCCCCTGCTAGCCTGCGGGTGCAGCTCCCGACGTTTGTAACAGACAATGTCGAGATGCGCGCATCCCTCAGAGTCATTCGTGCCTGTATCGATTTATCTGTACCTGTCTGTCTTGAGCACCCGCGTGCCAGCATCATTTTTGCGGTGCCTGAGTTTCGGACTCTAGTCAGTCTCCCGTCCTTTCTTCAAGTTGACCTGGACCTCTGCCAATTCGGAGCGGCAGCCCGCTCGGCCACGCGAGTGTTCTGCTGGCGCTGTCCTCAGCTCCAGCGCCTCAGCGTTTGTTGCAGTCTGCGTGGCAAAGTGTGCTCGGGATCGGGGCGACCTCATTTACAATTCGACGGCCGCACGGCCAGAGGCGTGGCTTGCCGACGCACAGCTGCGCGCTTCCCCGTCCGAGCTGCAGCGCTGGTGGCCGACTCCCTCGTTGAAGCTATATATGACCTGTCTCGGTCCAGGATGTATGGTCTCTGTGGCCTTCGGCCATGATGTAGTGTTACACAGTGTACGTCTGTGCTGCCTGCAGTGTCTGTCGCCACTCGTGGTCGTGATGCAGCGCTTCTTGCCATCGCCACCGTCAGCTTTTCTAAAATGGAACGCTATGGCCACGGCGACCCTCCTCGGCATGGTAACAACTTTAGTGTGGAGTGTGCTGGGGCAGGGTTTCAGTGGCCGCACATCTGTAAATGTTTGTGCTCAAGCTCCTAAGCCCACCCGCCCTCGCTTGAGGGTTTAATTTCGCAATCGACGTCTGTGCTGCCTGCAGTGTCTGTCGCCACTCGTGGTCGTGATGCAGCGCTTCTTCCCATCGCCACCGTCAGCTTTTCTACAAAGGAACGCTATGGCCACGGCGACCCTCCTCGGCATCATCATCATCATCATCATCATCAGCACCGTCATCATCGTCATCATCATCATCATCATCATCACCATCATCTTCATCATCACCATCATCATCACCACCACCATCACCATCATCATCATCATGCTCCTCTTATTCTCTGCGACTCTCCCCCCGCGGTCTCTGCAGTGATTTCGGCCCCGCCGCGTCGGCGCGCGGCCCCCCGCCCGATCGCGGCCGGCGCGGCCCGCGCGCCATGGGGGCTGAAATCCGGCCCGCGACGCGCAGGTCTTCCTGGACTCGTTCGCGGTGGCCGTGGCCTGCGAGGACCCGCGTGGGTTCAGATTCGGGCGGGGGTCGCTCCACCCCGCCCGTCTCGAGCCTGCGGTGGGATCGGCTGCCCCCCCTGGCGGGCGGTTGTTTGTGAGCAGGGGGGCGCCCGCCCCCCCGGCCGCAGGCGATCGTTGCCGCGTCCGCGGCGGCGGTTGCCTGAGAGCTTGGCTTCCCGAGCCCTGCTCTTCGGGCCCCGCCCGTCGGCCCTGCCCCCGGCAGGGCAGGCGGGCCTGCCCGTTTGCTGGATGCTGCCGCGCGCCCCGCGCTTCTGCGGTCCTCCATTGGAGGCCTTTCGCTCGTCCGAGCGGCGCTGGCTCTCGTGCCCCAATCTGTAAGTGGTCTGGCTTCCGATGGCGCCGGCCTCACTCTTGCCGTTGCAAAACTCTCTTCCTCCCCCCGCCTTCCCCCCCTTCGCTTTCGGGGCGGCGGGGCTGGAGGCTTTCTTCTGGGGGCGAGGAGGAAGGCGAGGAACTCGCGCGCCGATGCGCTACTCCGAGCACCGTGGCGCGCTGCTGGCCGAGGCCTCTGAGAGTGGGCGGCGGCTTCGAAGACCCCGATTTCCAAGCCGAAGGCGGAGGCGCAACCGATGCCGAAGCCCAAAGGCCCGGATCCGCCCCCAGGCCAAGGCGGGCGCCGAGGCGCCGTGAGGCCGAGGGGCCGCCCCTTCGCGGGCGGCCCGCGGGGCTCTGCCCCCCCCCCCCCCGTCAGCCCGTTCCGCTGACGGTTGTCTGGGCGCAATGGGCCCGAGAGCGGGCCCCGGGAGGCCCCGGGAGGCACCTTTTCCTTGTGTTGGGATGTGCTCGGGAAGTGCGTTTCGGCCCCCCTTGGGCTTCGCCATCATAGGCTTCGCCCCCATCGGCTTCACCGTCCCTCTCCCAGGGCTTGAATCTGTCGTGCTCAACGTACAGTTCTATATCTAGCCCGTCTCTTGGGGTTCGAACCCTTGTTGTGTTTTACGCATGTACCTACATATATGTTGCCCCATCGACTGGGGCTCGAATCTGGTGTTTTACGTATGTTCCCATCTGTTCCGTTCGATTGGGGCCCAAATACTTCGCCCTTCTGGTATGCTCCTACATGTGCCCCTTTCTACGGGTTCGAATCCTTAGCGTTTTGAATCCTCATCGCTCCCCATTGTCGCATTGTTTTGTTGTTTCATGCGAGCTGAAAGTGAGAATGTGCCTCAGGAGAGGTGTTGGCTCGACCTCCTTGGGCGGGAGATTTGTGTGTGTGTGTGTGTGTGTGTGTGTGTGGGAATATCGCACCTTTTGCATTTGCCGAGGAGGCGGAGGAGGAGGCGGAGGAGGAGGAAGAGGAGGAGAAGGAGGAGGAGGGTAATTGGGAGAACGGAAAACTAGAAGGGAATGGGATGTCGGGGTGGGGGGGGGGGAACAGGTGGGATGGCGGGGGGAAAAAAACAGGAGAGATGTAGGAGGAGAGCTGGGGGAGCAGGGCGTAGGGCGTATCCTGAGATCCGACGTTGCGAAAAAGTTGACGACATCGCGAACCATGAAGGCTGGAACCCCAGACCTCATCTGTCTGCTGAATGCTTCGAGCCAGGCCGGTTCGTGATGGTCCTGGGGCCCGCAGCTGGGCGAAACCGCCCGGTGTGAGGAATTTGCAGCGCCCGGACCTCGGACGCAGGAGCCTGTTTTTCTTTAGATCCAGGCAAGCTTACTTGCATGGCGTTGGCCCCCCTCCCCCCCCCCTCTCCCCCCTCGCCCCTCTTCAATCGAACACGAGCGTGCAAGTGCCTTTCGACTTGCGTGATTTCCGCACGTCGAATTGTTTTCGGCTTGCTTCAGACTCAGCCCCCCCCCCGTCCATGCAAGTAAACTTGCCCGAATCCAAAGAGAAACAGGCTCTCAGCGATGCTGTGACTGCCCCGGCGCCGCCCGGGCAGGCGAAACTACTGGCTCTTCTACTCCTTTGTCATGTGCACAGGCTCCCGTCCCCAGGGCCCTCCTCCCACCCCCTCCCTCCCTCCTCCCTACCCTCCCCTCCCTCCCTCCCTCTCCGTCCTCCCTCCCCTCCCTCCATCCTCCTCCCTCACCTCCCCCCCCTCCCTCCCTCCCTCCTCCCCGCTCCTCCCTCCCTCCCTCCGCCCTCCCCTCCTCACCTCCCTCCCCCCCCGGATCGCGCAGCCGCGCGTTCCAGCTCCCCTCCTCCCATCCCTCCCTCCCCCCCCCGCACTCCTCCTGCTCCGCCCTCCTCCCTCCGTGGCCATTTCGGCTCACATGGGCGGGGGGGGGGGGCGTTGTACGAACCCTCCGGGCCTTTAGGTGGTGCTCCTCGTGGGCACGATCCACGTGCTGGGGTGTGCCGCAATGGCCAGGGGGGGCGCAGTGCGAACACTGCCTCTGGGGCCGTGGGTGGAGATCCCTGTGGGCCATGATCACGATCCGTGTGCGAGGTGTGCCGAAGTAGGCGGGATGGCGGGATGCGAACCTTGTCTTTGGGGCCGTCCGTGGATGTCCTTGCGGGCCCCGATACTTGTGCGAAGTGCGCCGAAGCGAGCGGGGCGATGTGATGAAGCTCCTCTCTGGTGCCGCAAATGCATTTACTTGCGGGGCAAGGTCCGCGTAAGGGGGTGTGCTATTGTGCGAACCTCGTCTCTGGTGACGTGATTCAGTGGGTCTCCCTGTAGGACGCGATGCCTGCGAGGGGTGTGCTGGCATGGGCGGGGGGACCCTCAGCCTAGCCTGTCTGAGGGGCTCAGGTGGAACTCTCTGAGGTGCACGATCCTTATGACAATGTATATCCTCCGATGCCGAACACTTTAGACTACAACTGGAGCTCGCCGGAACCTAAGCGCGCGCGAAACGCGCGCGTGGTTCTAGTATGCATATACTTGTGAACATTATGTATGTATGTATGGACGTGTGTATTGGTGTGTGCATGTGCCTGTATGTATGAATGCACGTGTGTTCGTACGTATGCATGTATGCATTTATGGATGCATGTATGTATGCATGTAGGTATGCTTGTAAACATTATGTATGTATTGTTGTACATATATATATACATATATATATATATACACGTATGTATGTATGCATGCATGCATGCATGCATGTATGCATGTACGTATGTATGCATGCATGTATGTATGCATGTATGTAAATACTTATATGTATGTATATGTATGTATGTGTGTATGTATGTACGTATGCATATATGTATATATATATGTATCTATGTATGTATGTGCATTCATGTATGTGTATAGATATGCATGTCTGTATATGTATGTATGTATATATGTATGGATGCGATGAATGTATGTATGTATATATGCATGCCTGTGCGTGTAGAAATATACGTGTGCTTGTATGTATGTCTGTATGTGTGTATGTACGTATGTGCGAATGTACGTCGGTCTGTCTGTCTGTCTGCATACATGCATGCATGCAAGCATGCATACACGCACGCACGCACGCACGCGTGTATGTATGCATGCATGTATGGATGTGTGTAGACATGTATCTATGTATGCATGAATGCAGGTATGTATGCAGGTATAGCTGTATGTATGCATGCATGTATGTATGTATGTATGTATGTGTATGTATGTGTATGTATGTATGTATGTATGTATGCATGCACGCATGCATGCATGCATGTATGCATGCATGCATACGCACATACATACATGCATGCATGCATGCATGCATGCATGCATGCATGTATTGTTTAATGTTTGTCTGTTTGTGCATATATATATATATATATATATACATGTGTCTGAGTAGGCCCTGGGTGGGGCCTAGATCTGTACCTCTGCGTGGCATGGGGGGCCAAACGAGCCTGGACCCGCCAAAAGGGCTCCAAGGGACCCTGAGGCCACCAAATGGAGCCCTCAAGAGGGCCAGAAAGCACCAAAACGCTCCTTGCACGCCGACCATTGCAGACGGCTTACGTGGCCTCCAAGACTCCCCAAGAGAGCTTCACGCTGATCCCCGACAGAGGCACCAGGGGCGAAAATCATTGATATTTTTTAGGTTTCTTTAAGGATTTTCGTGTGGTCGTCTGCTCCGCTGCCCGACGGCTGGAGACGGCACAAGAGGCGCCCAAGAGGGCCCCAAGACACTCCAAAAGGGCGCCCATTTGGGCTGTTTTGGGGTCCTCTTGGAGGACTCTAGGGCAGTCCTTGGGCGATCTTGGGGGCTGGTTTTGGCCTATTGGGGTCCTCTTAGGAGGCCTCTTGAAGGCCTTTTGGGGCGTCTTGGAGTCTTCTTGTGTCGCCTAGGGGCCATCTGGAGCGTCTTGGAGCGATCGTTCGGCGACTCGGGGTCCTCCTGGACCGTCTTCGGAGCCTCTTGGGGCCCTCTTGGCCTGTCGTGGGGCCCTCGTGGGCCGCAAACACGTGCCCCGGAGCTCGGGGGGGGGACCGCGCCAGACCAGAGGATATTTGAGAACTTTGGGTCCAGGTCCCTCGCGAACCCTCAGGATCGACGACGGAGGCTCAGGGAATTGGGCAACCGATCTGAGCCCGCCGCGCGCCTTTTTAGATGTGCTCAGAAGAGAGGGGGGCGGAACCTCGGGGACAGTGCGCCTCGTGTGCTTCGTCTAGGCTTTCACTTTTCTATACGCGCTTCGCCCGATAGATATGGTACAATTCGCGCAACGCTTTCCAATCCCTCTATCTCTCTCTTTGTTCGTTTCTTTTTTTTGTTCTCTCTCTCTCTCACCTGTATATGCGTCTATATTTAAGAATACCGCATAGACCACCCTTCGGGTGATAAGGAGGTGAGGGGGGGGGAGGTGAGGGGGGGGGAGGGACCAACGTCGCACTCGATTGATCTCACTATCGAACTCACTACCGATCTCACAATCGATCTCAATCGATAGATCTCACAATCGATCTGACTATCGATCTCATAATCAATCTCACAATCGATCCCACAATCGATCTCACATTCGGTCTCGCTATTGATCTCACAATCGATATCACAATCGATCTCGCATTCAATCTGACTATCGATCTCACTATCAAACTCACTATCGATCTCATTATCGATCTCACATTCGGTCTCACTATCGATCTCACTATCGATATCACAATCGATTTCACAATCGATCTCGCATTCGGCCTCACTATCGATCTCTCTATCGAACTCACTTCCGATCTCATTATCGATCTCACTATCGATCTCACTATCGATATCACAACCGAACTCACAATCGATCTCACATTCGGTCTCATCATCGATCTCACTATCGAAATCACTACCGATCTCATTACCGATAGTGATCTCACTACTAACTCAATCGATCGATCTCACAATCGATCTGACTATCGATCTCACAATAGATTCCACACTCGATCTCACATTCGGTCTCACTATCGATCTTACTATCGAGATCACAATCGATCTCACAATCGATATCCCATTCGGTCTCACAATCGATCTCACTATCGATCTCATTATCGATCTCACATTCGGTATCACAATCGATCTCACAATCGATCTCACAAGCGACATTCGATCTCACGTTCGATCTCACAATCGATATCACTACCGATCATCAAAACAAAACATCAACATCGTCATCATCATCACCATCATCACCATCATCATCATCATCATCATCATCATCATCATCATCAATATCATCACCATAATCGGGACACCGACGGGGCACCGGCGGGACACCGCGGGCCCCCGGAAGCCCGGAAGGGGGTCATTTGGTCGGCGCGAATTGTTTCTCAGCCTACTTTTCTATCCTTTTTTTTCAGCCACAGACACCGACAGGACACCGACGGGACACCGGCGGGACACCGCGGGGCCCCCGGCCCCGCCCGGAAGGGAATCATTTGGTCGGCCGCGCCACTTTTTTTTTTTTTTTTTCTTTTCCCTCTAATTTTTTTTTTTTTTTTTTTTCTTTATTTCTTTTTCTTTTTTCTTTTTTTTCATCTTTCTTTTTCTCGTTCAGCCACACGGTGACACCAGAACGGGTGCACCGGCGGGGACACCGCGGGCCCCGGCCGCCCGGAAGGAATCATTTGGTCCGGCATGCGGTAGCACAGAGACTTTTTTTTTTCAGGGTAGTTTTTTTTTTTTTTGTATTTTTTTTATTTTTCCTCTCGCCCGCCTACGCAGCTTCGCCTCGCCCGCACGGCACGCACGAACACGAAACCGAAATCGATTTCCCGGTAAGGGGGCTCTCCGTTCCACTTCGATCTCACCCCCTCACCTCCGATGAATGGGGAGGGGGGCCTGGGTGCATATTATGCTGGCGTACGGTGGGCCAGGGGCCCGGGTCGGGACACCCTCCCGGATTTTCCCCACGGCATGTTTGACCCCTTCCAGGGCTTCCCGGAGGCCACCAGAAAACGACCAGGGCCGAAGACGCCTGAATATTGTTTCAAGACGATTCAAGAGGCCCCGGAGGCGTCGAAGGCTCCAAGATGGGCCCCGAGAGGGCCCCAGAAGGTCAAAATTGCTTCACCCCCAAGAGAACGGTGCTGTCTTAGCATATTTGCATTTTGGGTCTTAACAGCGTCCAAAACGGCCCAAGAGGCCCCACATATCGTCCCAAGACGGCCCAAGAGGCCTCCAAGAGAGCCGCAGGACGGCCCAAGAGAGCCTCAAGACGGCCTTAGAGGCGCCCAATACGGCCCAATACGGCCCCAAGAGGAGGAACTCCAACTGACATTTCGAGCTCTTCGACACGAGTGGGCCCCCGAGGCCGCAGCAGGCACCCAAGAGGCCTCCAATGGTCACAAAAGATCCCCCAAGAGGCCCCCACATGACCCACTTGAGGCCACAAGCAGCTTCAACACTCGCTCCACGAGGCGCCCGAGAAGTACGCCGCATGTCAAGAGATCCCGAACTTTAGGTATCCAAGGATCCTCTGGTCCCAAACTCAGGTTGCAGTAGCGGTATGGACCGAAGGCCATATATAAGCAAATCATTGGTTTGGCGACGGACCCATCCCTATTCAGCCATGTGTAGCGCAGGGCGCCGGCCTCTCTTCATGCACTGGGCGCCGCGGGACAATGCGGGAAGATGGTTGGTGCGGAGCGCGCGTGCACGGGTGTGCTGAGCTCCTGAATTCCTTTGTAGAGCACGATCCGCGAGAAGGGTGTGCCGAACAATTCGGATACCCTCGCGCGAACGCCTCCACTCAGGTCACATTGGGACCCCCTCCAGGCACAACCCGTGCGAGGCATGTTCCGAAACGGGCGGGGGTACGCCATGCGAGTCTGCCCATTGGTACCATAAATGGAGCTCCTCCTGGTGCATGGTTCGCGTGACGGGTCTGCCGACATGGGCGCGGGAGCGCTGTACGAACCTTGTCTCTGGGCCTTTACGTGGCGATCCTTGTGGGCACGATCCACGTGATGGGGTGTGCCGCAATGGCCAGGGGGGGCGCAGTGCGAACTTTGTCTTCGGGGCCGTAGGTGGAGATCCCCTGAGGGCCACGATCCGTGTGCGAGGTGTGCCGAAGTAGACGGGAGGGCGGGATGCTAACCTTGTGTCCAGGGCCGTCCGTGGAATCCTTTGCGGGCCACGATTCGTGTGAGAGGTGTGCCGACGTGAGCGGGGCGACGTTATGAAGCTTCATTCTGATGCCGCACATGCAGCTATTTGCAGGGCACGATCCGCGTGAGGGGCGTGCTACTATGCGAACCTTCTCTCTGGGGACGTAGGTGAAGCTCCCTGCGGGGCGCGATCCCTGCGAGGGGTGTGCCGACAAGGGCGGGTGAACGCTAGCCAAGCCTGTCTCTGGGGCCGCAGGTGGAGCTCCCTAAGGGCACGACCTGTGCGACAATCGACGTCCTCACTTTTTACTATTACTAGAGCTTTGCTACAACCTGAGCGCGCGAAGCGCCCGCGTGGTTCTGGTGTATCTATCTATCTATCTATCCCGTGCACAAGGCCCGGGCGCCCGGGGCCCACAGGGCCTGGATAACGCATGGGGGTGCCGGGGGTCCCGGCGGGTCCCAGAAGGTTGCCAAGGCGCCCCCGGGAGGCGGAAAAGCAGCTCAGATGCCGCGAGCCATCCCAGGCAGGCCCGCAACAACCCCAAGACGCTCCAAGACGGCTTCCTGACGGCCTGAAACGCCCCCAAGACGCTCCAAGATGGCTTCAAGGGGCCACCCGAGAGCGCCCCAAGAGGCAAAAGTCATAGACTTTCGTTCTGTTTTGTTTGAGGTTTGGTTGCAGTTCTCGCCTTGTCAGACTCCGAATGTCTCAGACAGCCCAAAGAACCCCTACGAACGACCCAAAAGGGCTCGAGAGGCACCCAAGACGTCCCCCAGAGGGCCCCAAGACAGCCCAAGGCGGCCCCAACACAGCTCAAGAGGCCTTCGAAAGGGCTCCAAGACAGCCCAAAGCGGGGGCGCAGAGAGGCAAACTAACCGACAATTCGAGCTTTCCACCCGGAGAGGCCCCTAGAAGGCTCCAAGAGGCCCCCAAGCGAGCCCGAGAGGCCCCCAAGACGCCCCCAAGATGACCAAAAACTGGCCCCAAGAGGTCCCCTAGAGGATTCAAAACTGTTTCCACGGGGTCGCCGGACAGACCCCCAAAGAGCTCTGGGGAACTATGCGGATTTCGATTTCTGGGGTCGTCAGCGCCGCCGTCGTCGCCGCCCTCGTCGTCGTCGTCGTCGTCGTCGTCGTCGTCGTCGTCGTCGTCGTGGTGGTGGTGGTCGTCGTCGTCGTCGTCGTCATCGTCGTCGTCTGGTGGCAGGCCAGGAACCACGGCCACGGCGTGGCATGGGCGCCCTGGGCGGCCCAAGGGCCCCTGGGCGGGGCCAAGACCGCCCCAGACGCCCCGCAGGCGCTCCAAGACGCGCGAAGACGGCCCCGAGAAGAGCACAGAGCCCCCCCCAAGCGCCCAAGCAGAGCTCCATGAAGCCAAAATGGTGTCATTCTTATGGAAGCATGCATTTTCAGCATGTGCGGTTTTCGTGCTTCCACAGCGTCCTCGACGGCCCAAGCGGCCCCCCGAACCGCCCCAAGACGGCCCAAGATGAGGCCCACAAGACAGTCCCAAGACGGCCCCAGGGAGCCCCAAGACGGCCACAAGAAGGTCCTAAGAGGGCTTTAATTCTCTTGCACAGGGTGTCTAGAGCTCCGACCACTTTATTTCGGCACCGCACCCCCCCCCTTCATCATCATCATCATCATCA
>CAUYUJ010018083.1:0-21067 GCA_963575745.1 Prorocentrum cordatum | reverse complement strand
GCCCCCCTCCTCTCCCTCACTCCTCTTGTCCCTCTCACCACTCCCGCTCAGCCCTCCCCCTTTCGCCCTCCCTGCCCGTGCCCTCTTACCTCCCGCGCCGCCGTCGCCGCCGTCGCCGGCCCTCTCACCACCCCCGCTCAGCCCTGCCCCTTTCGCCCTCCCTACCCGTCCCCTCTCTCTTCCCGCGCCGCCGCCGATGCCGTCGCCGCCGTCGCCACCGACGCCGCCGCCGTCGTCGCCGTCGTCGTCGCCGCCGCCGCCCCGGGCCGAAAGTCTGGTCTGTGGGGGAGGCCCCCATTCAAGTGGCGCATAGCCGGCCCCCGAGAATACACCCGACAGACTCTGCGTGCAAAGCGACTGCCTTGGACAAGCGTTCGCAACACAAGGCCGCCGCGCACTTTGCACCGCGAGCCCCCAGCAGCTGAGTCCGCTCAGTAATTTCTTCCAGCCCTCCTTGGACCCTGGAGGCCTCCCCTTGGAACCCTCTGTAGGCTTCTCGGGCGTCAGTTGGAGGCTTCCTGGGAACCCGTCAAAGGTCTTTGAAGCCATCTTGCGGGGGACGGCCCTTGGAGTCTCCTCGCGCTCGCCCTCTGGAGCCCCTCTTGCGGCCCTGTTTTGTTCACTCCTTCTGCGATGTCTGGCATCCTCTCCCCCCCCCCCTCCTCCTCCACATCCTCCTCCTCCCCCTTCCTTTTTGTGCAAGAGCCATGGCGCACGTGCCACTTGTATTGCCTAACCCCTCAGACCACCAGCGGGCCCCGCAAGGGCCCCAGAGGCCCGCAGAGGTTTCCCGAGACACCCCACAGATCTTCCCAATTAGGCCCAGCCCCTGACTCACTTGGCCCAGGGTTCTCTTGGGGTCTTCTTGGAGCCTGATTTGGGCCTCTTGGAGGCCTTCTGAGTCTCAACTTCGGAGGGCCTCTTTGGGGCCTGCTGGCGGTTTCGGGGGCCATTCTGGGGCGCAGGGCTCGCATTGTCGGTTCGCATCCCCCCCGCCATTCTCAGGGATGGCGCCGGGGCTCGGGGTGGCGCCCCTGGAGCCGTGGGGAGGCATCCCGTCAGGTGTCCCAATCCTCCTCCTCCTCCTCCCCCTCCCCCTCCTCCTCCTCCTCCTCCTCCTCCTCCTCCTCCTCCTCCTGCGGCATTGCAGTATCGGGTCAGGTGGCTCGTTTCTGACCGCTCCACAGCGTTGCCCGTCTGCCATGTCCAATGGAACCTGGCAGACGCGCGGGCAAGGCAACGGTGCCTGGCAGCCAGCCCCGCCCTGGCGTGGCCCGACCCAGTGGGGCAGCCGCGCGGGCAGCGGGCAAGGGACTGCTTGGGCAGGCCAGTGGAGTGGCAGGCGCTGGCGGTGCAGCCAGTGCAACTGCAACAAGAACATTGACTCGTGGATGTTCTGCAAGCATTGCGGCGCGGAGAGGCAAGGGCCAGCTCAGTGGCCAGATCTCCCGCGCCATCCTGGGCCTCAGTTAAGCCTCAGTTTCCTCCTGGTGGCGGTGCAGGTGGCAACGGTCTCAACGGCAGCGTCGGAGGCGACTCCCTCTCGGCCGACGAGCTGCGCCAGCTCATCGCACTCTGCGAGAAAGGAGGTGGCATGTCTGCCGCCAACAAGCGCAAGCAGGCCCTGGACAAGCTCACGAAGTCAGCACAGCCCGTTCCTGTTCAACAGCGGGCCGCTAAAGCACATAGTAATGTTCAATGCTGGGAAAGGAAGCTCTCCGTCGAATTGGACCGCCTCGGCAAGCTGGAGGATCAGCTCAGTGTGCAACGGGGCGCCGCTGCTGCTGCACGCGCTGAACTTCAGGACGCCGACGACAAGTACAAGGAGCTCGTCAGGGAGTTGGCTGGAGGCATGGTCAGTACCGAAGACTGTTCGAAGGGAGTCGTCGGCAAGATTGATATTTCTGAACTCATGGACGGTAAGTGCACCGTTTTCGACCTGGTCAGCCTCGACTCGATCTTCAAATTCGACGAGAGTGAATACACAATTGCCAAGGAGGATAAGGGCGAGATGGAGACACGCCGACAGACGCTCAATGCCCAGTTCCGCGATGCCTGCACATCCATGTTCGCCGACGCCCTCTCGAAGGCCAATATCATTCGCGAGGGGCAGGCTAAGCATGTGGCGAGGTTGGGCAAGAAGCGGCGGGCCGACGAGAATGGGGGCACTATTCCTGGGGCAGCTGGCGGGGCTCCGAAGACACCGCCTGCCGCTCCACCATCACATGAGCCACAGGCGGAGCCTGCGGCGGCGGCTGGTGGAGGCAGCGGCAGCGACGCTGCAGCAGCCTCGGCGGTGCGAGAGCGTGCGGCTGCGGCTCTCGACAAGCCTCAGCAAGGCCTGCCCCCTGCCGTTCGCAACCCATAAGGACGGCAGGGGGGATTGTCTCCATGAAAAACCTTTTTGCAAGCTCGAGCCTGTGGATCGCCTCGCTCGGCCCATCTCTCAATTGGATACGTTTCTCCGCTATCTGTTGTCTTCTGCCGACAGTGGCCCAGCGGCCGCGGGTAGTCTCGGAAATGGTTTTGGAAGGCGTGACACGTTGTTTGTGCCTTTAGCATATCCGCAGACGAGCCTGTCGGCAGGTAACTCCGCCTCCCACGTCAATTTTGGTCTCGGCGACGTGGGGTGCGGGTTTTCTCAGCCCCTGTTAGGGATGTCTGACAGTTTTGATTTCTTTGGGACCCCCCAGGCCCCTGGTAAGGATGCCATTGCTCTGCAGGTTTGTAGTTGCAATTGTGCGGCGTGGTCGTCAGCCAAAGAATGGCTGCCGACCACGGCGGCTCATGTAGTGTTGTTGCAAGAGCACCACCTTAGAGAATGTCAGATAGCTGAGGCCCAGAGTTGGTTGCTCAAGAACGGTTGGAAGGGCCTCTTCGAACCAGCTAAGGTGACTCGAGAAGATACGGATGTGTACACCTCAGGCGGGGTGGCGGTTCTGGTCAGGGGCTTTCTTGGACTGCACGAACCGATTGGAGGTACTAAGGTATGCCAGCACCGTGCGATGGCAGCGTGGACACATGTAGGCAATGGGGGCCCCATCCTGCTGATCAGTTGCTACTTGCACTGTGTTGAAGAACTGAGTGATGCGAATTTAGACATTCTCGCGGGGATCGGCTCCACGGTCAGCTCGAGCATGTCCTCGTGCATTATCGGAGGGGACTTCAACATGGACCCCGCGGTCTTAGGCAAGTGCCAGTACGTTGAGTCCCTGGAGGCCCAGTTGGTGAGCACGGAGCCTGGGGCGTGTCTGTCTTCTGCGGGAGTTCGGGTCCTGGACTACTTCCTGGTTTCTAATGGGCTCGCCAAGGGTATCAGCTCGATCCAGGTTAATCGTAATGCCAACATTGCACCTCATTATCCTGTGGAAATGACGTTTTTCGAGCAGTTGGAGGACCTGAAGGTGTTATCGTTTCGGAAACCACCTCCACTTCCTGTCGAACAACCTATTGGTCCTGCCCCTGCCCCCCGTGACTGGAGCCAAGTTCTCAAACTTGCTGAGGGAGTATTTGATTGTGCAAAACGTGGGTCTCGTGAGGCATTTGAGGGGCTCGACGGGTTGTACAAGTCTTGGGCAAACATGGCTGCGTTGGAGTTAGAAAGGGCCCTCCAGACAAAGTTGCAGAAGAACGGCTGTCGGGGAGAAATTCCACAAGTCTGGTGGGTTGACATTAGGAAACGAGACAAACGTCCTGGCCGACACCCTGCTCTGTTCTGTGTCCGCTGGCTCTGTCAGAATTATCGGCTCTGGTGGTTTCATGTTCGGGCTGGAGAGCCCGACAAGCCCGCCAGAGATCACAACTGCAGTCATCTGTTCCCCTTCGAGTCTCATTCTGGACAACTTTGCTAAGAGCGAGTTCAGCCAGTTGTACGCAGATGTCTGTGAGTTCGTAGGGAAGGATGGCCAGCCCTTCGATGATTGCTACTCCATCTCGGCGCGTCTCGCGGATGCGCTGAAGTCGGCCTCTCTCGCAGCCAAGAACGATGCAGACCGTGCGTGGAAGGAGTGGCTTCTGAAGGACATCGACCAAGGGGCACGCGCGGCCCATGCTTGGTCAAAGCCTGTCGAAGCCTGGGCTCCGTCCTCGACGCTGTCAGCATCGGGTCAGGTGCTATCAGACCCTGTGTCGTTACTCAAGGCTGAAGGGCTTCGATTCAAAGGCCTGTGGCTGGCTACCGAAGGAGCCGAACCCATTGACTACAACCAGAGACAGGACTTCCAGCCTATGTCGGCATTGCCTAGAGTTTCTGTTGACGCCATTCGCTTGGCAAGCCGTTCCTACAAGAGTCGATCTGCAGTCAGTGTGGATGGTTTTCACATGAGACACGATCGTCTTCTTTGCGATGAAGGGCTTGAAGTTCTGTCTTTCATTTTCGGGATCATTCAGATGATGTCGACTTTTCCCATCCAGATTCGTTTGGTGATGCTGGCTATGCTCCCCAAGCCGATGGGCGGCCTGCGCCCGATCGGTATCTTCACGTCCACTTACCGCATGTGGGGGAAGATCAGGAGGGAGGTAGCTGTGGAATGGGAGGAGGCTCACACGGCAAGTTTTTTCTCAGGTAGTGGGTTTAAGAGTGCCACTGATGTTGTCTGGCGCCAAGCTGCTCGTGCCGAAGGGTCCGCACGAACAGGGGGATATGCGGCGTCAGTCTTATGGGACATGTATAAGTTTTATGAGTTGATGGATCTTGGGGATCTCGAGGCTCGGTGTCTTAAATGGGGCTTCTCGCGCACGGTCATCAAGGTTTCGCTTGCTGCATGCAAATCGGCTCGTTTCATTAACATCGCTGGTTTCCTGGCTGGGCCCTTCCTGGCTTTCAGGGGTGTTATTGCTGGCTGCAGTCTAGCTACAACATATGTGCGCATTTATTACATGGATACGTTCATGCAGGTCTCTGTGGGGCCCACCATTAGCATCGACCTCTTCATAGATGACATAGGTATTTCTAGCACCGGCACTTTCAAGCAGGTCTTGGCTGATTTGAAGTCGGCTACGGCAGCTGTTTATGTGGCGGTCACGGAGGATTTGAAGTCTGTTATCTCCCCCGACAAGGCCAACCTTGTTGCCAGCGACGCCACGCTCGGTAAGCTGCTGGCCGATTGGCTCGGGGCCTTGTCGGGGCCCAGCTCCAACCACTCTACTGCAGTCAACTTGGGGATTGATGACACGGCAGGGAAAGGTAGCAGGGTGCGGGGGAGAGCGGCCAAGCGAAAGCAGAGGGAGAGAGGATTTCGGAGGAAGGTGGAGCGCATCAAGAGACAGAGACATATCCTTGGCAGATCAGCGCGGAAGATTTTCTGTAGTGGGCCGCTGCCAGGGATGTGCTACGGAGCTGAAGTTCACGGTCTAAGTAACACTGAGTTAGGTCGGATCAGGCAGCAGGCTGGTAAGTGTTTGCCGTCATGTGGTGGCCGATCATTGTCTGCAGCGCTAGTGTTTGAGGATGAGCCTTGCTGGTGTGGGATGGTTGCGCCGATAGTTAGATGGAGCAAGGAAGTTTGGGCAGCGCAGACAAGGGCTTTCTCATTCTGTTTCAGCATGCCAGAGCTGCGCCGACTTTGGTCTTCTGTTTTTGAGTCCGCCACCCTTCCCACCACTTGGAGACACGTTCACGGACCCATCAGTGCGTTGTACATGTCAGTAAAGAGGATAGGGTGGCGAATGCGGGACTTTGCCACGCTGCTTGATCATCGTGGCACTGCTGTTTCGCTCACGTATGTCAGCCCGACGTTGCTCGAGGATCTCTTGCGAAGGGCTGTTGTTCGGGGCCTGGAGAGGTCCATTGCTGTCAAGCTGGAGATGCCCTGGGACCGTGCGTGTTTTGATATTGCAAAATCAGAAGCCCGCAAAAAACGCTACACGCCCATGGAAAAAGGAGCTATTCGTAATCTGGCCTGTGGAGGCTGCTGGACGGCTTCACGGGCTCATGCCCTTGGATACGAGTTAGATGACGAACAGCTGCTCTGCCCTCTCTGTCAACAGGCTGTTGACACCCCGCATCATGGGCTTTGGACTTGTGAGGCGGTGAGGGACGATAGGGAGGCGTTGGTGAAGGAGAATATCATCAAGATGGCGTGTTGTGAGCTCACGAAGGATGAGGAAATTTTGTTCACACGTGGCATCTTCGAGCATCCAGAAGGGTATTGGCCTCGGCCTAGGGAGTTCGGCGGTGTGGAAATCAAATCGTATCGGGAGGATCGTGATTTCGACGACGGAGTGATCGGGGGCCGAATTTTCGTAGATGGGAGTTTGTTCGGGCATCCGATACCAGAACTTTCGAGGGCTGGATGGGGGGTGGTCCAGGTCTCGGCTGACGGTCAACCCGAATGCACGCTGCACGGGCCTGTGTGGGCACCGATCGCTCAGACGGCCCCTGCGGCCGAGTTTACAGCTCTAGCGCAGGCTTCCCTGCAGCTGGAGACTACGAGTGAATGTTATTCAGACTGCCGGGCGGTAGTCTCGCACTTTAACCGGCCCGCGTCTGCGCGACTGTCGCACAAGCGCAAGTGCGCGGGCCACTTCTTGTATATCAATCAATGCCGCCACATCTCTGCCTTAACCAAGGTTAGGGCTCATTTAGACCCCGACGAGCCAGAGCTTGACGAGAGTGAGCGGTTCCGACGTCGGGGAAACGGTCACGCTGATGCCGTCGCGAAAATGGGCGCGCAGGCGCATCCTCGGCCCACAGAGGCCGAGGAAGAACGAGTTCAGAGTAGCATTGCCGTTGCCCGCGCCGTGTGCCGCCTTGCCGCGAAGCTTCTGCCGCAGTGGCCGAAGCTGAATCTAGACGGAGTCGAGCTTCGGGCAGAGCATCCTGAGAAACCCCTGGGGCAGCCTGTCCAGGGGCATGAGTGGCAACATTGTAGTGGCATGTGGTGTTGCACGGTCTGTCGCAAAGGGTCCAGGTCCGCGGCGAAACCTGGCCCTGGAAAATGTTTAGGCTCGGCGCAACCTGATCTGGATGCGGCCGAGAGCAACGCACATGTGCCGACATTATTTCATGTTTCAGATGGCTCTGACTGTTTCATTTGTGTGCGGTGCGGAGCGTTTCTGCACCACGGAGTGCTGGTCAAAAGCAACTTAGCGACCCGTTGCCCAGGACTGTTCAGCAGGCACGGTCGCACAAATTTCAATAGAATTGTGGCGGGCAGATACCCGCGGGTATGCACGCAAGGGCTCACGATTGTAGATTCGCCGTGTCTGCCTTCCTTCGCCCCTGGCCTGGACCCACAGGCGAGAAAGGAGGCTTGCAACGTGCCGCCCGACCCGCCAGGAAGTTCTGTGTTCCGCGGCGTCGTTTCTGCTCTCCGCCTCCAAGAGGCGGCCGCTTCCGCAGCTCCGCAGGAACCCAGAATGGTTTCCTCGGACTCGGACTAATTAGTGGGGGGGGGGGCCGTTAGCCGAAGGGGATCCTCCTGTCTGCAGGAGATCGCCCTTCGGCTTTCGGCCCCCCCTCTTGTTTTCCCGTTTCAGAAAGACTCTTCAGGCCAGGACAACGCTGGTGAGACTGTGGAGTTTTTCCGCCAAGGAGCGTCCCCTTGTCTGGCTCGCCACCAGGCAAGGCGTATGTGGCTGCATTGTTGATGTCAAAATCCTCCTCCTCCTCCTCCTCCTCCTCCTCCTCCTCCTCCTCCTCCTCCTCCTCCTCCCCCGCCAGGAAGTCGGCTTCGGTCTCGCGCCGCGCGCGCGGGCGAGGCGAAGCTGCGTGGGCGGGCGAGGGAAGCGACCCCGCCCCGGCCAGGGCCCAGCCGGGAAACCGGGCTCGGTGTCTTTCCTCCCCCAGTTTGGCCAGCGGTGGCCCGCGGGTGTCCTGCCGGTGCCCCGTGGCTTCCCGCGGCGCCCCGCGGCGCCTCGCGGCGCGGTGACCTGCGGCGTCCTGTGGTGGCCCTTGGAGGTCGGCAGTGAGGTCGATTGTGAGATCGGCTGAATGAGGTCGATCGTGAGATCGGCAGTGGTATCGATCGTGAGATTGATGATGAGATCGAAAGTAAGATCGACGGTGAGGGCGATAGATAGTGATATTGATCGATCGAGGGAGATTCATAGTGGAATCGAGCTGTTTCATTGTTTTGGTTTTCTTTCCGTGGTTTCCCGTGGTGTCTCGGTGTGCCTTGTGGCCTCGTCTGTTGTTCCGCGGTGTCTCGCTGTGTCTCGTGCCGGTAGATCGATCGTGGGACTGGTCGATTGAGAATGCGATATTCAGGTCGATAAGTCGATGTTTCATGGTGCTTGTGGTGGCTCGTGGGCCGATGCAGTGCCGTTGTCCTTCCATCGCCGATGTAGAACAGCAGGGCCATCACCACCACCCTGGTCGCAGCGAGGTTGGAGGAGGAGGAGGAGGAGGAGGAGGAGGAACAGGTTGGAACGTTGTGGTCATGCCCGAGGGGCAGTGCTACACCCTGGCTCGAGCACTCTGCAGGAGCTTCCGGGCAACATCACCCTTCGCGTTTTTTCCCTGGTGGCGAACAGCGGTGGCGCGCGCCTTCCGCCCAGCTCCTCGGCGCCAGGCTCTGCTGTCACCGCGGGGGTCTACACGGGGTTTCGCAAACAACGCCAGAGAGTCATTACCGCGTGGCAGTCTGGCTCGAGCTCGCCCGCCGCTGCGCGAAAATGCATTCATTTATCCGGCGCGCCAGAGTGATCGAGGGCAGATACAGCCCGCCTCTAGTCGTGGCCGTGGAGGTGACATTTATTTGCCCGCGAAAGCGCTGGTGACGCAACCACCGATTGGTAATGACGTTGATCGATGGTTGGATCCGTTGCAAGATCGATGGTGAGATCGCCACGCAGATCGCGGGATCGATTGCGCTGTGGCTAGTGAGACCCAAGGATTGTGAGACTGGTAGCCAGGTAGTAGGTCGCGATGATGCCATTTATGTGCCTCAGCAGCGTCTTCGGATGCTCCGTCCGATGGTGTTTCGACGGTGTCCCGATGGTGTTCCGATGCTTTCCCAATGCTGCCTTGGTGGTGCCCGAGTGGTGTCACCAGCGCCGTCATCGCGCATCGTCGCCGACCCATGCGGGGGGGTGCAGCGCCGGTCCAAGAAGTACGCGCGGGCCTGCGGAAACTTATGTTTTCTTTTGGCCGGAATCTTTCTTCGAAGAGATCTTCTCATTTCTGCTGCTGTTGCTCCTCCGATTTTGCCATTTCGGTTATGGCTTTTTTGTATACCGCGATGCATGGGTTCGGTTTGGACGTGCCCGAGTTTGGCTCCGCTCGTTCCGCGTTTTTTCAGAAGGTGTACGGGGGCAGGGGAAAAGTAGCGGAACAATGGGGGGGTGGCAGGCGAATGTTTAGCCCTGGCGCGAGGCGGTACATATTATTCCGCACGGCAGACAGGGGGGCAAGGAGAGAGGGATGGAGGGAAGGGGAGGCGGGAGGGAGGAGGAGAGTCAGGAGAGTTTTGAATCGCGATCCCAGAGGAGGAGGAGAAGGAGGAGGAGGAGGAGGAGGAGGAGAGGGGATCGGAGGGCAGTGCTGCTGAGAGGTGCCATCAACACCTTCGTGCTGATTACTTCGGCGGTGCACCTCGGCGTCCTGACCACCGAGCACGGGGACCTCGGCCGCTCCGCTCACACGCTGCTGCCACTGCGTGCCGCCCCCGCGTCACTGCAACCACTCGCTACGACCACGGCTACTCCTGCTGCTTCTGATGTCACGTCTACTACTCGTACTAGTACCCGTGCTGGTGCGATTACGATGACGGTTCTTATCGCTATCACTATTCCTATCTTTACCGTTCGCACTATTATTTTCATGGGTCCTACCAGTATTACTGGTACTCTCATCGTTACCAGTACGATTACTGTCACTGCTACTGTCGTTATTATTACTACTAGTACGGTTCTTTGTTTGTTACTATAGCTGTTCCCAACTTATTAGTATGTTTTAATGTCGTTCTGCTTTTCTTATCATGACGCTGACTATGACTGTTATACTTTCTATGACTGAGCATGCTGTTGTTATTCGTGATATGCGTATCACCAGTAATACTGGTATTACTATCCGTATTCTTGTTACCACTACTTCCACGATGTCTTCAGTAGTGTTATTACTACCGCTACTGCTATTTGCATTTTATGTCCCATCTATCCTGTGGTGTTGGGTCCTCGTTTTGATGAGACGGTGCCCCGCGTTCTCCTCCTCCTCCCCCTCCTCCCTCCTCCCATCACCATCATCACCAGCATCATCATCATCCTCACCATCATCACCATCATCGACGTCATCGACGTCATTATCATCATCAACATCATCATCATCATCATCATCAGCATCATCATCATCACCATCACCATCACCATCACCATCACCATCACCATCACCATCACCATCATCATCATCATCATCATCATCATCACCATCATCATCACCATCATCATCATCATCATCATCATCATCATCATCATCATCATCATCATCATCATCATCATCATCATCATCATCATCATCATCATCATCATCATCATCATCATCGACATCATCATCGACATCATCGACGTCATCATCACCACGATCATCATCATCGCAATCATCATCACCCATTTCGGCACACCCCTCACACACTTCGTGGCCTCATAGGAAGCTCCACCGAAGGCCTCAGTGGCAGGGTTCGCATGGCGGCCCCGCCCCATTTCGGCACACCCCTCACGAGGATCGTGGCCACGTAGGGAGCTCCACCGAAGGCCCCAGTGGCAGGGTTCGCATGGCGGCCCCGCCCCATTTCGGCGCACCCCTCACGAGGATCGTGGCCCTGTGGGGAGCTTCACCGAGGGCGCCAGTGGCAGGGTTCGCATGACGGCCCCGCCCCATTTCGGCGCAGCCCTCAGCCCCGCCCCATTCGGCGCACCCCTCACGAGGATCGTGGCCCCATGGGGAGCTCCACCGAAGGCCCCAGTGGCAGGGTTCGCATGGCGGCCCCGCTCCATTTTGGCGCACCCCTCACGAGGATCGTGGCCCCGTGGGGAGCTCCACCGAGGGCGCCAGTGGCAGGGTTCGCATAGCGGCCCCGCCCCATTTCGGCGCACCCCTCACGATGATCGTGGCCCCAAAAGCCCATGGAGGAGGGGGAATTGCGAGCTTGCACGGATGACGCCGAGTGGAAGGAGGAAGATGAGGAGGAGTTGGAAGAGGAGTTGGAAGAGGAGGAGGAGGAGGATTACCAAATTCGTTATAAGCTCTCAGGGTACCTAAACCCATCTTTGACGTTTAAGCGGTCGTCGGATAACTATTGATTCCTGCGAACTTGCAGGAAACCCGAATCCAGTATTTGGCCAAGAGCAGGACCCATCCTCAAAGTCGGAGGCATGGCAGACCACTATCCACCAGTGGCTGGAGTTAGGGGGAAGTGCCCATAGTCACCTTTTGCTTGCCAGCGGTCGTGAGGGAAGCGGTCCTGGTGATCATTGTGATCGGTTTCGGCCGTACTTCGGGAAGTACATCATTGGGCACCTCCTTGGGTACATCATTGGGTATTTCTTCATGTGCATCCTTGGGTACCCTTTTGGGTGCCTCCTTGGGTACCTCCTCGGGTACCTCCTCGGGTACCTCCTATGGTACCTCACTGGGTACTCCCTTAGGTACCTCCTCGGGTACCTCCTCTGGTGCCTCCTTGGTTACCTGCAGGCCGTGCAAGCGCGGCGGCACTGCGTTCCCCCCACCAGGGCCCTGCCCTTGGCGGGACAGGCTCTGGTCGGGCGGGCTAGGCGGGCTCGGCCTGCGCAGAAACCCGCTGGCAAGCCGTGTGTTCCACCGCGGGCCAGGGGGGGAGAGGGCGGGCGAGGGGAGGAAGCATATGGGGGGGCAGGATGAGGAGGAGGAGGAGGAGGAGGAGAAGGCGGAGTTGGAGGAGGAGGAGGAGGAGGAGGAGGAGGAGGAGAGGAGGAGGAAGAGGAGCAGAGGACGAGGACGAGGACGAGGACGAGGAGGAGAGGACGAGGAGGAGGAGGAGGAGAAGGAGAGGAGGCAGAGGAGGAGGAGGAGGAGGAGGAGGAGGAGGAGGAGGAGGAGGAGGGAGGAGGAGGAGGAGGAGAGAGGAGGAGGAGGAGGAGGAGGAGGAGGAGGAGGAGGAGGAGGAGGAGGAGGAGGAGGAGGAGGAGGAGAGGCTGGGAGATTGTGGAACCCTCGTCGTTTTCATACGGCTTTTATCGAGTGAAGCGCTCTTTCACCTTTAATATTTGATTGTGTTTGCAATGTATATTTTCGCCGTGACTCCCTCATACTCTCATACTAATCTTTTCTCGGTATATCGTTTTTTTATTTATCCGTAAGGGCTTTGCCCCCTGCCGCCGGCCCCCTCTCTCGGAGAATGGGCCATGGAAGAGCTAAGTCATGAGGCTTTGGCGCTGTCGTGCCGCAGTATCGGAACTTCATGCGAGGCCGATTCGCAATCGGCAAAACCAACTGATCACAAGAGGGGTTACCACACAGGGCGATTGGTAAGACGTGTATGGTTTACGAGCTTGGTTACCACACCTTGGGATTAAAGGGCCGAGGGAGTACTCGCAGTTTGGGTTACCACGCCTTGCGATGGATGTGCGTGAGGGGTGGCACCGAATTTCAGAAATGGTGGCAAATCCCCAAATGTGTTTTTGGACCCTGACCCCGCGGATCTGCGTGAGGGGTGGCACCGAATTTCAGAAATGTGGCAAATCCCATGTGTTTTTGGACCCTGACCCCGCGGATCTGCGTGAGGGGTGGCACCGAATTTCAGAAATGTGGCAAATCCCCTGTGTTTTTGGACCCTGACCCCGCGGATCTGCGTGAGGGGTGGCACCGAATTTCAGAAATGTGGCAAATCCCATGTGTTTTTGGACCCTGACCCCGCGGATCTGCGTGAGGGGTGGCACCGAATTTCAGAAATGTGGCAAATCCCATGTGTTTTTGGACCCTGACCCCGCGGATCTGCGTGAGGGGTGGCACCGAATTTCAGAAATGTGGCAAATCCCCTGTGTTTTTGGACCCTGACCCCGCGGATCTGCGTGAGGGGTGGCACCGAATTTCAGAAATGTGGCAAATCCCATGTGTTTTTGGACCCTGACCCCGCGGATCTGCGTGAGGGGTGTGGATTTCGAGCCCCCCCAGCAATTCAGACAACGCGCCCAGGTGAGGCTAAAAGTCTTGTTTGGGCCTCCCCCCCCCTCGCGCGGTCAATCAACTAGTTATAGTAACCAGCAAGAAGTCAACTAGTTACAGCAACCAGCAAGAAGCATAACTGTAACACTGGAAACTACAACCTACGACTGGTACAGGAAACTGCGAATCACGTGCCTCGCAGCCTGGTGGCCCCACAAGGGGGCCGGCGGATTTTTCTCTCTCTCTCTCTCTCTCTTTCTTTATCCCTCTCTCTCTCTGTCTATCTCCTGCACCAGGCCAATGCATGCCGATGCGACACACATCCATCCCCAGCCAACACCAATGCTAATGCAATGTCAATGGGGGTCCTTCTTCGGATGATTTCAATAGCAATGCTTATGTGTAGGGTTTCGATATGGATGTCATGTGGGGGGATTCAATCGGCTTCGTTCTTGTGGAGGGTTTCAGTAGGAGTCCGTCTGCGGAGGTAGCCATCAGGACTCGCCAGCACAATGCCAACGCAATGCCACAGATTCTCCATCGCAGTGCCAAACCAATGCCAAGGCGATCCCAATTCAATGCCAATGCAATGCCCATGGGGGCATCCTTTGTGGTAGGTCCCAAAAAGAATCCTACCTGTGGAGGGTTTCGATTGGAATCCTTCCGTGGGGGGATTCAGTATGAATCTTTTATGTGGGGGGTTTTCAAACGGATCCCTTCTTGTGGAAGGTAAGGAATCCTTTTGAGGTGGGAGTCATTAGAACTGGCCAGCGCAATGCCGAAGCAGTGCCAACGCAATGCCAAACCAATGCCAATGCAATGCCAATGGGGGGAATTGTTTGTGGTATATTTTAATAGCAATCCTTCTACGAACCCTTATTCGGAGGATTTCAATATGAAGCCTTCTATGGAGGGCTTCGCATGGAACCCTTCTGTGGGGGATTTCAATTTGGATCCTTCTTTTGGGGGGATTCAATCGGCATCCTTGTTCTTGGTGGGAGTGTTTGATGGGAATCCTTCTGTGAATTGTTTGGGTAGGACTCGCCAGCGCAATGCCAACGCAATGCCAACGCACTGCTAATGCACTGCCATCGCAATGTCAACGCAATGCCAATGCGATGCCAAACCGTTGCCAAACCAATACCGATACAATGCCGATGGCGGGATGTCTGTCTTCCAACAGATTTCACTAGGCACCTTTCTGTGGATGATTTGGTTACACATCCTCTTCGGAGGATTTCGATAGGAATCCTCCCGTGGCGGGTTTCGGTTGGAATCTTTCTGTGGGGGGGTTCGCTTTGAATCCTTCATGTGGGGGCTTTTAAAACAGATCCCTTCTGATGCAAGGTTTTCATCGGAATCCTTCTGTGGGGGGAGCCATTGGAACTCGCCAGCGCAATGCCAACGCAATACCAACGCAATGCCAAACCAACGCCGAAGCGATCCCAATTCAATGCCACTGCACTGCCAATGGGGGGCATCGTTTGTGGGCGGGTTCAAGGATCCTTCTATGGAGGGCTTCGGATGGAATCTTTCCGTGAGGGAGTTCAATGTGAACTTTTCTTGTGGGATGTTTCAATCGGAATCCTTCTTGTGGGGGTTCAGCAGGAATCATTATGCGAAGGGGGTGTTGGAACTCGTCAGCGCAATGCCAGCGCAACGCCAACGCAGTGCCAACGCAATGCCACGCCAATGCCAAAGCTATCCCACCCAATACCAGTGCACTGCCAATGGTGGAAATCCTTTGTGGTACATTGCAATAGGAATCCTTCAGTGGAGGGTTTCGCGTGTAATTTCTCTGTGGAGGGTGTCACTATGAACCGTTCTCGTAGAAGGTTTCGATCGGAGTCCTTCCGTGGAGGGTTCCATTAGGGCTCGCCAGCGCAATGCTTGCGAACTGCGAGCGCACCAGCAACGCACTGCCAAGCGCAATGCCAACGCACTGCCAATGTGATGCCACACCATTGCCAAAACCAATGCCAATGCAATGCCAACGGGGGGGCCTTTCTTTCGAAGCATCTCAATATCAAGCAAGGTTTTCATCGGACTCCTCCTGTGGGTGGAGCCATTAGAACTCGCCAGCGCAATGCCAACGCGACACCATCGCAATGGCAAGCCACCGCCAACGCGATCCCACTTCAATGAACATGCAATGCCAATGGGGGACGTCGTTTGTGGTCGGGTTCCAGAAGAATCCTTCGATAGAGGGTTCGAATGGAAGTCATCCGTGAGAGAGTTCAGTGTGAACCCTTCTTGTGGGATGCTCCAATCGGGATCTTTCTTGTGGGGTCCAGCAGGGATCATTATGCGAAGGGAGGTGTTGGAACTCGCCAGCGCAATGCCAGCGCAACGCCAACGCAGTGCCAACGCAATGCCACGCCAATGCCAACGCGATCCCAACCCAATGCCAACGCATTGCCAATGGTGGAAATCCTTTGTGGTACATTGCAATAGGAATCCTTCGGTGGAAGGTTTCGCATGTAATCCTTCTGTGGAGGGTGTCAATCTGAACCGTTATTGTGGAGGGTTTCGCTAGGAGTCCTTCTTGTAGAAGGTTTCGATGGGAGTCCTTCTGTGGAGGGTTCCATTAGGACTCGCCAGCGAAATGCTTGCGAATTGCAAGCGCACTAGCAACGCACTGCCAAGCGCAATGCAAGCGCAATGCCAATGCGATGCCACACCATTGCCAAATCAATGCCACCGGGTTTTTGTATTTCGAAGCTTCTCAACATCAATCCTTCTGCGGGTGCTTTCAATATGAATCCATCTGTGGAGGATTTCCGTAGGAATCATTCCGTGGAGGGTTTCGATGGAACCCCATTTTAGAGGATTTCACTATGAATCCTTCTTGTGGGGGCGTTCAATAGGAATCCTTCTAGGGGGAGGGCAGGTGAGGCCACGTCGCATGATTTTTTTCCGCCGCCGACCCCCGCCCAAAAAAAACTGAAATCAATATGTGTTTTTTTTGGGGGGGATATAACAAAAAAACCAAACAAACGAGGAGTAGGAGGAGGAGGAGGAGGAGGAGGAGGAGGGGGAGGCGGAAGGAGAGGAGGACGCCACAGAGTACGCACACCATTGAACGACGCACGCGCGAACTCAGTGTGAAAGCCTCGTGCGCGCGCTCTGGAACCCCGAGGGGCTCCACAATCCCCCGTTCTCGAGGACGAGGGGGACGAGGAGGAGAAGGATGACGACGACGACGAGGACAAGAAGGAGGAACAGGAGGAGGATGATCAGTGTAAACCCAAGAGTCATCAACGATGTTGGAATTACCCCCCTCCAAGCCTCCTGTTCATAGGCTCCTCACAACAGTTCATGTTCATTGAGGGAACTGCTTCGTTGGAAGGCAGCCGTTCCAACACTTTGATTCTCGGGTTTTCCACGCCACGGATCAACCTGACTGCTGCGTCCTGACTATCTGAAACCGTGCCAGAACGTTATCTGAAGGCTGCCGCCTCTGCCGCCGACCCCAATTCAGCAACGTATGTTTGATTCGTTTGTTGTCGGGGTACCTTGCCGAGCACGACAGGAAGGGCTCAGGTGAGACATTCAGGCTTGAGCCTCGCCCCTTGGACTCATGATTCGCTGTCGCGCCTCGGACTCCTTCCTATCGAATGGCCCTCGGTCCATCCCGCCACTATGCCTGGAGCTCCTTGGGGTCGCTGTTGGGTCCCTTGGGGGCCTCTTGGGGGCCTCTTGGGGCCTCTTGGGTGCCTCTTGGGGCCTCTTGGGGGCCTCGCGGGGCGGAGCGCTCGGATTTTCGGTTCGTGTTCCCTCTCTTGGGCAACTTGTGGGGCCGTCTTGGGCGCCTCCTGGGCCGTCTTCGGGGGCCTCCTGGGCCGTCTTCGGGCGCTCGAGGGGAGTCTTGGGGCCCTCTTGGGGGCCGCTCGGGCAGTCCTGGGGTAGACTTGGGGACCTCGGGCCGTCTGGGAGCGTCGGGAAGGAAACAGGCGAGAACGCATTTTTTTCAAACAACGAAGGCACATTCATGTTTTTTCTGTGTCAGGGTGCTCTTGGGAGGCATCTTCGAGGCCTCCTGGGGCATCTTCGAGGCCTCTTGGGCCATCATGACGCCATGTAGGATGTAGGGCGTTTTGCGGCGATCTTTGAGCGTCTCGGGGCGCCCTGGGGCCGTCGGGGGCCTCTTGAGGGCTGCTGGCTTGCCTTGGGGCCCCCATCGCTCCGAAACCGTTGCGCGAGAAACCCCGAGAAGCCCCGGGAGAAGATTTCGCGAGGTGGGGTTTGGGTCTCTCAACGACTCCTCAGGAATGAGGATTGAGGTTGAGAGGATGATGGCAAGGACCTGAGTGCACGCCCACTGCGTGCCCAGAGGCACGGTGGCGGCTTGACAGAACCAGGGTAATCCGATGATCATGGTTCTGACGGATCGCATCGCATTTCCGCGCTCCAATGGGGGAGCCGTCTGGGGGTATTTCAATTTGTTCTTGGGTGGAACCGTGGGGGGTGGCAGCGATTCGGGTTAGCGGTCGGTGGATTGGGCGAGGTGGCACATATTATCCAGGAGCGGCGATGACCCCATCCCCGAAGGGGACAAATGGGGTCGGACACGGAATCGCGATTGACCATGTCCTGCCCACGAGGCGGGGGGGGCTTTCGCTGGGACGCCCCATGCGAGAACTTGTCCGGGTTGGTTTAGGCGAATTAAGCCATCATCTTCATTTGGGGCCTTGACACGCCGCTTCTGAGGCGGTCCATTCGGTCTTGCCTGAGACATTCCTGCAATGGTGGGCTTCGTGATGCCGCGCGAGAGATAGTCCAGCCCATTTCGCTTAGTCATTCTCGCCGCTGTCCTGAGGCGGTCCAGCCCATTGTGCTTGAAACATCCTCGCAGTTGTGGGCTTCGAGGCACGCGAGAGGTCCATCCAGCTTCCCCCCACGCACTCTCGCAACTCAGGGCCAATGGATGCCCTGCCTAAGCTGGTCCAGCCAGTTTCGCTTCACACTTCGTCACAACTCTGGGCTCGGATCTGATCTGGCGTGAGGTCGTCCAGCCAGATTCGCCTGATGCGTCCTCGTTGTTATGGACTACTCGATGCCATTTCCTCACGGTTTCTGATTCCGTTTCCTCGCTGTTCTGGGTTCGCAGTTTCAGTGGTCAGTTCGTTTCGCGTGAGATCTCCTTGCAACTCTGGGTCCATGTACTTTTGTCCTCATCCTCCGTGGTCCTGGTTTTTTGCATGGGAGATCGTCGGCATTGTGTTGTCGGGGATGCCAGGGCGAGGGGGGGGTATTGGTCGGTTTTGTGTGACAAATTGTGTGGTGATGGGTCCCAAGAATAAAGGTTCCGTGGGGTGGGGATGCCGGGGCGAAGAGGGGGGTATCGGTCGGTTTCGGGCGAGAAATTGTCTGGTGGGGAGTCCCACGAATAGAGGTTCCGCGGGGTGGGGTGGGGATGCCGGGGCGAGGAGGACGGTATCGGTTGGTTTTGGGCGAGAAAACGTTTGGTGGGGGGTCCCAAGAACAGAGGTCCCCTGGGGTGGGGCTGCCGGGGCGAGGAGGGGGGCATCGGACGGCTTTGGGTGAGAAATTGCGCGGTGGGGGTCCCAAGAACAGAGGTTCCGTGGGGTGGGGTTGGCGGGGCGAGGAGGGGAGTATCGGTTTTGGGCGGGGAAGTGCGCGGTGGGGGTCCCCAAGAACAGGTTCCGTGGGGTGAGGATGCCGGGGCGAGGAGGGGGGTATCGGTCGGTTTTGAGCGAGAATTTGCGGAGGAGGAGGAGGAGGAGGAGGAGGAGGAGGAGGAGGAGGAGGAGGAGGACTTGCAGGGCGCCGAGGCCCGCCCCCCCGCCCCCACGCCACGCTGCCTGCCAGCGCCCCCCCGGGGCGCTTAAGCCGAGCGGCCCTGGTGCGGCAAGCAATGGCCACGAGGGGCCGCGAGGGGGATTTTTGGACTGCGCGCGCGTTGAGCCGGCTGGCTCTGGGGCCTTGCACGCCACAGGCTTCCAAGGTGCACTGTGGCCGTGCTTTGGTTCCTGCCAGCCCATGACAGCGACGATATTTGGGTCGGCTTCAGCCCAGGGGTACCTCGATATACGTCTTGCGGGGTGTACTCAGGAGGAAAAGAAACACACAGACACAATTAATCGTCGATTTCCCAGAAAATATGGGAAAATGTGGGAATTGGGCAGGAAGACAACAACCCAGAAAATATAGGAAAATCTGGGGAATTATTTTATTTGTGTGTATTTATTTGTGTGTATTTATCTGTGTGTATTTATTGTACGCCCGAAACTTGCCACCGAACCCGAATCCTCTCAGTCTCGCGCGCCAAGGCTGCGCCAGGCGCTGTTCGGGCCTTGGCGCCGACCCCTCTGGGGGGCCGAGCGCCGACCCCCCTTTGGGAGGGCCCCGTGTGAACCCAGCACTTTTTGGCCGGTTTCGGCCCGGGGATACCCATCGGTCGTTGAAAGTATGTATTTTTGGATTCCCAGATTCCAATCTGCTGTCAGCGCCCTCCTACTTCAAGAGTCGAGTGGTTTTCCTTCTTCCTTCCTCTTCAGGAGGCGGGCGGAAACCCAATGTATTTCCAACGCCTTCCTACTTCATGTTTCTACCTACTTCTTCCGACCGATGGGTACCTCGATATATTGTCTTGGGCAGTAGCGAGGGCGGGCGAGCAAGGGGGGCCCAAACGGCGAGAGGCGTGCGCGGGGGCGGTGCCACATGGAACGCCGCGAAGGGAGAGGGGCCAGAGGGGCAGTCCGAACGCACTCCGGCGATCAGCCCTGGGGCCGGGGGGGGAGGGGCGGCGCAGCGCGCCGCCACTTTCACGTCCGAGCGGGTGGACTAATCGGAGCTGTCGAATGCCCTGCCCTTCGTCGGCTACGGAATCGGGAGAAGGCGGCGTCGCAGCGTCGCTCCTATGCCAGAGCGAGGGGAGGAATGGGGAGGGGGGGGGAGGAGGCGGGCATGCTGCGGGCGGGAGTGCGCGGGAGGTGGGGCAGCAGGTGTGAAGACTGCAACCCTCCTAGGGCCAAGGGGGAACAGCCCTAACGACCCCCCTGACCTGTGGGGCAGCGTTCCTGGTCCGGCCGCGTAGGCGGCGCACCTCGGGGTGGTGATCCCACTGGCGGGGGGCAAGAGGGAACAACCCTAACGACCCCCCCCCCCTGACCTGTGGGGCAGCGCCCCTGGTCCGGGCACCTCCGTGGATTTTCCTTTTCAACATATTAGGGGCCCTCGGAGGCTTAGGGCGGAGGGCCCCGAATGGGGGGTCTCTTAGGGCCAAGAGGGAGCAGCCCGAACGACCCCCTGACCTGCGGGGCAGCGCCCCTGGTCCAGGCGCCTCCGCGGCGTACCTCTGCACGGGAGAGGAGCCCTCGTAGGCCTGGGGCGGGGGGCCCCCTGATGGGGCGTCTCTGAGGGCCAAAGGGGAGCAACCCCAACGCCTCTTCTGACCTGTGGGGCAGCGCCCCTGGTCCAGGCGCCTCTGCGGCGCACTTCGGGATGGTGATCCCACGAATGGGGGTCTCTTAGGGCCAAGGGGGAACAGCCCTAACGACCCCCCCTGACCAGGGGATCAGTGCCCCTTGTCTGGGCAATGGGGTCAAACTCCCCCTTCTCCTTTCCAGCGTGGTCGATCCTGGACTTCGACAGGTTGGAAGTTTTCGGCGGAACCGTTTGTAACGGGTGGTAGGATGGCCAGTGCGCGCACGATGGGGGGAAGATTGTGCCTGGACCCTACCACCCTAAGCCCTCCCCCCCCGACCCTTTGTGCCTAGGGTCTCTTGTAAAGTGATTCCTCGGGAGGGAAGAGGAGGCGGAGGGGGAGGCGGAGGAGGAGGAGGAGGAGGTGAAGGAGGAGGAGCAGGAGTGCGGGAAGACGAAGAGGGGTATCAGTTTCGAGACGAGGAGGAGGAAGAGGAGGAGGAGGGGGAGGAGGAGGAGGGGGAGGAAGAGAAGGATGATGATGATGATGATGATGATGATGATGATGATGATGATGATGATGATGATGATGATGATGAT
>CAUYUJ010018082.1:816734-852113 GCA_963575745.1 Prorocentrum cordatum | reverse complement strand
CCACTCTACTCGCGACGTGGCAGCGCCCTGGGGGTGACAGACAGATTCCACTCTACTCCGGGCGCGGCAACGCCGCGGGGAGCGGGGAGGAACATGTAGTACTTCACTCGACCCGCCGCGTGGCAACGCCTCGGGGTGGCGAACAAAACATGCTTCACTCGATGCCTTGGTTTTGAAACCTTCCACGCGGATTGGCCGCACTGACACCCTCAGAGTTCTCGATCCTAGGGCCGCCAGATGCGCGACTCGAAGAAGAAGACACTGCATAAACAGAAACTTTCTCCGAGTTTCGCGTGGATCTCTCGGATCCGCGCTGGGCCCCCTTTCTTGGATCCGCGCGGGCCTCTGAAAAAGTGTATGCTTATGCTTCTTCTTCTTCTTCAAATGCAAGGCGAGGGCCGACCACACTTAGAGAAAATGCAGCGCTATCCCCCTAAACAAACGGCCGAAGCCTTCCCGAAACCCTCCGGAGATCCTCCCCGAGGTGCTCCAGGAGGGCTTCCCTTGGAGAAGAAAAAAACGACATAAAGATAAACTTTTGGCGCTCCGCGCGGATTTCTTGCATCCGCGCTGGGCCCCCCCTGGCGGCGCCTCCTGCGCCGCCCCCGGCGCGCTCCGCGCGCCAGGGAGGGGGTCGGGCGCAGATCCAAGAAATCCGCGCGGAGCGCCAAAATCTTATGCTTATGCTGTTGTTTCGTCTTGTGAGCGTTTTTTATTCGGCGTTTCGACATTGGGCGGAAGGGGGGAACGGGAGGGTCTGGCTCTGGACCTCTGCTTGGAGCCACTGTTTGCGGCAGTGCGTCCTATGGGGGGAGCCTCCACCTGCCTAAAACAGGCGCCAAAAACAGTCAAGATCTACTCCATGGGGAGGGGAGGAGGGTGCGAGGGCCCGCGCCGATCGGCAAAACAATGAATAACAAAAACGATCACCTTCTAGTCACAAAGGTTTTGGCCGTTCGGGGCGCACACGCGCGCGAGTGACCTCTGGTGCGCGGCCGTAGGGGGCCGCGCACAGGCCAGGGCGAGGGAGACTCCTGTGAGCCCGCACCTGATTACGGTCACTCCGGCGAAGGATCACTCTTGTATTAGGTCGGGCATGTCCCCCTACACGCGGATTTCGGGCGAAAAATCAAACATACGCAAAAAGTGCTCAAACATTTTCAGAAACATAATCGAAACATCGTCCCCAAACCACTTTTATTCCCTACCTAGGCTCTGCCTAGAAGGGTTCTTACTCTCTTTGCTTAAAGGGCCGGGCAATGGAAACCGCCCCGGGCGGTTCCCCCAGTCCCCGCCCCGCGGTTCCCCCAGTCCCCTGGGAGCTTTAGCCTTAGCTTTAGCTTAGCTTAGCTTAAGCTTTAGCTTTAGCTTTAGCTTTAGCTTAGCTTTAGCTTAGTGTTAGCTTAGTGTTAGCTTAGCTTTAGCTTAGCTTTACTGTTACTACTAATGCTGCTTTCCTAGGGGCTCCAACTCCTAGGTAGGGTCGCACTGGGATAATACTGCTTTTGAACATCCCTCCTGCAGAGGGACACGCCCGACGTAACTCCTGTGCGAAGCCGAGGCGGGGTGTGCTGGGGTCTCGAGAGGAGCCGCCCGGGAACGCCCCGGCACCGCCGAACCGAAGCCTGGCAAACGCGCCGTCGCGGCTCGGCGCCCCTCGCGGGGCGCACCGAGCGGCCCGAGACGTCCTCCTGTGGACGCCCGAACCGAGCACCCGTCGGTGGGAAATACACCCTGCGAAATGCTTAAGAAATCATGGGTTAAGAAACTCAGAGTCTCAGAATTTGAATAAAAACCCAGGACTTCTATCAAAATCTTGGGATTCACATTGAAACATTAAGAATAATCGAGCCTCTGGCCGAAAACTTGAGTTTTCTTAAGCATCGCCTGGAGTGTAGCGTTGAAGATAGATTGGGCTTCCGCCCGCCCCCCCGAAGAGAGGGGAAGGGGGACAACCGTTCGACTCTTGAAGGTGGAAGGCGCCTGAAATGGATTGGTGCCCGGGAGTCCCAGAATACCTGCTTTCAACGACGGTTGTGCGCGGGAAAAGCATGATGCCCGACAACAGATGTTGCCCAAAACGCACAGCGGCCGCGCCCGCGGCGGCACCCACAGCGATCCCTGTTCAAATGGGCAAGACCTGCTGTTGGTCTTCGTCATTACTCTCTCCGTACCCATCGGTCGGAAGAAGTAGGTAGAAACATAAAGTAGGAAGGCGTTGGAAATAGATTGGGTTTCCGCCCGCCTCCAGAAGAGGAGGGAAGAGGGAACACCACTCGACTCTTGAAGTAGGAAGGCGCTGAAAGTAGATTGGAATATGGGAATCCAAAAATACCTACTTTCAACGACCGATGGGTACCCATCTCGACCGTTCCGACTGTCAGGCCCCAGGTCACACAGCTTCGCACGCTCCGGTGCATGCACCGGGATTATACTCGCGCTCTCGCGCGGGCCACCCGAAGAGGGACGCCTCTGCGGCACAGAGGACCAAGAAGCGCGAGGCAATGCCAATAGCTTCGCACTCTCTGGTGTATGCCTCGGGATTATACTCGCGCTCTCGCGCGGGCAACCCGAAGAGGGACGCCTCTGCGGCACAGAGGGCCACGAAGCGCGAGGCAATGCCATCTTCGCATCCCTGCTGGTGACCTGGCGGATGCAAAGAAGCGCCGACGGCCCCATGCAGTCGTCGGGCTACCAGGAGGAGCGCCGAGCAAGGATCGATGGGGCTTCTCTGGCCACGGCGAGCCTCGGCCACCAGTGAGTCCCCGACCCGAGTCAAGGGAACGGCCCGAAAACCAGAGCACCCCCTGAGCCCCTGAGCCCAAAATTGACCTCCTCCTCCTCCTCCTCATCCTCCTCCTCCTCCTCCTCACCTTCCTTTCCTCATCCTAGCCCAGCGATCATGACCCAGGCTGCCGTTTCCTCCCTGGGCGCGCCAGAGAGGAGCGCGCAGCAGCCCTCGCAGAAGGCCTCCTGGACGATGAGGCTCCTCGCAGGGGAGAGGTGCCGATTGGGCGTGCGGGAGAGGAGCTGCGGCTGCCGGTGCCAATTTCAGAACGCGCTTCCTCACGACGCGCCTCTTGCATTTTCCTCCTCCTCCTCCTCCTCCTCCTCCTGGCTGGTCACCGTGGTCGTCGTGGTCGTCGTCGTGGTCGTCGTCGTCGTCGTGGTCGTCGTCGTCGTCGTCGTCGTGGTCGTCGTCGTCGTCGTCGTCGTCGTCGTCGTCGTCGTCGTCGTGGTCGCCGTCGTCGTCCTTGTCGTGGTCGTGGTCGTGGTCGTGGTCGTGGTCGCCGTCGTCGTCGTCGTCGTCGTCGTCGTCGTCGTCGTCGTCGTCGTCGTCGTCGTTGTCGTCTTCGTCGTCTTCCCCATCCTCACTCTTTTGTTCGTCCCCTTCGTTCCTCCTCCGCAACGCTTTGCTGTAGCGGGCACTGTTTCCATGCCGAAGTTCCCTGAATCCGACAGACTGAAAACCGACCCATACGTCCTCAAACTGCTCTCCGGAATCAGACTTCGAGCCGCCTTCCGCCGGTTCTGTTGCACGCGAACTGGCCGCTTTGCGGCGCTCTGCCCGAAGCGCCCACTGAGACCTCCTCCTCCTCCTCCTCCTCCTCCTCTTCGTCTTTATGCCTCTCCTTGGCTATGCTCTGGAATGCGCACAGGCAGACCCCTGAACTGGTCCTGGCAGTCTGCGATGGGCATATCTATGCCCCCAAGCATCCTGGGGTGACCTCAACACATGCAGCGCCGCTCGACGCGCTCGGAGCTCCCAAGGCAAAGGTGCCGAGACCTCCTTCTGGGCCACGTCCTTGGCCTGCTGGAGGGCCGCCCGGGCCACCTCCAGGGGCTGCTCTTGCGCAGCCCTGGGCCTTGCCGGTCCTCGCCACTCGCACGCAGGCAGGAGGGCGCGACGTATCCACTTCCAGCGATCTTTGTAAGAACCGATCCTGGACCCAAGATCGGTTGATACGCCCTCCAGGCTTGGCCTGGAAGGCGTACACGGCTTGCAGCGGACAGCAGGCTCCAGCAAATCCTCCTGTCGTGGGGCAGGAGAATGGCAGTGTCTGCTGATGCAGCCCCCCCCCCTCCATCTCCTTCTCCTCCTTCGAGCTTCGAGCCGCGGACCTGTCCCCTGGAGGCTGCGGCCCTCCAACCCCTCCCGCTGGTAGCGCCGGCGGGAGGGGCAACAAAACCAAAAGGCAAGAGAGAAAGAGAAGGAGCGACAGAACGGCGGGACGGCGTCCTCTCCTCCTCCTCCTCCTCCTCCTCCTCCTCCTCCTCCTCCTCGTCCTCCTCCTTTTCCTCCTCGAAGGCGTCCCTCTTCTCATGCTGCTGATGATGCTGTCGCTGCTGCTGCACCTGCTGCTGCTGCTGCTGCTGCTGCTGCTGCTGCTGCTGCTTGTCGTCATCGTTCGCGTCCTCCTCTTCCCGCTTATTCCATCCCCTCGCCCTCCTTTGCCCCATTGTCCGTATGTTAGGCCAGTTCTCTGTCTCATGATTTCAATCTCGTACTCCTCGCCCTGCGCCTCTTCTTGCGGTTCCTGTTCCTGCTCCTTCTCCACTTTCTCCCACGTCTCCTTTCCTTACTTTTTCTTATTATGCTCCTCTTCCTCCCTCTTCTATCTTCCTGCACTCCCTGCCTACACCTCCCTCTTCCCACGCCCATCCCTCTTTCATTTCCTCTTCCTGTCTGCTCTCCATCCTCCCCTCCCTCTCTCCCTCCCCTCCTCGTCCATCCCCTTCTGCCTCACCCTCTCTCCTTTTTACGTCCCACCCCCTTTTTTCCCTCTTCTCTCCTCACTCCCTTATTCCTTCTATTTACCCCTCCTCCCTCCCACTCACCCCTCTTCCCTCCGTCCCCTCCCCAGCCCCATCTCCGGCCACATGCCGGCCCGGGCAGCTCGAGCTAGCCAGACCAGCCCGTTGACTCCAACCTCACGCCACGCGGCCAGGCTCGGTGCACGTCAGGCTGTTTGTCGGCGCCCTTCTCGTACGCTCCACCCGCCCTGCCCTCCACCCCCGAGTCTTCCGGCGCGGTGTTTTCTCCATGCCAAGGGTCACCAACAGTTCTGACTCCCTGCCGGGGGCCGCTTTTCCGCCGCGGGCCGTCTCGTGGCAGCTCCGCGGGCCCGAGCGTGCCTCCCGTTCCTCTGCGAGCCGTGCTCGCTGGCCCCGGGGGGGCCCGAGAGCGGGCCCCCGCGGGCAGCCATCGCGAAGACACGCCGGGATGGACCAGAGAGCAGCAGCGCCGGAGAGCTGGGGGGTGCCGCTGCGGCCCCGGGCCCCCGGGCCCCCGTCGGGAGCCCCTCCGGGGCGCGGGCCCGACAGACATCAGATCGGATGATGACGGCTTTCTCGGGAGCGGGGGAAAAAAGCACGGACACCATAGACTGTCGACTCCCAGGAAGGCCTGCGACACCTGTGGGAAGCGATCTGGTGCCGGTGCTTCCGGCACGGCACGACGACCCCAGCGTTGGTCTCTGACACCGCGTGGCTCGGCGTCTCGATTGCCAGGTCGCTCCGTATTGGTCAAACGGGCCACTGGCGGCGATCCACTTGGAACGCCCGCGGCGGGGTCGCCGCCGCCCCACGCATTCCGACGCTGCAAACAGTTGCGACATCGCAAAAGATCACGACTGGAGCCCCAGACCCCATCTTGCTGCGCCATTCTTCGAGGCGCATCGATCCGTGAGGGCCCCGGGGCCCGAAACTGGGCGCAGACGCCCGCTGCGAACAGAAAACAGCAACGCCGGGACCTCAGGAAACCTTGAACTCGGGGATGGACAGACCCCCATTTAGTAAAACGTGGTTTAATGAAAACGACGTGAGGCCCAAACCTGGCGGGCGCAAGCCTGGAAAATAACGGCCACGGCGCCCTCTCGAGAGCCAAAAACGGACACTTCACTAATCGACGTGTCACTGTTGGGGGTTCTGTCCACCCCCGATGAACGCCCGCCTGGGGCCCTGGACCCCATCTTTCTGCATCATTTTGTCGAAGCGGATCGATCTGTGAGGGCCTTTGGGGCCCGAAGCCGGGCGCACACGCCCGTTGCAGAGACAGTGCAGCGCCAGGGTCTCAGGGGTTCCAATCGGCCACGCCAGGGGGGGGGCAGGGGGAGGTGGGCAGGGGGGAGGGGGCAGGGGGAGGGGGCAGGGGGGGAGCAGGGGGGATGGGGGAGGGGGGGGGGGCCGGGGAGGGGTCAGGGGGAGGAGGGGGGGGGGCAGGGGGGGTTTAGGGGGGGAGGGGTTCCAATCGGCTGGGGGGGGGGCAGGGGGAGGGGGGGCAGGCTTCTCAGAAGCACCCCTGCTTCCTTGAAGGCGCGGGCCTCACAAGCAGCTGCAAGGCTGGCGCCCTTCTCAGAAGCACCCCTGCTTCTGAGATGCCTCCTCGATCTGTCAGGGCCCGGGGGCCCGAGACTGGGCGCAGACCCTCGTCGTGACAGAGCAGCAGCGCCAGGACCTCCGGGAGCCTCGAGCGCCCGTGATGGGGCCGCCGCCGCCTCGGCGCGGCAGGAGCCTGCCGCACACGAGGAGCGCTGCCGCGCACGACAGGGATCAGAGAAACTATGGATTCAGTTTGTGTCGGGGTTTCGGTTTTCTGCTATGCCTGGCGGCCCATAGGGGCCAGACGGATCGCCAGGAGGCGGAGGAGGAGGAGGAGGAGGAGGAGGAGGAGGAGGAGGAGGAGGAGGAGGAGTAGGAGGAGGAGGAGGGGCCATCTGTGGTTGTGGAGCCCCGGGCTCCCCAAGAAAGTCCACCTGGGGACACCCTCCCCACACAGAACCCAAGAGTAAGACGAGGCCAGGGCGAAGATCACATCGGGTAGGGGGTACGTCGGGCGTCTCTGATATCGGGCGGCTCTGCAGGATGTCTCGGGCGCCGCGGCCTTCTCAGAGCGTCCTGGAACGCCCTCGGAACGCCCTAAGAGCGTTCCGGAATGCTCTGGAACGGGTAAACCCTCGTCCCAGCCCCGTCCGAACGAGGCTCCCCAGAGAGTCCCAAGAAGGGCTCCAGAGCGTCAGCGTCGTCGTCGTCGCCGCCGCCGCCGCCGTCATTCCCCCCTTCAGGGCCCGTAGCACTGGCCGCAAGGCCTTCGCTTTACGGCAGGGCCTCAGACGCAATAGCATCCTTCAAGCACAAGAGACCGTCCGCTGGTCCAAACACACGGAACATTCGAAGGCATCCCCCCTCAGGCTGCACGAGAGCATCCAGCACGCACGAAGAACATCTGGGCACCCTCTCCAAACCGACCTCGACCGGGGGGACAATAAGAAGGAGAAGGCCTTCTCAGAAGGCGGCGGGGCCTCTCAGAAGGCCTCGGGCCTTCCGAGCGGCCTTCTGCGTCTTCGGGGGAGGCGCCGAACACTGCTCAGAGGGTCGAAGGACCTCAGAGCCTTCTGAGAATAGGGGGCAAACAAACCTACCTCGCTTTTGACCACCCTCGCTTCCAAGAGATACCAAGCGATGCCAAACTACGGCCTGTACTGGTCAGGCCGCTTGACGAGGAGGCGCGTGGTATGGCTTGGTTTTGCCTGGAAGCGAAAGCGGGGTAGGTAATTCACGCTCCGAGAGAAGGCCCGTCCTCTCTGCTGGCGGTTTTTGGGGTCATAACTCGGGCCTCTGGCGGCCGTTCGGGACGATCTGGGCACCCCTGGAAGGCCCTCGACGAGGCGCAGCTGCCGGAGCACATCCCGAGGCTGGAAAACAGCCAATGCCCGACGCCGACGCCCGAACACCTCGACTCTCGAGCCCGAAACTCCCAGAACTTCCACCCCTCGCGCCCGCCGCCAAGCAGGGCCTTCGCTGCACTGCCTTTCTCGAGGGAGCCCGTCCTCGGGTGCGCCTCCAGGGCGGAGCGCAAGAGCGGCGTCACCTTCCGCGGCTTGGGGTGCCTGCGGGCGCCCGCGCCGCTCCGGCGAGGCGGGTGGCGTGCCACCCACGGGGGGGCCGCTCCGCGGTCGCTCCCCCCTCTTTGACCGGCGGCGCGGAGACGAGGATGAGGGAGGGAGGGGGAGGAGGAGGAAGAGGAGGAAGAGGAGGGAGGGAGGGAGGGAAGGGGGGGGGCGGGAGGGAGGGAGGGGGGGAGGGAGGGAGGGAGGGAGGGAGGGAGGGAGGGAGGAGGGAGGAGGAGGAGGAGGAGGAGGAGGAGGAGGAGGAGGAGGAGACGAGCGTAGAGGGGGAGGCGAGCGTAGAGGGGGGGCCGCGTGTCCGACCTAGGCCGGCGGGTGGAAAAGAGAAGCTGGCGGCTGGGGCGCGCTGGCGGCGGCCTCCTGCTGCGCCTCGAAGGCGCTCATGATGCAGCCGTGCGGAGCCGCTCTTTCATTCAGTGGCGGCGGGGCAGGAGCGAAGGAGGGGACCGAGGCGAGGCGCAGAGAACGGATAAGGAAAATGGGCAGCTGGGGCATTTTCCGACGGCGCTCACACATATGGGGCAATCTGAGGGTGCCCCCAACTCCTGAACCAGAACTCGTGCCAATAGGAGGAGATGGAGTAGCACCGCATGACCATGACGACCCAATTCTCGTCAAGGGCGAAATCGAAGGGGAGGGACCCGCCATCCGCATCGTCAAGGGCGCAAACGATGAACCAGCAGCCGCCGAACTCGGACAGGTCGGGGAAAACGAGCAAGGGAGAGTAGCGAGGAGGGTAGCGATCCGTGACCAAGTCGGCGAAACTCGTGACGACGGCGCAACTCTCGGAGACGGCGCAACTCTCGAAGACGGCGCGCAACTCTCGAAGACGGCGCAACTCTCGTTGACGAAGAAACTCTCGATGACGGCGCAACTCTCGAAGACGGCGCAATTCGCAATGACGGCGCAACTCTCGACGTCGGCGCAACTCTCGAAGAAGGCGCAACTCTCGATGTCGGGGGCGAAGGCGTGCGAGGTGGCGTCGCAATCTGGGTAGTGGTGAGGTGAGATCCCAGACAGGGCCGCTCCAGGACCAGAAGTGCCCACCGATCCCGAAGCTGAGGCAGTACACGAAGCGCACAACGCCGAGCTCGAAGCATCAGCAAGGAGAACTCGCCCAGAACCAGCTCGAGACACCAGCTCACAATTCACTCCTGAGCCTTTATTTCCATCAGAGGCGGTCGACCTCCGTACAAGAGACGAAATCTCGCAACTTACTCCAGAGCCCTTATTTAAATCAGAGGCGGTCGACCTCCGAACTCGAGACGCAAGCTCGCAACTTACTCCAGAGCCGTTATTTCCATCAGAGGCGGTCGACCTCCGCGTTCTAACGCCGATGGCCGCAGGGCTCGAGGAGCACCCTGCAGCAGAAACCTGGAGGAGGAAAGAGGCAGGATCAACGTCACCCTCACCGTCGGCGTCATCACCATCTTCGGGATCCACTACTGAGACGAGTGGGGCAAAGTAGCGCACCGACCCGTTGGCAGCGACGATGGGCAGGGACTCGTCTCCATTGCTGTCCACAAGGAAGTCACGAACACGGTGTGGCGCAGCAGGTCCCAAGTATTGCCTCATCTCTCTGCGTATCTCACGAAGGGCCTGGAAATGTCGATCCACCATCTCTTCCCATCGCTCGTGTCGCGACAAGGAGTGACGAGGGTCATTCAGCCACCGAAAGTACGCAACAATATTGAGGCGCCCCTCAGTAGAGGTGTCCCAGGCAACCATGCAGATATGACGAGCAAGTTCGTCGAGAGTACCACTCCAACCAGACGAATCCACCCATTCCATCGCCTCAAATTTGGCGCGCACGTACGGAATGCACCACATTAACCAGTCGGTACGGCCACTCTCGGGGTCATCAAGGCGCAAGACCCAGCGTGTAGCCCTCGGGGCAATACCTTCGCCAAAGGCAACAGGTGGTGCATGCTCCGCAGAGGAAGAATGCGGATGGCCCGCCAGACACAGCATGGGAGTACCAGGTGACGGCGTCGACATCGGAGCGGAGGCATCGCCCAGACACCGCAACTGTTCAGGAAGAGCAGGGTCCTCTCGAACAGGAAGCCCACCAGCACGAAGGCGTTCGACACGCTTGATGGTCGCACGATGTTCACGTTCAAGCCGTGTAACATCCACCTCACATGCGGTTGGGACAGTCATCGACACTGCATGGACCGCGGAGAGCGCCACTGTGGCGGCCAGCGGCCACGGGAACATGGATGCCGCAGGTCGCGGCGAGGTGGCTGCGGAAACGGGCGCCCGCATGTTGGTGCCCTGCCTAGAGGGCAGGGCCTCGCACTGAGCCAAAGCGCCAGCAGGCAGGGGCACAGGAGACTCTGGATGGGGAGCAGGTTGGCCGACCTCATCTGAACTATGTCTCACATCGTCGTCACACGGAGTGGGTGGGACCAGGTCAGGGATGGGGGCCGCAGCGTCTGAACTCAAACTGGAGGTGGACGAGGAGGTGAGCACATCCCACTGAGGCTGCCTTCGGCGGATCGTCTGGACAGCGGGAGGAGGTTCCCACCGTTTCAACTTGGCTGAAGGTCTGGCAAGACGAGAGGTGCGGACGGCGGCCTCAACATAACCCCGCAACTGACGAGGAGTCGACACGAGCGCACCCTGCCGAGCATAGTTGAAGACCTGGTAATAGACATAGAGAGCTTCGAAGTGGTCAGGGTGGGGATGGGTAAGGCCAAGACGCTGAGCCAGGGGACGAGGCAGGGCACGTTGTAGTCCCTTGCTGACTGCCATGTACAGTTTAGGGCAGCGTAGATAATGTTGCAGCCGATCAGGGCCAGGGCATCCGAAACGACAACGAAGTTTACCCCTCGGGTGGATAATCCTATAAGACGTCAGCCATCCATGCCCCCAAGTCCGTAAGGCCGCCATAGCCCAACTTTGCGGGACCAATGCCAGAAGCTCCCGAATAGCGGGCCAGTGGATCAGGTTGAGGAAGGGGAGGTAAGCAGCGAATAACGGGGTTAAGTGGCGAATCAGCATAGCATGCAGAGGTTTGTGCGTACACATATTCTGACCCAGCGAGCGAGCAGCTGCACGTTGCAGCTTGGGCTTTCGTGTCGTAATCTGAGCTTCCTCACGCATGGCAGAGCGAGCGGCGACGAGTAGGGGCTCCTGAGACCTCACATGGACCAGCTCAAGGTGTTCGACGAACGCAGGGGATTTCCAGAAAGCTGGGTAAACACGGGAGCGATCCAAAGCAGCCAAGGGGATAGCATCAAACTTCCCTTCCACCACCTCTCTGTGCCAAAGCAAAGCCGTTTGTCGCAGTAGCCGCAGGTATTCCTCATAGCCCTGGAAGGTGTGTAAAGCAGCACGAAGGTGAGCAGCAGTAGCATGGGCAGCCCACGATGGGATCTGAGGACCACCCCAGGCCGGGAGCTCCAGGATCGATTCATTCGAAAAGAGGCCGAGGGGAGCACGAAGAACTTGGGCGATAGCACCACGCTCAATGGGCAGGAACCATTCGGGCATAGGGAGGAATTGGGCCACATACGCCAAACAAGGGTAAACCCGCGTGCGGTACAAGATACAATTCGTACAGACTGACGCAACCCCACGTCCCAACATCCGAGATCGAGAACGTGCCTTCATGAGCGGGCCCCTCCAGTTCATGTCGACCGTCGCATCAGGGCCCAAGATCATTCCAAGATAAAGTAACCACCCCTCAACAGCAAAGCCTGACCAGGCACTCGCGATCGAGGCCAGCTGGGCCTGGGTCATCGTTTTCAGGGTTTCCGTCATGCAGCCGACGAGAGGGACCAGGGTGCACTTGCTGATCTTAATCTTGAGGCCCGCAATCTTTTCCATGACACCGAGGACTCGCACCAGGATGCGCAGAGAGGCTAGCTCATACAGGACAGCACCTAGATCATCAGCACAGGCACGGCATAACCCAGCTGACGCTGCTCGATGCTCCGCTCGAGGTCGGCAAGCATGGGGGAGGAGGCGAGAGCGTATAGAGACCCCGAGAGACCACAGCCCTGGATGATGCCCGAGCGGATCCAGAAGATGGTCGTGTAGCATCCCCCATCCTGGACCACACCTTCCACTGCCAAATACATCCATCCCACGAAAGCGAGAACCTCGGCGGGGAGCCCAAGAGAGCCCAATAGTTGTAGTAGGAAGGACTGCGACAAGCTCGGGAAGGCCTGCCCGTAGTCGAACCCGACGAGGACAGGGGAACGGCGCACAGCGAGGGGATGTTGTGATGCAAGCCGAGCATGGACATCCAGCTCAAGCACGTTATAGCAGAAATTCCGTCCTCTGATGAAGCCTCTCTGGGAAGCGGGTGCGACGGCTTGGACGACAGGCTCGAGGACCCTATTCATGACCGAGCTCAGGATCTTAACGTCGGTGTTACGCAGTCCCAGGACCCGTATCTTATCGGGAGACCGAGAGCAGATCCCAGACGGCAGATCTGAGTCATCAGCACCTTTGGGGAGGAACGCCTGGAGGGTGACGCTGGCGGAGGCGAACAACGATTGACCTTGGCATAGCCATCCGAACATTCTGGCCAGGTGCTGGGCCCCATAGTCGCACGCCGACCAGGCCGCGTAGGGCAGCCCGTCGACGCCAGGAGCAGAGTGACGGGCACGCCTGAGAACCTTACGAAACATTGGGGTCAGAGGACAGTGCAAGTCGATGTCAGAGGCCTTGGTGAGGAACCTATCGAGGTACATCTGGGTCATGACAGGGTGGGGCTCTTTCTTGGAGAAGACAGGGGTCCAGTAGGCCGCCAGGGCCGCAGTGCGCTCCCGAACCTCTGAGATGGGGCCCTCTGGGGTGTTGACCGCGGACAGTATCAGGCGCTTCGAAAACGGGGCCCATATGGAGGCCTTCCTCTCCATAGCTCGCAAAAGCGTGGCCGAACTAGGCCGCCAGGCAGATGAGGAGCCTGAGGGAGCACGATCAGCAGCAGCAGCAGCAAGTTCTTTTTCGTAGACCAACCGATGTACTCCAGCAGCCCACTGCTCGAAGGACGGGGCGTGGCGCAGCGAGACGACCTGGCCGTCGACCGTCAGGGCGTCGGCGGCGTGCTGGGAGGTCTCGATGAGCTTGAGGGCAAGGGCAGCGTCTTGACGCCATACCGCTCGTGCTATCCCACGAGCAACCAGCTGCAGCGTCCCAGGCAAGTCAGGGGCCGAATAGAAGAGGATGTTGCGGGCCTCCCTGGCGGCCTCCTTCATCATGTACTTGTAGTGCTCTGTGGCCACCGGTGGGCTCCATCGGAGCAGATCCTCATCACTATCAGCAACCATTCCTCGGAGTCGGCGCTGGAAGGCAACAGATGTGAAGATGTGCTTGGGTATGGGCCGCTCAGAGGCGGGACGCGCACCCCGAAGACGCAGCCGAATCGAGAGAGCAGCATGATCCGAGATGCCCATGGAGCACAGGCGCTCTGGCGTGTCCACCGTGTTAACCTCAGTCATGAGCTGACACATCATCCAGCCTGTGGCAGAACAGAAGAAGCGGTCGATGATGTTGATGGAGTTGGTGAACTTGGAGAAGCGGGTCGCCGCTTCCGAGTTAACCTCCATCATCTTGCCAAGTGTAGCCGCCCAAGTTGGAGCATGGACCTTATGATCATGTGTCAGCTGCCGCTGTACCCCAGTAGGTCGGTGAAAGATAAGAGAAGAATCGTAACTGTAGTTGAAATCCCCCAAGACAACCACAAAGTACGAGAGTGGGTCATCAGCAGCGCGACGCAAAGCACAACCGATCTGCTCACAGACAGATTGTACCTCCCCCTTGGTCAAGCCGTGATTGTGAACGTTGAAGATCACCAGCTGTGTATGCCCAAGTGCCACGTCAACACGAAGCACCCTGCCTCTGATCAGAGGCACCGCACAGCTACTGACCGAAGTAGATGAGAAAGGAGGAAGAATGACAGCAACTCCCCCAGAGCCGCGGACAACCTCACCGTCGTCATCTTCACAAAAGCTGCTGTGGACAATGGCCGTGGAAGAAAGCCTTGTCACAAAGTCGTTCAACTCAAAACGATCTGCATGCACTTCTTGGAGAGCCAAGATGGATCGCCCAGGTTGCAGTTTACTTAGGTAAGATAGCTTAGGCGAGGCCTTCGCTCCACCAAATTGAAGAAGAGCACGTGCATTCCAAGTCATGAATGTGAGGCTGGCTGTGATCTCTCCGCCGACCTGCCCCACTGGAAGCACAAACATATCGGTAATGGCGTTAAAGACACCACTGGGTGGCCGTCGGCGCGGCGGTGATGTTCCGAATGGCATCTTGGAGGTCTCGACGGTCCAGGCCGAGGGCGCGGATCCCCACGTCGTTCCAAGAAAGCTCAGGAGGCTCGTCACCTGGCCGTGGTACAAGACGCAGGATGTCGGTGTAGTCAGACTTGAGAACGCTCCGCTCCCGATCAACAAACCACTTTCTCTGACTGTCGAGCTCCATGAGGGAAGAGCGGACCTTACGCAGGAGCATCTCACCACGAACCTGTTTCGGCGACTTGTCGGGACCAAAGTGAAGACGGGCTGGGTCAGCACCTTGAGCCGGGCACTGGAAGATCCGCCATGCGCCGTCCGTCTTGAGGTTAGCGAGGGCCTTTTGCACACGACGGGAAGCCAGCCCGATCGGCCCAGAGAAGCACACGGCAAACTTTTTGGCGGGGAGCGGCGTGAGGGCTTTGATCGTGTACGTGTCGTCCTCAGAGAAATTGAGCTCGCCCATGAAGGAGTTGACCACTTCACGGACGCCAGCCAAACCGACGAGCTTGGACGAGACCACGATGACCTGCGTCGGATCGATCTCGCGGTCGAAGCCAGGCGGGGCAGGAGGCCGTGACGGGAGTTGTCGGTCGAGCTCATTCTGGCGGCGCAGCTCCTCGACCTGCTTCTGCAGCTCAGCCAGCTTGGCTGCGTGGGCCTCGATGTCCCGCTCAGTGTAGTCGACACGACGGCATAGGGCATCATGCTGCTCCTGAAACTGGCGCTGCATGGTATCAAACTGTGGGCGCACCGATGCCATGACCTGCTGATCAATGGAGGTGTGCTGCGAGGATAGCTGCTTCTGTAGTGTGGCGAGCGTGGCAACGATGGGAGCGTTTGACTGCTGGACGGAATTTGTGATGGCCGTGGTAACGATGTTGTCGAACTCATTGCGCAGCTGCATGAATCTCGCGGAGATGTCGGCATGGTAGAAGGCCCGAGTGAAGGCGGCTTGCTCCTCCTCCTCGCCACAGTCAGCAGCGCCACCAGCAGCAGCCTGAGCACGCGTGGTAGCGCCAGCCCCCGCCGCCGCGGCCCATGGGTCGAAGAGCCCAGCAGCAGGGCCCTGCGGGGTGGCGTTCGGGTCGGGCCGCGCCTCCTGCGACGGGAAGGTAGCGGCCATCTCGAGCTCTGCGGCCACTTGTGCCCGCTTGGTATCGTCCCACTCGTCCAAGGGGATAGCCTGAGCACCCCGAGATGCTCCCAGGGCCGCAGGGTCAGGGCCCCGATGCGAGGCAGCAACACCAGGAGACATAGGGACGTCCCCGCCAGCGCCACGAGTGCGGCCAGCACGGCGAGCACGGCGAGAAGGCTCGGGAGCAGGACCAGTGTTGCCGTGGGAGGAAGGCCGAGCGCGAGCGGCACGACGGGCACCTCGGCTGCCCCCGCTCCGAGAGGCAGAGCGGCGGGGCTCCTCAGAGGAATCGCGACCACCAGAGGAAGCAATCTCCGTATCAATATCATCACCCCCATCAAGACGATGCACGACATGGTGCGGGCGGTCGCAGGCGGCAGGGCCCATGGCGGCTCAGCGCGCGTCGTTGTAGCCAAAACTGGGAGCGTGCTGTGGCGCGCGTCAGGAAGGAGAGAGGCGTCCTGGCCTCGGAAGGTTCGGGCCTCCCTGTCGCCTGCGACAAGGCTGAAGCCCCAGGGCAGGTTTCAACCTTGAGCCAAAATGGCTACGGAAGGAGGAGGAGGAGGAGGAGGAGGAGACAGACAGACATGCTCATGTAATCCCTCGACAGCTTAGCCTCGAAACACACAGAAAATTGCAAACCTGGATTCTGAGGGGCGAATCACTTCGCCGTTTTAGAACGTGGGAGCCGCGCGCACGCCGCGGCATAGACATACCGATCAGGGAGGGGGGGCGCCAACACGGTGGAGCCACAAGGGCCAGGGCCCACCTTGCTAGCTTCCCCACACCGCGATCCGGCGCGGCTGCCTGACGGGCCGCCCCGAGAAGAGGCCCCCCCCGACAGAAGCATTTGGCCTCGAGGGGCGCCTCCGAGGGGGCTGGGAACTACCTCTCCCGCGAGAACCCCGACCGCGCCCACGAGGCGCCTGTCTGGGGAGAGCAATCGTCGGAACAGACGTCGGACGGGGGGTCTAGGCGGGATATGGCCAGCAGCCCGTCAAGCCCTAAATCGCTCGCTCAGAGACCAATCGAACCCCGTCGACGACGAAAAAAATCCGTCTGAGCCGCAGGCGCATCCGTTTCACTCACCGAGCTCCGTGCCTGAAGTGTGGTCTGCCCAGGCCCTCGATACGCCACCTGGTCACTCTCGCCAGTCAAACCATCGTCAACTCGGCCACTCGGGGCTGATAACGACGAGCCTGGGGCGAGAACCGTCCTCACATGTCGTTGATCATCTTCGAGAGCTGCCGATGAAGAGGGCCTGGAGGAGCCGCCCCCGCCTTGTACGCCGCCTTCATGTCCAGCATCGCCTCTCCGAGGAGAGCCGCCAGCTTGGGCCCGTGCGCGCGAGTGACCTCGACCGCGTGCATGACGAGGCCCTTGTCAAGCACCCGTCGTGACCTGCTGTGACTGGTCGTCCTTGCCCTTGCCCTTGTCTTTGTTGCCATTGGTAGGCTTCCCCTTGTGGGCCTTCCACCGAAAGTGCGGCAGCAGCGCCGCGATCTGCTGCGGGGAGAAGGTCATGAGTACGTCCTTCCACATATTGGCGAAGCCGTCCGTCAACTCCTGCTTGCTGAGATTCCCGCCCGTGTCCCGCCGCTTCGCGGACGCCGCGAACGCCGCCGCGCGTGGGGGGGCCCTGCTCTCGAAGTCGACCTGCTCCCCTGCCTTCACCTTCTCGCGCAGCACCGTGGACTGGGCGTTGTGCAACTTGCCCGTGGCCTCTTGCTGTTCGGTCAAGCCGCCATGCTTCGCCTGGAACTTTTTCTACGCGACGGCGTCCAGATCCTGGATCTCGCGGGAATCCGCCAACACGAGGCGCCCCATCGTCTTAGCCATCTCGCGCAAGCTCTTGCCGCCGCCGCCGTTGTCGTCGTCGTCGCGACCCTTCTTCCGCAGCGGCGGGGCCGCTGTCATCTCCGCGTCCGTCGGGGGCGTCAGCCGCGCCCGTGCGCCCTCCAGGGCCATGCTGCTGCTGCCGCCGACGGTCCGACTTTGGGCGGGCGCGATGAGGCAATGCCTCTCGAGGAAGATGCTGAACCAGATGGCTACAGAGGGGTTCCGAATCAGCATGGTCGACACCGCGTATTCGGCACAGCAGGGTATCAGGAGGTATGGGGGCGCGAAGCTTCCGAGCCCCATCAAGAATACAATAGCCCCGAACCAGAGACCGAGCTAGGTGACGGCCTGCCACCACTCTAGAGCTGAGAACCGCATGGCAAACCGCGCGCTTGTTCGTAGGAGATAGCACGTGCCCCGCATTTCGAACATGGTGTTTTGCTCGAAGATGGTTGAGAAGATCACGTTTTGTGCGGAATACAGCCTCACATGTTTCACCATCTTCCTCCACCCATTCACACATCTATTCCCGCGGGACCTCTGGGGCTCGTGGAACAGGGACCTCAGGGGGCTGGTACCCTGGAGGAGGCACTTGGGCACGAACCTGGGCCGATCGGATCGCGGAGAAATCAATCTGGATCATGTCGGGCGCCAGCTCGGGGGCCGCGAACCTCCAGGGGAACTCCGAGAGCTCTTCCATGACTGGGCCTCCTCTCCACGAATCTCCCAAGCCTCCTGAAAGTCCTCCTGGAGACAACGAGCCCAGGGGGGCGCGTGTTTTGTCAAGCGGTCAAGGAGCACAAGTTTGTATCTGTCGAACTCCAGCGCAGGCAAACGGCCAAACAGTGCACGCAGGAGCTGCTGATGGCTGCCAGGAAAGCGTGCAATCTGCTGGTGCCAGCTCAAGCGCCGCACGAGCATCTCTTTCGCGGTCGGCAGAAGTTCCCAGTGCCGCAGCACCTGTTCATTCGACCGCGTCGTCGTGTGCTCGCCCTCGCGAGACGCGCCCCGACCTTGCAGCGGCAATCGGCAAAGACGAGCCAGATGAGCGTCCATATCCTTATACTGTTGAGGAGTCACCATCAGTGCCTCCGGGCCACTCAATAAAGCATTCCGAACGAGCCCGATCAGGATTGTCCCAGTCCGCCTCCAAGGACACTTTAGAGCCCAGAACCCTCCCATCGTGTAGAACCCAACCGATGCCGCTTCCTTGCGACGAGCAACTTCAGGTCCTGTAATCCCAGACAACGAGACATGAGGCCCCAGATGCCGAGTGCATTGGTGCAGTTCTCCTCCGAGGGTGGGGGCGGCGTGGTGGCGAAGCCAGCGTTTGACCTTGAGGCTACCCTCTCCCGAGACGTGGAACAACGTGACTTGTTTGCTTCGACTTGCTCTAAACTCCACCTCCTCCAGCTCCCCCTCCAGAATCTCATCTGAACTACGCATCCATCTCAAGAGCTCCGAAATCCTCTGGAACCGAGACGCTACCGTAAACTTCCAGACGTCGTCATCATGCATGGGGGCGCTGGGGTTTCCTTTCAGTTCCTACCGCTCGGCTGTGAGCGCCCGAGACGTGCGATGAGCTTCCCGGTACTTCCAAGAAAAGACGGGCCTGCTGAAGGTACCCCTGAGCAGCGAGACAACGAAAGGGCCCCCCCTGGTGCCGCCCTCTCCTGGTTGAAGCCACGGCGGGGGCCCCTTCCGAGGTCGGCAAACAAACCCGTGATTTCTCAGATCGTTGCATAGCCAGCGGAACATCTAAATCATTGGCTACGTGCATTTACATTGTCTCGTGTAGCTGCGAGTGGTAGCCCGACGCGAAGGCGTTCCTCACGTCCTTGAGGCTCCCCGAGAAGGTGTGGTACGAGTGGCGAAGACGCCGAGCCGCCACATGCGCTGTCATGGTCGCCCCTTCACGTCGGCGGTGTTTGATACATCCATAGCCACTAAATGTCCGCTGGCACCTTCAAGATCTCCGCGTAGAAGCACTTGCCCATGGGGTCGAAGACGTGAACTACCCGCCTTTCTTTCGCGCCTGGGGCGCCACTCTTGCGTAGTCCAAGTGCTGAGCTGTGGTGCCAGGTGGCTGGGGCCCGCGTCGCTCTTCTGACCGTCCGAAAGCCCCCCTGACATCGCCTCCGTGAAGATCGCAGTGCCAGGGATTCCTGCGTCAACTCCCACTCCCCATCGTCCTCGCACGTCGCGTTTATCAGGGTGAAAGCAGAACTGCCAAAATTCGACTGGCGGTGATCGCTCGGGTACTGCTCGGCGTCGACCCGCCTTCTGCACCGCCCGCGAGACCCTCTTGATGTCCGCTCGAGCGCGCTCCTCCATCTCCACCATCAGATCGGGCAGCGCCTCCGTCGACTGGATGAGCTCAGGTGGGTCCACCTCCGTCGCCGACATGCCGCCACTTTTTCCTTCTGCTTGCCACGCCTCCAGCCATTCTGCCCGGGAAGGTTGGGCCACTCTGATGGCCCTGCCGTGCCCTTTCCTTCGGGCCAAATCGGCGCCGTCCCGCCTCGCGTGAGAGTGACGCATCGCCAGTGCCAGCTTCCCAGACCCCCAGGCCGTCTCGATCTCCTCCTCCATATAACTATCTCCGCTTGGCTGTCCGTTCCTGACGCTGCTGCTGGTGAAGACGGTGGGTGGCCTCTTTTAGTTCGGACTCGACCTGCTCAAGAGAGGGTGACGCCGTTATTGCTTCTCCCAGGGCGGTACCATTCAGTGCAGAAAGAGATCTCACCGCAGCCCGTAGGTCGGCTCGCCTTCGAAGTAGTTCGCGTCGAGGTGCCGCGTCGCCCTGGCACTGGGGCTTCCTGCCAAGTCGGAAGAGCTGCTGCCAAGCCTCAACCGGCACCCGATTCATGTAGTCGAAGAAAGAAAGCATCGGGACCCCTTCTGCGAAGCATATCTGTCCACTGCGAGTCCTCCGCCTGCAATCGTTCTTCGACCGCTAGCAGAGTGTCCCGCTTCAAATCGCCCTCCCCACGTAGTGCATCCATAATCTTATCACTGCCCCACTCTGCGCGCGGGGCCCGCTGGACCTGCTCCGAGAATCTCGGGATGTCAGTCCGCAGCATGACGGGGGCGTGATCCTGCGGGGGTGGCCCCCTGAACGCTTGCAATTGCCCTCCCAGCCCCAGTGGGGCGTGGCAATGTCCGACCGCGTCCGCCGTGCGCGTCGGGCAGATGCCCCCCTTCGTGCTGAAGCATGTTGGGCATGTGCCATATCTAGCATTCGCCGCCGTCAAGTGGTGTTTTGCTGCTTGCGGCCTCACTGTCTCCTCCCCTGAATCTCCGAGCCTCTCTCGTAGCCGCCGTCTCCGCAACCGCCCCATCGTCAATCCGCTGACACTCCGCGGAATCACGACTCAAACCTACGCCGTCGTTCACGCCCGAGCGCGCGACGGGGCAGCAGCGGGCGGGCAAGCTGCTGATGACCTCGTCCAGCCACTTGCCCAGGATGCGCGTCGTCTCCAGGTGGAAGGGCACCTCCTCTGCCCACCTCGGCTGGGGCGGGGAGTGCAGGGCCACCAAACAGATGTCCTGACAATTGCGCTTCGCTCGTACAGCCAGGTGGTCTCCCTCCCGCCCCTCTCGGGCTGGCCCGCGCTCTCGCGATGTCGCTGAGGCTATGCGCTCGATGCAGAATGACAACGCAACCTGTGCTACTGTTGGTGTAGCGCCCAGGACTATGCCCACTCTCGATGATCCACTGGCCCTGGACTCGGCGCTGGAAGGGGTTCTTCTGCTTTCCAACCGCGCGCTTGGGCACCCCCCTGCAGAGTGAAACCGGGCGGCCTGCAAGCCAGAGCAATCTCCTGATGGCGGTCACCGCGGGCGCTCTGAGGGCCCCAACCGAGCATCTCCGCGCGCCCCATCCACTGCTCGCGACGCGCGGGGGCGGATGCGAGGAAGCCCTCAGCCGCGGTTGCCGCGGCAAAATCTTGCCTGCTGCCGGCAAAATCGCTCGAGCATCCGCGGCAGCTGGAAGGGGGGGGGGGGGGGGGGGGGCGGAGGGGGGGGGGGGGGGGGGGGCATAGGAGGAGACAGAAGAGGGAGGAAGCGAGGGCGGGGTGGGGGGGGGGGGGGGATGGGGGGGGGAAGGAAGGGGGGGTGAGGGGGGGGAAGGGGGGGTGCGAGGGGGGGGGGGGGGGGGGGGGGGGGGAAGGGGGAGGAGGGAAGAGGAGGGAGGAGGAGGAGGAGGAGAGTGAGTGAGTGATTGAGTGGGTGAGTGAGTGATTGAGTGAGTGATAGAGGGGGTGAGTGGGCGAGGGAGGGAGGGGGGCGGAGGGGGAGGAGGGGGGGAGAGGGGGGGGGGGGGGGGCGGAGGAGGCGGAGAAGGGGGGGGGAGGAGGAGGAGGAGAGGAGGAGGAGGAGAAGAGGAGGAGAAGTGAGGGAGAGAGTGAGTGAGCGAGTGAGTGAGCGATCGAGGGAGGAGGGGAAGGGAAAGGGGGAGGGGGAGGGGGAGGGGATGAGTGAGTGAGTGAGCGAGCGAGCGAGCGAGCGGGCGAGGGAGGGGGGGGGGGAAAAGGAGGATCGCGGGCCACTAGGAGGGGGGGGGGGGGGAAGAGTGATATATATAGAGAGAGAGAGAGAGAGAGAGAGAGAGAGAGAGAGAGAGAGATCGGACAAGTAGGCGGACCAGGGTCCGTCCGCGAGGCGCACTGCGGTGCGACAACTCGCATGCACTATTTGCGGCGGTGCAGCCTTTAGATACGAGGGCGGGCAACAAAAAAAACCCTCCCCCGGCGCAGTGCGACAGACGCTACAGACGGCGGACAGACGATGATGATCTCACCTGTCAGACCGCGTGAGGAAAAAGGCCCCAACAAGAAAGGCGACGTGCTGACACGTGGCTAGGCGGCTTGGCAGACCGCCAGTTGGGCGCTTGGCCGCAAAGCGGCGCGCAGTGACGGGGCACCCCCCGCCCCCACGCCCTGACACCGTGGACGCGGAGCCACGCGTACACACGGGCAGGCAGAAAGGAGGAGATTAGCGCGGGGCACCAGGTGGAGCGCCGCGGAACGATGACAACATAGCTTGGATGTTGAGTGACGGCACGGCACCATCGGGCGAGGCCGTGAGCAGCTCGGCAAAGGCTCGCCCAGCGCTGTGGAGGCGCTGGAGTAGAGGGCCTTGGCGAGCTTGGGCGGCGGCGAGGTCCGCGGCGAGAGCTAAGCACCTCTGCTGGAGGGCAGCCATAGCCTGTGATAGCTCGGTTTCACGGTCAGTGAGGGGAGGCTGCTCAGTGCCAGCAGCCGAGGGCCTCGAAACAGAGGCGAGGTCCTCGGTACGCCTGTCCAAATGGTGGACTGGCGTAATGCGGGACCCTGTACGCTGACGTCCGTCACCCTTGGAGGGTGACTGGAGGGGCCGACGCGACCCCAGGGCTGGAGCCGCTAGGGCCACGCCCCGAGAGGTCAGGAGAGCCGCTTCCTCTCGCTCAGCAACGATGGAAGCGTGGATGGGGCACGAGGGCCTGTCTGGTTTAGTACCCTGCGGGGGGGCTGAAGCCGCCCCCGCGGGCTGTCGGCGGTGGGGGGGCGGAGTGGTTTGCGCGGTGGGACCATTCGTGATGCCGTGCAAGGGCTCTGAGGTCGGTCGCGTAGAAGGTTGGCGTCTCGGTAGGGCGGCGTGGTCGGCAGCATGTGGTATCGGCGGTGCGTCCTCCATGCCACTCGGTCCGCGGGGGTCACCCAGGTCATGGTCGGCGTCTTGGCGGTGGCCGATATCATCGTATGCGGGCGATATCGCTCTCGGGGACGGAGTCGCAGTAGGGATCGAGAGGTTACCCGACGGGGCGGGGTTTTCGCTGGCTGGTCCGTCGTCCAAAGCGTCCGATCCCCCACCGAAGCTGGACAGGTCATCCTCCTGTTCGTCAGCGTCTTGAAAATGAGCGGCGTTGTCATGTGGGTGCGCTGCCGCTCTCAATGGCGGAGTCGGGGGCGCCGTGCGGGTACCCGTCGGGGCAGGGTTGGCGCTGGCTGGCCCGTCGCCCAGGAAGTCCAGGCCCCCACCAAAGCCGAACGGGTCGTCCTCCTGTTCGTCGAATATCGCCCGTTGGGCCTCGGCCCAGAGCTCGTCCGGGTTCTGTGGGATGTCTGGTCCAGCCGCGGGTGGTGCCTGGTCAGACAGCAGGGGATTTGGTTCCATTTTGTTTAGTTCCGCAGCTGTGAACCCAGCCCTGCGGTGTGGGAGGGGGAGTGTACGGTGTCTACGCTCGTAGATGGCGACAGCGACTCCATGAAGCACGGTCGCTTGGCGATGTCGTGATTTGGCAGCTTCGACAATGTCGTCTGGAAGGTTATGAGTACGTGCCGCCGTTGTGGCGAGGGCGTCAGCCTGACGATTGAACTCCTCCGCGATGGGCCCGATGAGCCCGAGGTCGATGCCCATGTCGCCCTGGTGGCTAGCGACTTTCTCGACGCGGAACATGTTGGGCTTGGCCATGACGCATCGGTGGATCTTTTCCCAGAGCTCCCCGTGCGTGCCCTGCGGTGGTGAGTGTCCGTCGATGATCCTTTGGAGACCGTCAACCACCGCCTGGTTGTCCACGAAGACGTGTACGGGCCGTTCGGCACATGCCGTGAGGTGGACAATGGCGAGGGTCTCCGCAAGCTGTGCGTTCTGCGTGATGCCGTGAACGCGTGCACTGTAGTTCATGCGGTGGTCGATGCCGTAGTAGACGCCGTAGCCCGCTCGTGCAAGCAATGGGATGGCTTGGTTGGTGCATGCACCGTCCGTGGCAGCGTAGACCCATGTCCAACCAGTGTCATGGTCAAGGTAGGTGGTGTAGGAGTCCTGGGCTGAAGCCGCAGGATCTCCCTCAGGTGGGGGCCGCGGTATGGGCTGAGGTAGCGGGTCCCTCGCGAGGTCGGCCTGCAGGTCGAGGAGGGCTGGGTCTTCATCGAAGAGCCCGCAGTGTCTTGTGTGCGGCGGAAGACGGGCCCACTGCTCGTCACTGATGAGGGTGGTAAGAGGGACTCTTTCTCGGGCCCAGCACTTGCAGTCGCGAACAGTGTGCTCCTGAGTTTCCTCTTCCTCGTCGCAGTATCGGCAGATGGGGCTGGGGTCAGCGGACGTGTTTGATCGGGATCGTCGCTGTTGGGTGTGATCCCCGCCCGACAGGTAGTTAAGGAGGAGCGCCAGCTGCCATGCGTTGCATTTGGCTGCTCCTTTCGTTCGGGCGAGCCACGTGCTGGCGAAGAGGTCGAGGCCCTGTCTGACAGAGGCCAGGTGACCAAGGTCATGACGCCGTGGCTTGATTTTTCTCAGAAAGGCTCTGCGTTGTGAGGCTCGCAGCATGTGAAGGAAGGCGTTTTGGGGAAGGTTCAGCCAACTGATCTGACAGCCCCAGTCGTCGTACATGATGCCAAATGTGGGCCAGGTCCAACGGAGCTGCTGAAGCGTCTGGACAAGTCGTCCTACAGGTCCTCCCCCGAAAAGGGTCTGGACATGGTGTTGGAGATCCCTGACGAGACCGCAGAGAGTAGCGTCGCGGTTAACCTGTCGCCGCAGACACAGGAAGACTTCACGCTGCATAATGGCGTCAATCTCCAGGGCGTGTCCTGGGACGCACACGGCCATGAGAGTCCAAAACTCGACCCACCTGTTTCCCTTGGGGCGGATAGCCGCCTTAAGGGCATGGTTGTAGGCAGTTTTGACGGGGCCTGATGGGGCTTGAATGTCGGTGCCCGTGGTACAGACGCTGGCAGCAAGGGAACGGGCGTGCCGCGCCTTAATAAGCATCGGTGATGGGAGCTTGCCAATGCGCGGCAGGCGACTAGTCGCCCTGCGAACACGGGCGTCAGCGGTGGCCGTGAGGTTAAGCGCGGCTGGAGCCGGCGCTGCCTCGGCGTTGATGTAACTCCCGACGAGCTTGAAGGAGTCGACCACGCGTAAGGGCCGTTCCGCCAGAGTGAGCTGGGTAACGGCGGTGTGAAGCTCGTCGGTGAGCGCCCACCCCGCCACTTTGCCAGGGTGAATGCGTTGACCAGAAAATCGATCAAACTTGGCGGTTTCATCAAGAGATTTCTGCAACTCAGGCGCGGTGTGGGTAGTGGAGTTGCTGTCGTCAACAAAGGTAGTGCTGAGTGATCGCGGAACGTATCGATGCTGTCTCTTGGTCCACACACACATGAGCAGCTTAATGTCGTCCAGGGACCAAGAGCTTCCCTGGAGGTGACCGTTTGTCCTGGCCAGTTCCTTAGAGTACGCACCGTTCATGCGGATGTAGCGTTTGTGGCGACTGTAGAAGTTTCTGCGGACAGTAACGATGTCTTGGGGACACCCCGCGTGAAGCGCAAGGTTAAGGCAGATGTCCGTGATGAGGTAGTCGAAACACTTCTGTCGGTCCAGGGCAGCTCCAGCTAAGGGAAGGAGTAAGGCCCTGGCGTGTTCGATGCGCAGGGCAAGAGAGGTGCTGACGTCCCCAATGGTAGCTTTGGGGACAGCGCCAAAACTCGTGGCGTGGGTCCATCCTTTCCGCCAGTCCGTGAGGCTGCGGTAAGCTGGCGCTTCCCACGCATACATCCAAACGGAAAGCACCGAGAGAAGTCGTTGGTCCGTTGGGAGTTCGCCTCGGCCTTTTCGGAGGCACGGGTTTGGCACGTGGAGGAGGGGTTCTGGGATGGTGCCAGTGCGTTGCATAGCGCGTAGGACGCTGGCGAAGAGGCGAAGAATGTCGTCGGGTAACTCCTTAGCCTCCTTAGTAGTCCAGCCGTCCAGTCCCCCCGCGCGGCGCGGTGAACGGGTGCGAATGAAGTGGATGAGTTGGTCGTCGGTGAGGTGGAAAGGGGTAGCTGGTGATGGCGTAGGCAGCTCCTGTCGGTACTCGTCGTAGAAGTCGGCCCACGTCGGCATGGCTTCGGCGTCATGTCCCGCACGTGCACGGTACCTGCCCAAGATGGGCTCCCAGGTGTCGACCATGAGCTTCAGCATGTCCTTGGTGTTAGCAACAATGGCGTTGGCAGGGAGGATGTCGGGGACTTGCGCAGGTGGTGGTTCACGAGTGTGGTCTTCGTCGCTGTCCGTGTCGGGCGAACTACCGTCGCTGGGGCTGAAGCCGCCAGCTTCGGTGTCAGCGTCGCTGTCGTCCGTGCAAGCTTCGTCAGGTTTAAAGGCGTTGGTGTCGCAGTGGAGTTGCGTATCGTCAGGTGTGGTAGGCGTGCGGAGATACGCCGTGGGCGAGCTGTCAGCAGCCCGTGCGTATATGGCCGCCTTTCGCCCGCTTGGCTCGCGGACGCCCTCAGCCCATATCTTGATGCGTTCAGCTTTGGCACGGTTCGCACGTCGCGCCAGCTCCAAGTCGAGGTGTTGGATCAAAGCGTCAAGGTGCTCTCCGTGAGGCACTGGCTCGTCGGGGGTCCAGGCCTCGGGGAAGTCTAGGAGAACCGTGGGGCGCAGCTTGTGGCATAAGAGGCGGGCCGCGGTCCACGTGCAGTCGATGCGCTGCGCGAGGTACGGCGGGATAGCACGGCAATCCAAATGATGGTGCTGTCCGATGAAACGGAGCTCACAGAGTTGCCGATGGAGCTTGCGCAGTCGGTTCATGTGTATCGTGGAAGCTCCGTAGGTGGGGAAGGCGCGGGGGACAACTGGTCGATCTTCGAACGTGGGCGTGAGCCCGTGCATGGTGGGGGGCTTCTTTTTTGGGTGGTCGGGCGGTGGAGGTGGCAGGTCGCGCAGACGGGTGAGATGGTACTCATGACTGGCCTCGTTAGCCAGGGCGAACATGCGCTCCACGTCGTCGCGTGTGTCGGCCTGTTCCATGCGGTCCTGATATCGCCCAGCGATGAGGGTCCCTAGTGCCTGCAGCTCGTGACCCTCATGAGCTCCATCGTCGGGAGGGTAGGGCGTGGGGGCAAGAAGACGTCGGGCCGTATGGTCGAGGCGACTGAGGTCTAGCGTGACCTGCAGGCCAACATGAGACTTCGCTGGCAAGTCGCGAAGGTAGCAGAAGTCGGTGACAAGGGATCGCGCCGCTTGGTTGGCAATGATATAATCGATGCGCGAAGTGCGGGGGCACTTGGTGACGCGGTCCCAGTCAGGGATATTGCCGTATGTGTGCATGGTGTGGTCTGGTGTGCCCTCAGCAACGTTGAACCATCCGTGCTGCAACATGTGCAGAAGGTGTGGATTGTCGTCGATGTTCGTATTGGCGTCCATGCAGATGAAGTAGGGGGCTGAGCCGACCCTAGCGGCGGCGCAGTCAGCGAGCCGAAAAAGAGCTGTGCTGTCTCCTCCAGCAATCCCGTAGAGGCTCGCTATGTAGATCCCCGCGGGCCCGTGGTTGTTTCGTCGCCGCCTGCGGCGGTGTTGAGTGCAGAGCGGGAGAAAGACCTCGTGCCATCTTTTCTTGGCCTTGAGGGCGGCGATACAGGGCGCATTGTCGTCGACAGTGGAGTCGACAATGGCATCCTTAGAGAGGATGGCGACCCCTCCCGAGGCGCCAGTGTTGCCCACAACGGTGTGGTCTGTGCCGCCGTGGGCAGCTCTGCGCTGGGCTCGCGCCAGATCTAGGTCAGGTCCAAGACTGGCGTGGTATCCTCCGTGGAGTGGATTGGCGGCGCTGGTAGCGATGGCTTGTCTAGTCGGCTTGGCATGTCGGGTCTCCTGCAGTGCTATGACTGCGGCGTTGTGGTCGACACCAAGGGCGGTGATGGTTGGCCAATTCGCTGAGAGACTGGTGATGTTAAGGCTGACGAGGTGTATGGAGCGACCTGGCCCGTCTCCATCGGTGGAACTGGGGTTTGCACGCCCCGCACGGTGAAGGTCAGCCTGACCCTCGCCCAGGTAGGAAGCTTGGCCACAGTAGGAGCTCATGGCGTTCCTATGGATTAGCTTGACCGGGGCTGAAGCCGCCGTCAGGCCAGAAGTATAGGCGGGACACGGTCGGCACTGCGCCAGGGGGGGTTCATAAACGTCAGTAAAAATGTCACGAAAAATCCTCCTCACTCCAGTACCGTAGGGGACGAGGGGAGGAGAGGTGAGACGGCAGCAGAGGGAGAGGGAGGCGACTCCTCGATCCGTCCTGCCGAACACAAAAACAAAAGCGAACCAGCGGCGGCGGCTAGGCGCGGCGGCGGCACAACGCACGCGCATATACTGCGCACGCGACACCGCTGGTCCCTCCTGCGGTGGCGCGCCCGCCCCGTCAGTATCTTGATGAGCAGCATCTGGTGGAACAGCTCCAGCAGCACGGTCGGAGGCCTGGCGCTGGGCCTCGTCCATGCCCGCTGCCGTGAGGCCCACGTTGCGGACAGGGCTGATTCCCCGCGGGGCCGCCGCTGCCGCGGCGGCAGCTGAGGTGGCGGGGGCTCCGCCCCGACTCTGAGGTGAGAGCGGTGAGCCACCGCCGAAACCCGCCACAAGGTTCTTGACACGGTACTTGTTCTTGAACGGGTCGAAGGTTGGCGCCTCGTCGATGGGGACGATCACGCGGGTGGGCAGCGGCGGCTCGTGGTCCGTGGACGGCGTCGGCTCGAGGTCGACCTGGCCAGGTTCGATGACGCTGGCTCCGAAGCGTGGCACCACTTCGGGGGCTCGGCCATCAGCCTGAGTCTCGCGAGGCGGCGAGCTCGTGGAGCTCCCTGGGGCCTTGCGTGAACTGTGGCGGCTGCAGGTCCTGCTGCGCGGGACGCGCCCGCCCGTGTGGCGGTCGCGTGGCGAGGTCGCCTGGGCATTAGCGCGCTCGGAATCCGCCCTGCTCGGGGATCGGATCGGCGCCGCGCAGGGTGATGGGCTGGGCTGGCGAGAGGCGCTTGTGCCGCCCTCCGCCGTGGCTGTGGCCTGGTCGGGGTCGACAGCGTCGGGGCGGGGGCTGACGTGGTGGGCGCTTCCCTCGCTGTGCCGCGGGGAGGCGCTGTGATGCGCCTGGATGTGCGTGAGGACGAGCGGGGTAAGCGGCTGCCTCTCCCGCTCAGGTGGGGCAGGTTTTGCCTGGGCAGGGCGCAGTGCTGCAGCCACGTTTGGCGGGGGCGTGTGCTGGCGCGGTTGCCAAGCGCGCACGTTCGCATCACGCCATCCTTCGGGGCGCCCAGCCCTGCCACGGTTTGTTGCAGCCCCCTGGGCTGAAGCCGCAGGGGTTATCACTGCGGGCTGGTTGCTGGAGGTGCCATCATGTCGGCCTGAGTAAAGGCCCCAGGCGCGCGTGGACCCTGGCACTGGCGAGGTGGCCCTTAGGGCCTGCACGGGTGCACGCGAGTAGCCGATGACCGCTGGGTGTACCCTGGCGTGGGGGGCGTGGCCGTAGCTGGAGGCGGCTGCTCCAGCAGCCGCGGGCCTGGCACCTATGGGGCCACGGTAGTAGGCGGCAACCCCGTCGTAGGCCGTGTTACCGCCTGTCGGGACTCGCGCGGGGGAGCGGTAGCGTGGCGTGCCCTGCTGTCCTGCGTCACGTTGGTCCCGCTGCTGGATGCGCTGCTGGTGCTGTTGGTGACGCTGCCAGTCGGCTCTCGAGAGGGGACGGGTGTCGGGGAGGATGGTGGGCACGTCGGGCCGCTGCCAGCCCCGATAGACGTGCTCGAAGGCGTGGTCAGGGTAGGTCCCCCCTACGGGTGAGTATCGCCGCACATGCTCCATGTAGTCGATGTTCTGCGGCTCGGAGATCGCCGTGATGTTGACGGCTCGCTGGTGCGCTGGTCCATAGAGGCAGAAACTACCACGGTTGCTGCGGTCGTGGTTTAGCTCGGCTTCGGTCGTGGCACGGCTCACCATGGCGTCGCAGAGTCGCATGTCGTAGTCGAGGGCTTGAGGCCCAGGACCACCCTCGGCGTCCCAGTACAGTACCACATCTCGCCAGCGGGTGCGGGTAGTGTGGATGCGCTCGGCGATCGACTCGCAGACGGTCCTGACCGTGACACGATCCCTGTACATGTTGGTAATGGCTAGGGAGTAGGGTCGGCGGACCGTCTTGTTGAAGGTGAATTCCTCCTTGAGGGCCTGGTGGGGACTGAAGAGCACGTAGCCTTCCCTCCAAAGCGGTTGGTCGGGGGAAGGTTCTTCGGGCATCCCCGTTCCTGTGAATCCAGGTGGCCGCCTTGTGCCGTCAGGCAGTCCCTGCCTGGGGACGCGCCGCGGCTGCGGTGGGAAGTACCATTGACCCTGGTAACCTGCTTGCCCTGGTTGTGGAGGTTCCCCCCCGGGGCCTGAAGGCGCTCGGGGGGGTTCCTTAAGGTCGTGGAGGGCTGGCGCGTTGCCGAATTGGCGGGCAAGGATGTGCGGCGGCATCCCTGTGGCACGGACGTCGAGCAGGTTGTGTGGCCTGGGGGGATGGGGGCACCTGCTGGACAGGCAGCATGTGTCGGAGTCCCTGTTGTTGGTGCTGTATGCACACGTCCAACTGTTGCACGAGTAGTCCGTGGACCAGTCCATGAGTGTACGCAGTCCGCTGCGGCCGCAGTCTGGGCACGTTGGTTGGCCCGAGGTGCCGAGCTGCGTGTTGCGGCGAGCCGCACAGTACTGACAGCATTGGAATCGACACTGTAGGCAAGACCAGCGTCCTGGTAAAGGCGGGAGCGCATGCTCATTTGTGCCTGGGTCGTCTGGGTGGGGTCGCGGGCGATCCCACAAGGGCCAGACGTCAGCAAACCAGGATTGGCCTGTAGTGCGGACAACCTCGGCGGGGAGGCGAGCGTCCTCGGCGTGGCACCTGATCCACTGGGGCCCCATGTCCGCTGGTACCATGACGGTGCGCCAGGTGTCGTCCGCTTTGACGTGGACTTGGGTCGGTGCCCAGAGCTTAGTAGTGGTGTCGCCGTGGTCGTGGTGGAGGATGACCCAGCCGTCCCGCCCCTCCACCGCAGGGTCAATAACGCGGTGGCCCATGACTGTCGTCCCCCACGGTAAGTAGGCACCATCGTGGTGATCACCAGGGTCAAGCCAGACCTCGATGCCAGGGGCGTTGACACGGGACCGCACATCACGGACGTGGTAGGCGAGGACGTGGTAGGCAGTCGGCTCCTCTTCCGTCACAATGTGCTCCCACGTCTCGATGCCACTGTTGTCTGAGGTGGAGTTCCCGTCACTCTGTCGTGACGAGCGAGAGGCAGATCGTCGTGGGCGGGCACGGCCTCGGGCGAGGGCGGCGGCCGCGCTGATGAGGGAAGGCGTACGGCGTTCGTCGGCTCCAGATGACGTCGATGAGCGGTCTGGACTGTGCGCCAGGGCTGTGCCTGACTTGTACGTGCGTGGTGGGCCCGACGCGGCCCCAGGGCTGGAGCCGCTGGGGCGCGACCCGCGTGCGTCAGGGTGCCCCCGCACGGGGGCAGCTTGCAAGCCAGTGTACACCAGGTCGATGAGTGGTTTCGGGTCCAGCTGGAGCATGTGGAGCGAGACGCGTGGGCGGGGCTGGTTAGGGTCATCCCTGGTGGCTGCTTCCGTGTCGTAGTGCTGTTTGGCCCATACTCGCGCTGCATCTGGCGAGTATAGTGCCTGCGGCGGTGGCCATGCTGCCGCGATGGCTGGTCTGCGCCTGGTGCTAGCTTCCTGGTCGTGAGCTTCAGCCGCCTCGCTGAGATCTGGATGATCGTAGCCAGCGATGTGGAGGGCGTGCGCGCAGTCGCCCATGCCATAGGCGTGTGGAAGGGCACGGCACCTGGAAGCAGCTTCTGTGGGGGCACACCAGTCCATGCGGATGAGGAGGCTCAGGACCCGAGGGTAAATGAGGCGCGCTCCGTGGGCCTCCCCTTTCACGTAGTTGTGCCTGTTTTCCCCGCGCGGTGGTTGGGTGGCCTCGCACATCCAGAGTGCGATGGGTCCCCACGCGAGGGTGTCGTCTTCAAGACTGTAGGGCGGGTGGGGCGGCATTGCGTACCACGCGGCCAGCGAAGGGTGCACGCTCGCGTACGTGCGGCCAACGTTGGTGCCAGTTCGGCCCTTCGCTTCACGGCGGGGACCTGGCAAGAGGTGCCCTCCACTGGCAGCAAGACGGGCCGCAAGGTCGCCGCGGGTCCCATGCCAGAAGACAGTGGGCGCGTCGGTGGTGGGTTGGCGGAGGTCCCACGTGAGGTATGGGAAGATTGTCTCGCCTGAGTTCCCGCCCGAGTCTTCCAGCACCCAAGTGAGGCGGTTCGGTGGCCTCTGCATGATGTCCGTCCACGGCCCCAGCGCTTGGAGTGTTGGATCATGAGTAAATCGAGGATGGTCGTGGAGTCGCAGAGCGTCTTTGATGTCCTCTGTAGACACGCCACTGTTTCCTAGCGCAAAGCCGTTTTGATACAGGGCGTTAAGTATGCTCTTCGGCGGCACGGGGACCGCTGGGTCGCGCTGGATGGTGTTGCGTAAGTTGCGTGTCGGTGGCTTGAGGGCTGTGTAAGGCATACCAGGGCCTGAAGGCGCCTGGGGCCTGTCGGGTGATGCATAGCGTGCTCGCCGTCGTGGTGGTTGGGTGTCCGCGTCGGGGGAGGAACCACGAGCGTCAGCATGTCGGAAGATGGACCACGGGCTATCGTGGGTGCGCTCACGCGTTTCCCTTGCCTCGGTGTCGCTGCCGTGTGCTGTGGCATCCTCGTTAGTCGGTAGGTTACCGAATGCCGCGCCGCTCTTGGGGCCGTCTCGTGGAGACGGGCTGGTCGATCTTGGTGTGACAGACGAGGCTCGCGATACGGCGGCAGTGACTTCGGCGATGGCGGCGGTGGTGGCGGTAGTGACATCGGCGACTGCGGCGGCAACTGCTGCGGCGTAGTGTTCCTGTAGCAGCGGATGTCGGAGTGCGTGCACATGCTGGTCGTCGTGTTGGTCGGCGAGCGTGCACGGCATTTTGTATGTGGCCTCGTCCCGCGGCCTCCTGCTCGGTTGGCAACAGCGGAGGCACCACTGGGCTGTGGATGAGTCCAGGGCCCGCGCACAGATGCGGGCTCCTACGTGTCCGACAGCTCCCTGGGCAAGAAGTTTGGCACCGACGAGTAGAAGACCACACACGACTCCACCCGTGGCAATAGCCCCTAGCTTGCCGCTGGCCCATTTCAGGACACCCCCGAGGCCGACCCCGACTGCAGTGGCTCCGCCCGAGACGCTATCTCTGAGTTTGACGCTGGTCCATTTGAGAGTGGCCCACAATGTGGACGTGACATTGTATGTCGTTTTGCGTCGGGATGAGGTGGGCACCGATGGGCCTGGTGCCGTCGCTTTGCGTCGTCGTCGTTGTCGGTAGCTGGGGTCTCGGCTCGGTGTCGGCAAGTACCCATCGATCTGGTCCTTGTACGGCATTGCTATCGCGATGGCGTACGTGGCCACAAAGAGGCAGATGAGGCAGCCACAATGTCGTGATGCCGCTGCGCTGTGCTGGGGCTCGTGGGAACCGCTGGCATCTGGGTACTCATCATCGATGGGGTCGTTGTCGATGTCGGCCTGCCAGTGGTCAATGGCACTGGGGTTGGCGTCAGTCACGTTGTCACGGTGTACAGAGGTGAAGGGCGTGGTGCTGCCACCTGCGGTCTGGGGATGTCCAGGTCTAGCCAGTGGTGCAGCGGGGCTGAAGCCGCCACTGCACGGGCTGGCATGAGCTGGCGATGCAGTGGAATGGCTTGTCGCGTCAGCGGTAGTGCCGCCTTCAGCGTCGTTGAGCTGTGCACCGAAGTCGGCCTGAGCTGAGTTGTGGGGCGGACTGCTGTGCAACGAGGTGTGCCCGAAGTAGGGTTCACTGTCGCGGTCACGCTGGGCCGAGTCGCCTGGTGGTGTCGTGCCGTCTCGATCCTGGGTATCGATGCCGTCCTGGCTATCGTCCGACGCGTGGAACGAGTCCATGGATATGTTGCCGATATCGCTGGCCGCGATGTGCTGTAGCAGCCATGATACGGGATCATCTGCGGCCTGATCGGTGCCGTCCATCGGCGCCGCGGCGAGCTCCGCCTCGACGAGCGGCAGCATGTCTGGCGGTTGGTGCAGGATCACGTCGGCGAGGTACGCCATGGCGTCTTGGTCGGGTGGAGGGAGGCCTCTTGGCAGCAGAGCATGGGCCCGTGAGAGGTATGGCGGCAAAGGTGCCGTGAAAGCCTCAGGGCCGACGAGCGTGGCACGAGCGCCCTGGTATTCCAGAAGGAGGCCAAAGTAGCGGGTGGCGTACTCGCGGCTGCTCTGGATACGAGTGAGGTTGCGGTTGGTGCGCTGCCTGTCGGGGCCCGCTCTGTGCCAGATGTCCTCGCACATGTCGACCGCGGTGCGCTGACGCAGGGCGTCGGTTGTGTCCTCAGAATCCTCCTGAAAGAGGTGATCGTACTGTGGCAGATGAAGCGTCGCCAGGATGTACGGGACGCAGTCCTCGAGCCATGCCCAGAACATGTCCTGGTTGTCCTCACCTGGTGCCCACGCCGCAGCACACGGTATGAGCCGGGCGCGGATCATCATCAGGTGCCAGAAAGCAGGGTCCTCCTCGGGTTCGCCCCTAGCGCACAGGGGAGTGGTGAGACCCGTAGGGCAATAGCGGGGCACAACAGCGGGGCTGAAGCCGCCACTGTGTGCCTGGCCTATGCCGCACGGACCCGCGGCAACGGTGCTGTTCACGATCGGGTCCAAAATGGTGCAGTGATCGTACTTGTAGATGCTGTCATCGTAGAGGTAGAAAAAGGGTCCCACGTTCAGCGTGTCGCAGGAGAAGCTCACCTCCATGCTGGGGCGCACCGCCTGAAGACGGGTGTGCTCCAGCGAGCGAGGGGAGGGCCAGGCTGCAGGCAACTCGCCGCATGATGGCGAGGCCTGGCAGGCGGCGCGAGCGATGAGCCAAAAGCTGCATGTCAGCACGCATCCTCAGATACCCCTGCATGCTCATGTACATTGCAACAAACACACCCACAGCAAGATGACAGGTGTCCCTACACCAGATAGCTTGCTCGTGCTGCTGCCAAAACTGACATGATATGGCAAGAAAGAGATACGACGCGAAGAGAGAAGAGATGCCTCTGAAGGCGCTTCCTCGGAGGGCTGAGGCAGGCTCTCTGAGGCACCTTCAATAGGGTTCCTGAGTGGCCCGACCCTTGTCTTTGCCTTTGTCAGCCCCTGGGGGCCCCGTCCCTGGGGTGACCTGGCCTGGCTGGTCAATCCACCCGCAGACAGCCACGGGATCGGCAACTGATGCAGCTTCCTCCTTTTTTGTTTCGAGGGTGGCCACCTGAGGCAGGTGGATGGTGCCCCCCGTGAGGTGCCCGAGGAGGGCCTGGATGTCGCCACGCAGTGCAGCAGCTTCGGTAGTTGCCGTCTGTTGCTGAGTGACGACGGTGGCAAGCCCTCGTTCCAAACCTGA
>CAUYUJ010018082.1:796734-811734 GCA_963575745.1 Prorocentrum cordatum | reverse complement strand
GAAAACCCCAAGCACCACCAGTCCCAACCGCCGCCTCCCCCGAGTCGTGTTCAGCGACCGATATCCCCAATCCATGACCCCCCCTACCAAACTTGGCCAATCCTGCCGCGTCCGAGAGACGCCCGGCAGCAAACTTGGCCCTGCGGGAAATAATAGCAAGCGAGAGGTCACGGATATCCCAGGTCTCTCCAGTGGCCTCCACGACCCTCCATGGGTCCAGAAACTTAAAACCCGCCCGACTTAATGTGAGGACGAGGGCGGCCGCGGGATCTTTCCCTCGGCCCCGGGGCCTGGGTTTCTCGGCCGCGGCAAAGGCCGCTGGAAAAAAGAACAGAAACAACAGGGTCGGTCAGCAAGCCGTCTTGGAGGACGCGCGTGCACGCGCGAATCGAATCGGCCGTCAGCGACGCGAGTGGGTCGCGAGACCACCCCCCTCGCTCGAGAGCGCATCGAGGCTAGCTCGAGCGAGCAGCCCCTCGGCAGACGGCCCTCGGCACGGAGCGCTGAGGCCCTGGGGCTCTTGAGCTTGCCATTGGGGAGGCCCTGGGCTTTGGCCCCCCGCGAAGCCTTGGCCGAGACCCCAGTTCTGGGAAAAAAACAAAAAGCCCCCGACGGACGCTTCCGCTCCCCTGAGGGCGAGAACTTTTGAATACTTCCTCTGGGCGCCCCAAAAACGACCCTGGTGGGTGGGGGCCCGACGTCGCGAGCCGTCGGTCGCGCCCCCTCCCAAATCTCGGTGGACCCGGCACTCCGCCTCTGGCGGCAAGTTGCAATCCTCGAGAACCTGCCCCGCCGGAGGCTTGGAGGATGACAGCAGGCCGAGCTGGTTCAGAATAATGGGCAAGCCGTTCTTTCTCAAGTCGGCCGCAATCGTGGCGCACGCTGAGGCGAGTTCGCGCCTGGCAGTGCCTGCGACGCCAACGGCGTGCAGGGGCGCGTCGTCTATCGCACTTTTGAGCCAGACCGCGGGGCTGGCGCGCGCAGCACGGCGCAGACAGGCCAGCAGCAGGAGGCGAGCCAAAGGTGGCCCCATAACAGCCAGCTACGACCGTGCCATTGCACAAAAAAATGGCGACTGACGGGCCCCTGCCAAGACACTCTGCGAGGCGCTCGATGCACTGTGCACTGTGCGCGGAGCAATGGCAGGGGAATGTCTGCGTGCTCAGCTGCAGATCGCAGCTCCCGGTGAGAGATATGCCAGTAAAAACTGCGGAGGCCCAGGATAAGAGTGCACGCCTCAAGACCTGGGGCAATCCGCGCATGCGCTGCAAGAGCGGCGGGCACCCATGCACTCTTGTCGCAGGCTGTGCTCGTGCTCATCCCCCAGGAGAACCGAACGTCCAAAGCGCGCTTCCATTTCGAGCACAGCCTGTGGCGGATTCTGCTCCAGACCCGAGCCCCAAAGTGCAGGGGCCCTATTGGGCGGCCCCCCCCTGGCGGTTTGTCTAAGAAAACCATGGGGGCGGACCGCGTCGGGCCTGCCGTCGGGCGCCGTTCCCCAGAGTTGAGGATGTCAACGAAAGATTGGGCCATGGGCCCGGGCAGCTAGGTCGAGGAGCTTCTGGGCATCTCGCCCTTTCATCAGCTGCAAGGCCAAGCGCCTCAGGGAGAGCCACCTGCGCGTCTGGATGTTAGCGCGCAAGTGAAGCTCCTGGCCCCAGGCAGCCTGGATGGGGCAGAAGCTGCAGTTGACAGCCCCGAGAACGGCCAAAACATTTGGGGTCCTGGATGCCGTGGACCTCGCCGAGGGCCCTCTCCGCCGCGTCGAACCGACGCGTAGCAGCAACCTGGGGGCCCAGGCCTTGGAAATCGGGGCCGCCCAGAGAAAACGAACCATCGACTCCTCCTCCTCCTTAGACGTCGGCAGCGGGAAAGGCCGAGGAACGATCCTCTTCCAGACCTTGGCAGTGCCTGCAAGGCCATTGAGAACTACCTCTAAAGCCTGATGGGGGCCGACAAGGGTGTCCTCGATCGCTTGGGCCTGCCCGAAGTAGTAGTCCAGGCAGGAACTGACCACGACGAAATCGTAGCATCTGTCCTGACAAACTGGGCGTCGCGGCCGGATGATACTGGCTCGTAGATGTCCTGTCCACTGTGACTGGCGCAGCTCCTCGGCATCGATGTTCCAAGCACCTACATTCACAAAAGGGATGCCAGCATCCGTCACGAACTCGCTGACATGGTCGAGAAAATCAAGATTGGCCCCTGCTCGGCCTAAGGTGGTTGGTGCCCATAGAGAGACAGAGGACCTGGTTCCGCGAAGCTGCAAATCTCCGACTTACGAGCCTGTGGGAGGTCCTCGTGTGCAGAAACTCAGCCGATCCAAACTTCGTCGTGGCCAAAGTCGCGGTGCCACATGGTGTCTCTCGGTCGCCTTTGTCCGTCTTGGCCGCTGGTCCAAATTACGACTGATACCCCGCCTTGTAGGCCCAAGACTCGGGCCCCGCAAGCTGTGGTCGCTCCAGTCGGTTCTCCTGAAATTAGCCTGGCGAAGGACCCAACCATATGCAGTTGTGAATATTGCAAATATGAATATCGTTTTCGGTGGCGCTACCTCTGGGTAGGGGAGACGCATGCGAATACCCCCACTTGGGCCTTCGGTGGAGCTCCCTATGGGTCTACGAAACGCTGCCCTGGGTGGGGGAACCGCATGCGGGCACCCCCACTGGGGCCTTCGGTGGAGCTCCCTATGGGGCCACGAAACGCTGCCCTGGGTGGGGGAACCGCATGCGGGCACCCCAACTGGGGCCTTCGGTGGAGCTCCCTATGGGGCTACGAAGCGCTGCCCTGTGTGGGGGGACCGCATGCGGCAGCCCCACTGGCGCCTACGGTGGAGCTCCCTATGGGGCCACGAAACGTTGCCCTGGGTGGGGGAACCGCATGTGGACACCCCCACTGGGGCCTTCGGTGGAGCTCCCTATGGGGCTACGAAACGCTGCCCTGGGTGGGGGAACCGCATGTGGACACCCCCACTGGGGCCTTCGGTGGAGCTCCCTATGGGGCTACGAAACGCTGCCCTGGGTGGGGGAACCGCATGTGGACACCCCCACTGGGGCCTTCGGTGGAGCTCCCTATGGGGCTACGAAACGCTGCCCTGGGTGGGGGAACCGCATGTGGACACCCCCACTGGGGCCTTCGGTGGAGCTCCCTATGGGGCCACGAAACGCTGCCCTGGGTGGGGGAACCGCATGCGAACACCCCCACTGGGGCCTTCGGTGGAGCTCCCTATGGGGCCACGAAACGCTGCCCTGGGTGGGGGAACCGCATGTGGACACCCCCACTGGGGCCTTCGGTGGAGCTCCCTATGGGGCCACGAAACGCTGCCCTGGGTGGGGGAACCGCATGTGGAACACCCCCACTGGGGCCTTCGGTGGAGCTCCCTATGGGGCTACGAAACGCTGCCCTGGGTGGGGGAACCGCATGTGGACACCCCCACTGGGGCCTTCGGTGGAGCTCCCTATGGGGCCACGAAACGCTGCCCTGGGTGGGGGAACCGCATGTGGACACCCCCACTGGGGCCTTCGGTGGAGCTCCCTATGGGGCCACGAAACGCTGCCCTGGGTGGGGGAACCGCATGCGGACACCCCCACTGGGGCCTTCGGTGGAGCTCCCTATGGGGCCACGAAACGCTGCCCTGGGTGGGGGAACCGCATGCGAACACCCCCACTGGGGCCTTCGGTGGAGCTCCCTATGGGGCCACGAAACGCTGCCCTGGGTGGGGGAACCGCATGCGAACACCCCCACTGGGGCCTTCGGTGGAGCTCCCTATGGGGCTACGAAACGCTGCCCTGGGTGGGGGAACCGCATGTGGACACCCCCACTGGGGCCTACGGTGGAGCTCCCTATGGGGCTACGAAACGCTGCCCTGGGTGGGGGAACCGCATGTGGACACCCCCACTGGGGCCTTCGGTGGAGCTCCCTATGGGGCCACGAAACGCTGCCCTGGAGGGAGGAGGGCGAGGAGGAGGAGAAACGCGGGGCACCGTCTCTTCAAAACGAGGACCCAACACCACAGGATGGTTGGGAAAAAAGACGGCGCCGTACACCACACCCTTAACCTCCTTGGCACACTCCAAGTGCTGGAGGCCAGTAGACCAAGCATAGGAGTTGCAAGTGAGGATCTTGATCTCAGCCTGGCCGTCAAAAACCTCGATCTCGCCAGCACGGGAGCGGTCGCTCGGCCTGAGGGCTGCAGTCCGCTCCTGAGCGGCCCGAGGCAAAGGCTTGGCAAGGGGAAGGCTTCGACCACCCGCATGTCTGCGGCTTCCCTAGCTTGCCCGCTACCATCTCCCTTTCTAGGGTTTGCCCAGGCCCTGGGCCTCTAGGCTCCCAAAGGACGGCTGGGCGCCCCAAATGGTCGGACCGCCTGCGGCGATCCAGCAGCGCACGAAACATGTCAATTATGCTCTGCAGCTGGGCCCAGTGGTGCTCCGCAAATGGCTGCCAGACTGCCTGGGCCAGTGGCCTCATCATAGGGGTGAGCCTGTTGTGCCGACCTCTGCCTCGAGTCCAAGCCGAAAGACAGGTTTCCCGAACCGCCTCATCTAAAATTCACCGGGACTGCCTCGACGCACAGGGCTGTGCCCCAGCAGAAAGGCACGGCGGAGCTGAGCATTGCCTGTCTGGCTGAGAACTTCACGTAACCACGCCTCGCACCAGCCCGTACAATACGGCATGTCCAAATAAGTTTGGGCCCCTAAGTTCCAGATCTGCCGAGCACTCCAGCCAGACATCATCATCACGAAATAGCGACGATGCCGATCTGGATCAGGAGGGGGAGGGAGAGGAGGCGGAGGAGTGAGAGTGAGTGAGTGAGTGAGGGAGTGAGGGAGGGAGGGAGGAGGAGAGAGGAGGAGGAGGGAGGAGAAGGAGGAGTGAGTGAGTGAGTGGGTGAGTGACTGAGGGAGGGAGGAGGGAGGGCGGGAGGAGAAGGAGGAGGAGGAGGGGGCGAAGGAGGAGTGAGTGAGGGAGAGAGTGGGTGAGTGATGCAGGAAAGGAGGAGGAGGGAGGAGGAGGAGGGAGGAGGGAGGAGGGAGGAGGGAGGAGGAGGGAGGGAGGAGGAGGAGGGAGAGGAGGAGAAGGAGAAGGAGGAGGAGGAGGAGGAGGAGGAGGAGGAGGAGGAGGAGGAGGAGGAGTGAAACATTGAGTGAGTGATTGAGTGAGTGAGGGAGGGAGGATGAGGAGGCGGAGGAGGAGTGAGTGAGGGAGGGAGTGAGCGAGTGAGGAAGGGAAGAGGAGGATGAGTGAGTGAGTGAGTGAGTGAGTGAGTGAGTGAGTGAGTGAGTGAATGAGTGGGTGAGTGAGTGAGTGAGTGAGTGAGTGAGTGAATGACGGAGGAAGGGGAGGAGGAGAGGAGGAGGAGAAGGAGGAGGAAGAGAGTGAGTGAGGTGAGTGAGGGAGGGGGGGGAGGAAGGGAGAGGGAGGAGGAGGAGGGAGGAGGAGGAGGAGGAGGAGAAGGAGGAGGAGGAAAAGGAGAAGGAGGAGGGGAGGAGGCGGAGGAGGTGGAGGCGGAGGAGGTGGGTGAGTGGGCAGGGAGTGAGTGAGTGAGTGAGGGAGGGAGGGAGGAGGAGAAGGGAGGAGGAGGACGAGGGGGGAGAAGGAGGTGAGGAGTGATGTGAGTGAGTGACGTGAGTGAGTGAGTGAGAGGAGTGAAGGAGGGAGGAGGGAGGAGAAGAGGAGGAGGAGGAGGAGGAGGAGGAGGAGGAGGCGAAGGAGGAGGAGGAGGAGGAGGAGGAGGAGGAGGAGGAGGAGGAGGAGGAGGATGAGGCGAAGGAGGAGTGAGTGAGTGAATGCGTGCGTGAGTGAGTGCGTGAGAGAGGGAGGAGGGAGGAGGCAGGAGGAAGAGGGAGGAGGGAGGAGGGAGGAGGGAGGAGGGAGGGAGGGAGGGAGGGAGGAGGGAGGAGGAGGAGGGAGGAGGGAGGAGGGAGGAGGGAGGAGGGAGGAGGGAGGAGGGAGGAGGGAGGAGGAGGAGGAGGAGGAGGAGGAGGAGGAGGAGGAGGAGGAGGAGGAGGAGGAGTCTGTCCCCAAGCATTGCGTTTGAAGTGTCGCACAGAAAGCATTGTAGAGTTAGCCCCCGCGCGTGCCCGTATGTAATGTTTTGGCTCAGTTTTCCGAGTCCTCATGAGAGCAGCCGACGCTCAAAATCGCGATACTCGGGTCGGAAACATCTTTCTTATGATTTGCCTTTGCTTCAGCATGGAGTGATTGTGCACATTGAACACGTTTGCAGTTGTCTTCGTGCCTGCTGCTCCGGATTCGTCGACGGGGTAGGCACGTATCCTTCCATATCTTCGCACCAAGCGCATTTGTTCGCTTGTCCAGAATATTCAGTTCTGTCGTTGCGGTCGATTTCATGCCAGTCACAAACACTACCAGGAGTGGAAATGATCTCGTCAGGCAGTTTGCTTGCGATATGCGGAGGGATGCTCATGATGCTCCTCTCGATGTTGCTGATTCGGTGGCAAGACTCTGGTTCAGCATTGTTGTGTCTGTTTTGGCTGGCCGCACGCGCTCATCCGCACAGGAAGTCTTGGCTTTATTTCGCAACCTCTTGTCCCAAGTGGAGTCTTGGATGTTTCCGGCTTGTCAACGTCGGCGACACCATGCGGCCGTCGAACGACTCTGGGCATCTTTGCAGTGTTGTTGTACGGCTCTATGGCTTAAGCACGCCCGTCGATGTGCGCAGGCCCGCCTCGTTGGATGCTTACTCCGACCAGTGTTTCGTGATCTCTTCTGGGACCCCAGTGCTTTAGACAAACATGGGCTCTTGCATGCAGCAGCGTCGCTATTCATGAGGTTCCAGTGGCAAGCCATCCATGATCGAATTGAGGACCAGGCCTGTCTTTATGCTTGGGTTGGGCACGGCTTCTGCTACTTGGGGGCTGCCAGACTTGCACGCGCTTCATCGCCGAAGCCAGGGCCTCCGTTGAGGTGGCTCGAGCACGCAGTATTGCGGCGAGACCCGGCGATGAAGGATGCTTCTGCTTGGCGGTATCGCATGGCGAGGCGGACACTTCCCGATCGGTTGACCTTCTGCGCGGTACGATTAGGCAATACGGCGAGCATATTCCTAGCGGAGGCGATGGCCATAGGGGCTCTGCCTGGGAATCTTGTGAACAGCACTCGCCGCTCCCAATGGCAAAGACATCTTTGCGTGCATGGGCCTCGGAGGTCACGACCACCGCCTGATCGTCGCTCACGTCTACGAGTCCCCGGCGGACTGTTTGACGATAGAGGACTACCTTTCGCTTCTCAGCGACAGGAGCAGGATGTGCAGCCGCAGCGTGATTTCCCGCGTACCGTATCAGATATCGATCATCACCGCAGTGCGTGGTGGCTGGAGCGACCGTATGGCCAAGTATACTCCTTCATGGCACGTTCAACTCCAGACAAAGGCCCAGTTGATTTGCACTCGCCCTCTATGTGGCCACTTGTAATGTTATGGCTGGTGAAGCGCAATGCATATGTCAACTGGCAGCTCCTCGCGGTAAAGTGGGGCATGTCTCTGCACGATTTGCTCATGCACTTGATCGCTTTGTCTACTTTGGTCGTCAGCCCTTACAGGAAGAGTACTTTCCACGCGAATGTTAGCCGTGCGCTAGCTTGTCTGGGGCTACCTCCAGTGAGTGGCACTGTCGTTCAAGTGCCGTTCCCATGCTTGGCATTTCCTGTCAGGCAGATGGTAAAGTCTAGCATCGACATGCTCCAGCTCCCAGGATCAGTGAAAAGGTGGCTGTGGAAATCGACTCGCTTCATCCCTGCCCCACGCGCCACCTTCCAGAGAGAAGTCAAGGCGTCAAAGCTTGCTCGTGATACGACCATGCCCGACTTCCGGCAATGGCCAGATCAGATGCTACGGTTTGCTGCTCAGGGCTTTGGCATGCGGAAGATCTTTCGCCGATGGGACGTGCAGCGGCGCGCAGAGCCACCAGAGATGGTGGATGCTGCATGCAGCGTGGTGCACTCATGGCTGCGGCGATGGACTGGCAGACGCCTGCCTCACGAGTTAGCTCAGAGCCCGTGCTTGCACCATGCCATCTTTCAACAGTGGGCAAAATGGTTGCCATCGTTGCTGTCTTACTTCATGTATACCAGCCAGTTCTCTTGCCCCGATGGTTACGTCACTTTGCCGGATGATAAAGATAAGCATGCATGTTGGATAGTGCCTTATATAAGTTTTCAGGTGTTTTTGTTTTTATTTATCGTGAATAGTCGCCAATGGGAGTTTGAGGACAGAAGTCAGGAGGAAACGGAGACCGACATCCATTCCATCCTCCGGTCTGGCATTCCAGACCGGCTGCATAAAAGTATGAAGTTAGATCGAGTTGGGATTTGGTTGCCCCGCATGTACGTGACAGTGAAGACAAAGTGTTTCGGTAATGGCTGTGGCGTTGGTCCAAAATCGTGCGCAAAACCAGGCCACAGTTGCTGCCGAAAGATTGTTTCCTTCGCGCGATGGCCGGCTAAGTATGTGTGGCGCCGCATAGGGAGAGCAATCGACACGGTTGTCAAGAGACACGCTCGCGGAGCAGAGGTTTGGAGTCTGAAGGCTGCTGTGCCAGAGCTCTGCCGCCGAGTGGAGGCCTTGCAACCCATGGAAGGGCAATCTACGTGTTTTTGTGCATCGTGTGGCGACCCGAAGCGTTTCCTGAATGGCTTGGTTGCCGATGCTGGCCAGATGTTCGAATCGATCAACGGCTCGGACGTGGCGGACGCAGCGCGAGAAGTGTTTGATCTAGCCATGGCCCAGACCGGCGAAGACACCGTGACAGTTCTGACGACGAGCCAGCGGCGAGCCTACATGGGGGGATCCACGTCTTACAGCACGCCGCGGGCAACAACCTTTTCCTTCACTGAGTTGCGAGCCTGCTTGAACACGTTCGTCAAAATCGTTTGGACCGCGGTCGGGGATACTGTAGCACGCATGGCAGGAGTTCCAATTGGAGGCTTCTTGAGCAAGACGGCGACTTCAGTCGTCCTGAACTGGGCTGAGCACCTATGGCACGACCGTTTTAGCGCGGAGGAAGGCTTTCAGCAGCCCTGGACATCATGCGTGGCATCGCTCAGGTACGTGGACGACGTGCTGATGATATCCCATGTTTTCTGTCACACTTGTCTGGCAGCGTATTTGACGAGAATTTACCCCATCACATTCGATATCTCTTGTACTGGGCGCGTGTTGTCTTGGCTGGATATCACGTTCGATCTTGACACGGGCCGGCATGACTTCCTCTACAAGCAAGCTTCGACCCCGCCCGCATGGTCGCTACAACAGCACGATTTGCGATCGTACATCCTGTCCAAAGCTGCTCGGGTGAAAGAGCTGGACCTCACCCGGAGGCAGTCTGCTCGGCATCTGGCGCGAACGCTCCTCGACCTGAAGGGCTGCGGTTGGCAACCAAAAGACTTTCGGTTTGTACTGCATACAACGAAGGGGAAGCCTGCGTCTGCCACGCTGGAGATCCTCTGCGCATTGTTAGCCAGTGCAGCCTCGCGTGATCAGAGATTGGGAGGGCTATTGTTGCAGGTGGTTGCACAGTGAGACCCACCCGTGACAGTTGTAATTATGCAGGCAGGTAGGTAGCCGACGCAACATGGAAGCAGCTGTTTGCTGGTCCCCGGGTTGTCCGTTTCAGCTCTGTCCCCAAGCATTGCGTTTGAAGTGTCGCACAGAAAGCATTGTAGAGTTAGCCCCCGCGCGTGCCCGTATGTAATGTTTTGGCTCAGTTTTCCGAGTCCTCATGAGAGCAGCCGACGCTCAAAATCGCGATACTCGGGTCGGAAACATCTTTCTTATGATTTGCCTTTGCTTCAGCATGGAGTGATTGTGCACATTGAACACGTTTGCAGCAGATGGAGGAGGAGCAGGAGGAGGGGGACGGAGGAGGAGGAGGAGGAGGAGGCGGAGGAGGAGGCGGAGGAGTGAGTGAGTGAGGGAGTGAGCGCGTGAGTGAGGGAGGGAGGGAGGAGGAGTGAGTGAGTGAGTGAGTGAGTGAGTGAGTGAGTGAGTGAGTGAGTGGGTGGGTGGGTGAGTGAGTGAGGGAGGGAGGAAGGGAGGAGGAGGGAGGAGGAGGCGGAGGAGGGAGGAGGAGGAGGAGGAGGAAGAGGAGTCCCCCCCCCGTTGGCGCATCCTCGCGACAAGTTGCCGCCTCTTGCGGCGCATCCTCGCGCCGACATCCCTCGCGCCACCATCCCTCCTGGCGAGCGTCGGGTCGGCGCCCGATTCTGCGGCGTCGTGGCCCGACCGACCCCCATGGAGGGCAGACGGGAACATCCCTGGAGGGCGCTGGCCCGCTGATCCCAGCAGCGTGGGCCAACGGGCCCTTCTCGGGGTGGCGGCGCTCGCAGGGCATTAGCTGGCTTTGATCGTCCACTCGGGAGTCAGAGGAGGAGGAGGGGGAGGAGGGGGAGGGGGAGGAGGAGGAGGGAGGAGGAGGAGGAGGAGGAGGAGGAGGAGGAGGAGGAGGAGGAGGGAGGAGGAGGAGGAGGAGGAGGAGGAGTGGGAGGAGGAGGAGGAGGAGGAGGAGGAGGAGGAGGAGGAGGAGGAGGAGGAGGAGGAGGAGGAGGAGGAAGGAGGATGGAGGATGGAGGAGTGGGAGGAGGCCCCGCCGCCCCCCCTGCCCGTTCCCCACCGCCCGCCAGGAGTCGATGCACTCCCCAGCCACTCCGACGCTGCGACCCCGAAGGCTGGGGTGGGTGGAGGGCGAGGGGCCTGCTACCCTTCGCGGAGCTGAGGCGTCCGGGGGGTGGAGGGAGGATGGAGGAGGGACGGGAAACGATACGGGGACCGGCTCAGGGGGGGGGGGAAACATCGAGCCGGAATCGGCGACACATCGGCGATGGACCAGCGCTGGGCTCTCGATAGCGGATCTGCGTGGTCCTAGGGGGGGTGGGCTATCCGGCCCCGGTCGGCGATCAATGGTCGATGTGTGGAACGCTGCCCCTTAGGAGGAGGGAGGGCGGATAGTGGGAGGAGGCACCGCGTCGACGAGGGCAGGCGCCACGACCCCACTGTTCAGTCGAGGCTGGCCCTGCGGCCAGCAGGGGGACACCTGCACTTCTGGGACTCCGACCGGAGGGCCCTGGACTGGGACCCTTGGACTTGAGATCTTCGGCGCGGATGGGGAGCAGAGGAGGTGCAATCTATAAGTAGCAGTAGTGTGGAGGGAGAGAAGAAAAAGGATCGCTCCGCAAAGCGGTAAGCGGTAGCCCTGGGTAACAAACAGCACCCCCCTGGCGATATCGTCTCTCGCCTGGCACCTGGTCAAACGAGGAACACCGAAACGTCACGATGCTACGAATGTGAAGCCAATCGGAAAATGCCGTAACCCTCAAATAACCCTAATAACTCCGAGGATGCCTCCAGGACGCTCCGCGGGTGATGCCGCTCTCGCCCTGGCTCGGGTGCCGGAAACGCTGCAAGTTCCTCTGATGAGGAAGGGGACGTACTGATTACCTTCTAGGAGGAGGAGGAGGAGGAGGAGGAGGAGGAGGCGGAGGAGGAGGAGGAGCAGGAGGAGGAGGAGGAGGAGGAGGAGGAGGAGGAGGAGGAGGAGGGGGAGGAGGAGAGGAGGAGGAGGAGGAGGAGGAGGAGGAGGAGGAGGAGGAGGAGGAGGAGCAGCCCTGCCCCTCCGAAGAGCTTGGCGGCGCGCGCGCGGGGGGGGCAGGGCGAAGGGGGGCGGCCGACCGAGAGAGCAGGAGGTGGGGATGCTCGGAAGGGCCCTGTCGCCCAGCCTCCTCTCGGAAGCAGGGGGTGGCGTTGTGGAGTGGGGGGTGGAGGGGGAGGAGGAGGAGGAGGAGGAGGAGGAGGAGGAGGAGGAGGAGGAGGAGGAGGAGGAGGAGCCGAATGGCCGTCTCAAGATGGCCCCAAAATGGCCGCATAGCGCCCAAGAGCGGCCCAAGAGCGTCCCAAAAGCGCCCCAAGGGATGATTCTGATGGCCCCAGGGGGGGACGCAAATCGGGGATCCCCGCTTTGATCGATCGATGGCCTCCAAGATGGCCCCTAGAAGCCCTCCAGGGCTCCCAAGGAACCTCCATAAGGGCTCCAAGAGGGCCCCAAGACCCCCCAAAAGAGCCCCAAGCGGACCCCAAGATCCCCCAAAAGAGTGCCAAGAGGGCTCCAAGAGACGATTTGAGGGCTCTGTACTCGTCCTCTTTGTCCTCCTCCTCCTCCTTCTCCTCCTCCTCGTCCTTGTCCTTGCCCTCTTTGCTCCCAGAGATCTCTCTGTTCACCCTGGTTGCCCGCTTTGTTTCGCTACGTGTGTCCCTTCGTCCCTTTCTCGTCAGCTTGTGTGGGCAGGGTTTCAGAATGGACTGGCTGGTGGGGATGCACGAAACGGGAAACATGTCGAGGCGAATCCAGCGGTGGCAACGAGCGCCTCCCCAAAGCCCCCAAAGGCGAAAACGAGGCAAACATCGCGGTATGGGTACTACGGATGCCATAATAGAAAAGGATTTGATCAGATTTGTTTGGGGGTCTGATTTGAGCTGTCTTGCAGGGTTCCAGGGGGATCTGGGCAAATGACCGCCCGTTCGTGGCTGGTCTGGGGGATTCTAAAGTTGCTCGTCTAGGACGGTTGTGACCCCCTCCCTTTTACTACGCAATCCAGAACGCCGTTTCCCTCCTCTGTTGAGTAGGGACCGACCGTCCAGGCATGTCCTACGAGCCTACCACGACATGTTCTGAGGACAAAAGAAAGCTCGAATCACGAAACCCATTATGACCCAAGCCCCCGTGCGTTTTAAAGAAGGCGGCCTCCGCCGGAAATGTTCTTCAAACATCTCGCGCACAACACGCCTCCGCCGGAAATGTTCCAAGAGCATCACGCGCACCACACGAGACGTTTTCCGCACCTTCCCTGCTCGGCCTGTAGACGAGCCACGGCGCCCCGCCACCGCGCGGCTCTGAGCCCCGGCCCACCGCACCCCCAGGCGAACCCCAAATCTGGGGAAACCAAAAGGTACCGATACCGCTACTCCCCCGACCTCTCCCGGGGTGCGTTCTGACCAGAATTTCGAGGCGAATCCAGCGGTGGCGACGAGGGACTCCCAGGAGTCCCAAAATGGGAAAAGCAAGGGAAGAAAAGCGGTATGTGGACCTTTCCTCCCTCCTCCCCGCCGTCGCCGGGCGCCTCCCTCCCTCCCCTCGTACATCGCGGCCCAATTCGCAATTGTTCGCCCAACATTTGCCCTTCCACCAGCGCAGTCACACTGCCTAGCCGCCGACGCAAAAATATGTACTTTTCCTCCTCCTCCTCCTCTGAGAATCGAATCGATGAGTCGGATCGGCGATCGAAATGGATCGGATCGGCGGCAGACGGCAGCAACGTCGGGAGAAGCCGAGCTGGCGGAAAAAACATCCGCAGGCGAGTGGGGGCCTCCGTGGAGAGCCATCGGAGAACCCAGAGGTCGGAGTCTCAGGTCGGACCGCATCGGAATCGGAAGCCATCGAGACCGAATCGAACCGAACCGAATCGGAGGAATCGAAATTCGGGAGCGCGCAAACATGGATTAGCGATCCATGGATTTAGCGCGCTGTCGCCAAATCCATGGATCGGGGGAGGTGCCCTGCCCAAAATGCGGCCGGTGCCGCCTCATTCGGCGCGGCGAAAATCCGCGATTTCCCACGGAAACGGGACCCGTCGCAAATCCACGCCCCGCTCTGAGTCTGAGGTCGGACCGCATCGGAATCGGAAGCCATCGGGATCCGAAGCGAACCGAATCGAATCGGAGGGATCGGATCGAACCGGATCGAATCGGAGTCTGAGGTCGAATCGAATCGAATGAGCCCTGCACCCCCCACCAGCCGGAGGCGGGCCGCTCCCGCCGCCCCGCGCCTGCTGTCGCGCGACCCGGGGGCCGCCGCCGTGGGGAAGGCGGCCGCCGAGGCGCAGAGGCAGCGGAGCGCGGCGGCGACGACGCAGGGCTCCTGGCGCGGGGAGCAGAAGTGGTCTTAAGAACATCTCGTGCAGACCACACAAGTTTTTTAGAACACTCTTTGGTGGGCCTATAGCTTGGACGCCCGAGTTATCCGGGGTAACTCGGGTCCGGGGTAACTCGGGTTTGGGTTCCCGAAAAACGAACCCGAGTTAGCCCTGACCCGAGTTACCCCTGATGATTCGGGGCTCTGAATAGCCAAGCCAGGACGCTTCGCCACTGCTTGATCCAGCGTCGTCGTCGCGTCGACCTCGTACAATAGGTGCGCCGAGGGCGCCATCGGTCCACATGCACCGCTGCCATGGGGTCGCGCCAGAGGCCAGGCAGCATGCCATGGGCATGTGCTGTCTGTCGTGCGGAGCATGCCTTCACTTGCGGCAGTCGTGCAAACACTTGAACTACTGATGGTCGACGGTGCGCTTCAGACATGTATGTTCAAGCCCTTCTGCTCAGCATGTCGCGGCGGCCGCCCTGGCGACATCCGGCGACACGCTATGCCCTGTGAGCGGATAGCGTGTCGCTTCGCTCCTCAGGGCAGGGACAGGCTCGGGAGGTTGGCGCCTGAGGGGGCAGGAAATGGATAGCGTGTCGCGCCGAAGCGTGGTGGGCCAGAACTGGCGGCGTGACACGCTAAGCCAGAAGTTCCAGACCGTATGATCCACAACTCTGGCCCTACCCCCCCCACGCGATGGGTCCCACCCCCCGTGGTCGTGGCCCTGTGGAGGTGCCGTCGTCGTCGTCGCCGTCGTCGTCGTCGTCGTCATCGTCGTCGTCGTCGTCATCACCATCTCCTGGGGCGCATTTTTTACGTTCGCTGGCTTCCGCCGGCTGCCGGAGCCGCCCCCGTTTTACTTCTACCGCCTTCTGGCGATGAAGAGACGGCAATTCCTTCGATCTGGAGCGCCCCATATATGGATGCGTGGTACAGGATGCACGGTGCGCACAAGGAGTGGCCCCAGTCAGGCTCATCTCGGCTCAGTAGTGGTCTGAGGGGTCGCAGAATCGAGGGGGTCAAGGCTGCATGCTGAGCATGGCCACTTACTGGTACCAATGGGTCCCTCAAG
>CAUYUJ010018082.1:769234-791734 GCA_963575745.1 Prorocentrum cordatum | reverse complement strand
TTGGCAGCGTAATCCTCGCCGCCCTGGGGCGCGCCACTTGAGCGCTGAAATGCTGGCGCCCATTGCCGTCGCCAGCGCGGCAGCTTTGTTCGCGGGCGCCGCCGCAGCGCCGCGCTCGTCGGCGACTGCCCCGATGATGCGCTTTCGCCCTCGGGGATCCCACAGCTTGGGCCGCCTGGCTGCGCCTCGGAAGTTGGTCCGCGCACGGCGAACCTCGCCTGGGCGGGGGGCCCCCCGCTCCCGCCGCAGCCGCTCGGCGAGCGCTGCGGACGCGGCCCAGTGGTGCTCATCAGATGCAGCTTGAGACGGCGCAGGGCCCAGCATGCGAGCGGTGCAACCGTGCGCCGGTGCCAGCTGCGCAGCCCGTGGATGCCCGAGGATGGCGGCGTTCGCCAACGAAACGTCTTGCCTCCACACAGCGCGAGCCAATGTCCGCATGGTCATGGCCATCTGCGGTGGTTCGGCCCCCCCGCGTGGCCATCTTTGCATTGCGCGTGGCTCGCGCGGCGGCGAGCCTGCAGCGCGTGGCAATCCATCGCCGCGTGGGGGCTGGCAACTCGTCGAGCGTAGCCTCCACCACGTGGGCCTTCATGAACTGGGCGCGCAGCGGGTCGGCGACGATTTGCTGAGCTATCGGCTTCTGCGCCCGCGTGCCCTGCTTGCCCCGCTAAATCCACGAGGCGCTGATGGGGCTGTGGTCGCCCGTGCCTTGCCGGAATGGCCCCTCGGGCTCCGCCCGCGCCTTCGTGGTCTGCCAACCCCGCAGTCGTAGCCAATGAGGTGTCAAGACGAAGATCCTCTCGATCTTGGTGGCCTGCTGCGTCGGCGCGTTAAAGGGCGTCTGCCGCTCGCGCTCCGCCTCAATGAGGTGCCGCCGCAGCCGCCGCCAGCCCTTCCCCCCAGGGCGGCATGAGCGTCGGCGACGCTGCAGCTCTGGGGTGGCCACCGCGGACGCCTCTTCACCCGGCCCGTCGTTCGCGTTGAAGTCGCCGGCGAACGCCGCCATCGTGCTCGCGGGGGCCGCCCGCGCAACTCGAACCTGTGCCAGAGTGATTTTCGAGAAGGCCCGGGCCGGAATTGGGCCGCCGAGATGTCCGCGTTGTGGATGTTCCAGTGCTCCATCTGGAGTCCAGAGTGCCAATTCTGGATCGTCACCTGGAGGGCTTGGAACGCGCGTGCACGTTGAGATTGTGGGCCCCTGCGCTTTGGGCGCGGCCGCGAGCGGCCCGCCCTGCCGCGGCGCCCGGGGCGGGGCCGCGAAGACGCGGCGCGCCCATTCGCTGAGCGGTCTCGCCGAGGGCGCAGAAATCAGCATGCGTCTCCTGCGCCCCGAAGATAGTGGGAGGAGGGCCCCGAAGAAGATCAGAAACGATATGGACGTTAGTGCGAGTATTCTGCACCTGGCAGTGTGCCGGTGCCCTGGCGTTCCAGGAGGCCACTCGTGCAGGCGTAGTCCGTAGCCATTTTGGCTCGAGCGGTTTGTCCGAGGGCCCGCCCCTTGGCATCTCTTGCGCATTGCCCCGTCGCTCCTCGCTGCATCTCGCCATGGGCCGCGGTTGCAGGGGCGGCCTCGCGGTGCGCCACGGGCGCGCCCTCGCGCATGTCTCCACGGTCGCCGAGGCCGTGCAGCTCATGGCGGAGCTCCACGCGGTGCGCGCCCGGCCTGGTCCTGATGCGGCGTGCGTCGAGGGCCAGTCGATCGTTCTCGCTGGCATCCAGCTGGCCGAGCTCGTGCAGGCGCCCACCGTCGCGAAGGGCCTCCAGCACCTTCGCGGGCTCGGTGTTCGAGTTCCTGGCCACCTGCGTCGTGCAGTTCGGGAGCTCGGCGCAGCGGCGTCTCTGCTTCGTCACCCTGGCTCAGCGGAGGCAGTTGTCGCGCGCCTGCGCGATTGGATCGACCGCTCCTCGTGCAAGGCGGAAGCCCGCGGCGTGGAGAACGCGCAGTTCCACAAGGGGGACACCAATAACGACGTCGAGAGCGGCCAGGGCGAGATCATGATCTCGGAGATCACGAAGCTCGAGGAGCCGATCGGCTTCCCGAAGATCAAGGCGGACTTCAACTGCGTGCTCAAGAGCTCGGAGTACGGCTGGTCTGCCACGGCGGAGAACGCGGAGTTCGAACCACTCATGCAAGCTCATGAAGGAGGCGCTGGGCGACAAGGTTGAGGTCTCCTCGGGCGTTGCGGGCAACATGTCCGACGACGACGGCGGCGACGCGCAGACGGACGGCGACAGCCACTCGCTGCGGGAGAACGCGCGTCGCGCGGCCCCGATCGTGGGAGAACGCGCGGAGCGCGGCCCCGCGAGCAGCGCCGCGGACACGCAGTGCATCACAGACATCAGCGATATCTTCCTGGACAACACTTGGTCCCGCAAGGGGGCCACCAAGAACGACAACGTGACTGAGACGACGCCGGTGATCCAGTGTGTTGGCATGCCTAAGCCCAACATGCACCACATCGACGCCGTCAAGTTGGAGCGCATGGCGGACACCGATCGCGTGCTCACGACCTCGGAGTACGACTCGTCTGCCACGAAGCGCATCTCATACGCCCACGAGAAGCTGCCTGACGCCTCGCTGAACGGCATGGGCGCGGGCAGGAACAAGGGCAAATTCGAGGGCAAGGCCAAGGGCAAGGGCCTCTTCGCCTTCCCCACCTGAGCTGCAGCACGTTGTTCCTCGCCCACAAAGGAGCGAGGCCAGACAGTCGCGTCTGCTTGCGAGCCCAGGAGACTCTGACTAGGCCCGTCCTGGCCCACGGCCGTCCTCGGGCGGCATGCTGTGGGCCTGTGGGGGGCCACTCGCCACGCGGGCACTGCCCTCGGCTCCCACACGGCACGCCGAGGCCCGCCTGGCCACCCCAGAGGAGGGTGAACTCGGCCATAGCTGCTTGCGACTGGCCTGTAGTAGGACAAAAAACTCGTACAGGCGTGGCCCCCGAGCCAGACCGCTCGCGCCCAGCGCCTGTTTCGCGAACGTGTCCACCTCGGCTCGCGACGTTCCCTTGCCCGCCAACGGCGCCAGGTTCCAGGCGGCGCGCGGCGGGTCCACCGGACGCGCGGATGCGCGATGACCTTTGCAAGCCGCTCCCGCCCCATGGATGGCGCGCCCGCCTCCCTGTCCAGAAAAACGCGGTTGTTGAGGCGCGTCTCGATGATCCTTTTGACCTTCTTACTCGCCATTTGCCTGGCGATGTCTTTTGGTTTTTGTCGACCCCCACGAAGAGAGGCGTCGTGCGGCCGCCCGCGACGGCGACGGTGAAGTTGCGCCAGCCACCTTCCGGCAGCTGGAAGGCGGCCAACGTTAGTGCCACCTTCTTCTCCGCGGCGTGCACCGCGCCCTGGAACCTGTGCTTGAAGATGCAGCCCGGCGCCTCGCCATCCAGGATGACGTTTTCCTCCAGCTTGAGATTGGCGGCGTCCAGCCTCTTTGTGAAGGCGCCAGCGACGGCGTCACGCCCGCGTCCTCTTTAGCCCTTGCGAGCATGAGCGTCGTGTCCACAGGCCAGGACCAGTCCGCAGCCTGCTGAGTAGACGGGCGCCGTAATCCCCGCGCGAGGTCCAACTCCCGCTCCACCTCCCGCGTGCGGTCCTCCAAGACCTTGTTGGTCCGTTGGTGGTCCCGGTGAGCAGACTCCGAAACACCCATCCTCGCATCCTGCTCACAGGCGTTGCTGGATGTGCTCGCCGAACTTGTCAAACATGGACTGCAAGACGTCGGCCACCGTCTTGGGGAACTTCCAATCGATGTAGGAGGACAGGTCCTTCTTGGTTGCAGCTGTGACCTGGGCGACAAAACTGTCACGATGCTGGTCGAAGATGGACTGCAGCGAGTGCCCCATCCAGGGGTCTTGGCCGCGCCCGCCGCCCCCACCAGCACCGCTGCCAGCAGGAGGGCGGCTATCAAACTCTTGGTCGTCGTTCCCGCCCCGGCCTGCCGTTCGTCCGAACGACTCGGCTGGCTGCCATCGTCACTGCCGCCGTCAACGCGTCTGGGGCACCGCGGGGTGGTTGTGTCTCCGCGCGGCGTGCCGCCGCCTCTCCGGTCCGGCATCGGGCTGCAGAAAGCTTGCGTTTGAAAGTGTTGGAATGTGTGAGGTCGCGAACCTCTGGCCAGAATGAAACTCAACTCGCCAGTGGGGATCGGGTGAGGCCAGCCACGCGGACCATGCATTCCCTTCGCATCACTGGATCTCGAGCCAGGGCGGCTACGGAGGAAAAGGAGAAGAAATTGGAGGAGGAGGAAAAAGAGGAAGAGGAGGAAGAGGAAGAAAGGCGTAGGAGGAGTAGGAGGAGGAGGGCCAGTGTAAACCTAAAACTCGAGAGCGATGTTTGAATATACCCTCCCTCCAAGCTCCCTTTTCATAAACCACCACAACGGTTCGTTTCCACTGAGGAAACTGCCCCGTTGGGAAACAACCGTTTGAAAACCCTAAAGCATGCCAAAACACAAGTCTCGGGACTGTGACGCCACGAATTAACCTGACTGTTGCGTTTTGACGATCCTGAATCACGCCGTAACGCAATTCCTGGGACTTCAACGCCGCGAATCAACGTAACGGTTGCGCCCTCACAGTACGGAGTCTTTCCACAAAACCATTCTGACATGATGACCATGGGGATCCGTGGAGCCGTGAAACTCTGGCACATGTTTCACACGAGTGCGCGCGACACCAAAACGAGAACCACATTTTGAACACGAGCCGCCCTCAATCCGTGAAGCTCTTGCGACTCATTCAACAAATGCGCGCGGGGTTGAGGCGACAACCATTTTTTGGAAACGAATTACTCCGACGGAAAAACCCCGCATGATAATCCTCTGGGCGAATCTGGAAAAACAGCCCTCACCGTCGTCCTCGTGGTTGGTGAGGCGTCCTGACTGTCTCTTCTGCGTATATATTTCTTCTCGCCCTGGCGCGGGCCCTTTCCCCGCTCCCTATGTTGCCCCCGACCTCGCCCTCCTGTTTTTTTTTCCGCGCCCCGCCACCTCCTCGCCTTTCCATTGCATGAGCGCGCATGTCGGTTTTCCTCGGCGCCGTCGCCGCCTCGGCCAGCACAGGCGCGTTCTCTAATGGCCACGTCGCGCAGCCGTTGGGACAACCCCGCGGGCCAGGCTGTCGGGACAACCCCGCGAGCCGCTTGCGCGCAAGACCAAGCCGTTGGGACAACCCCGCGGGCTTCGAGCGGGGCGCAGCCGCGCTCAGACGGGCAGCGCGAAACCCAGTTCTGCCGCGAGCTGCTTCGCTTCTGCCCTGGACAAAACCGCTCTCTTGTCGAACTCCAGGAGCGCCTTCCGCAGGGACCCAGAGGAAGCGCACAGGAGTGCGTCCCAGTGGAAGCGCACAGGGGTGCGTCCCAGCGGATACGTGCCGAACGCGACCCAGAGGAAACGCACAGGGGTGCGGCCCAGTGGATACGTGCCGGGAATAGCGCTTTGGGAACACGACGTACACAAAATGGCCTACAGTTGGCTCCGGACATTCAGGATGTGGCCCGGGAGTGGTGTTTTGGGAACACTAAGAACACGAAGTGGCCTGCAATTGGCTCCAGGCATTCAAAATGTGGCCCGGGAGTGGTGTTCTGGGAACGCGAAGAACACGAAGTGGCCTACAGTTGGCTCCGGGCATTCAGAATGTGGCCTGGGAGTGGCGTTTTGGCAGCGCGAGAGCCCAACAGTGGCGACAGTTAAAGGAATTGGATGACCCGCTCGGATTAGTAACATAATCCGCGGGCCCCATAGGGAGGGAGCTCCTGCCTGAGACTTCCTCATAATTCACTCACAGACGAGGCCCAAGGCGAGTGAGTGAGTGAGTGAGTGTCTGACTGACTGACTGACTGACTGACTGGTGATGATGACGATGATCATCACACTCTCTCACGCGCACACTCATCATCATATGTGAGCGCTGATGAGTCAGTGAGTGAGTGAGTGAGTGAGTGAATGAGTGTGTGAGGGATGATGAGTGACTGAGTGAGTGAGTGAGGAATGAGTGCTGATGATGATGGTGGGTTCCTGTTCCTGCGCGGGGTGTCCAGAGAAAACAAGAACCCCAATTTGGATGTGGGGAAAAAGACCCGCCAACTATCTGCGACACTCTTGCCAATTTCAAGAAAACGAATGTGCGCGGCGCAGCGGCGATACTCAATCCGTGAAGCTCTGCCATATTTGTAAGACGAGTGTGCGCGGCGCTAGCGTGAGAACCATCTTCGGAGCAACAAATCGCCCTCAATCCGTCAAGCTCTTGAACAGTTTCACAACCAATATGCGCGGCGCCCAGAGAAGAACAACATTTTGAAAACCATCCGCCCTTCATCTGCTAAACTGTTGCCAATTTCTGAGCTCCAGGGTCATACATCGTGAAGAAATCTCACGCAAAACGCCCGGTCCGCCCTTTCGACCGGCCTCGGGGTGCGACACGGACAAGGAGAAATTTGCTATAAGAAAAAAACGGAAGAGGAGAAAGAAGAGGAGGAGGAGGAGGAGGAGGAGGCGGCGGGCAACGGACGACGACGACGCCGACGAAGACGACGACGACGACGACGACGACGACGACGACGACGACGACGACGACGACGACGACGACGACCGACGACCGACGACCAACGACGACGATGGCAACGTCGGCGACGACGACGGTCCACGTCGACGGACGACGGATAAACCCGAACCCGAGCGCCCGAAACGACGGCGACGCCGGCGAGGACCGCCCTCGCGCGCCGCGCTCCTGGGAGGCCGCCGCGGCGCACACGGCGGTGTAGACGCCGTCGTCCGCCAGCGGGGCCAGGCCTCGGCGCCCACTTCTCCCACCGCCACCGCCGCCGCGGCCACCCGCCGCCGCCGCCGCCACCGCCGCCGTGGCCGCCGCCGTCGCTGCCGCGGCCGCCGCCGCCGCTGCCGTCGCCTTCGCCATCGCCGCCGCCGCCGCCGTCGGCGGCGATGCGAGCGCTCCGGCACTGCTCGCAGGGGGGGTGGGCGCCCGCCGGGCATCGGCCGCTGCCGTCGTCGTCGTCCTCGCCCCGCGAAGCGTCGGAGCGAGACACCCCGGCCGTCTCCCTCGAGGCGCCGCGAGGGGACCTGCGCCGCCCCTGGCGCTCCTGGGGGAGCGAGGGGGGAGGGGGAGGAGATGAGGGGGAGGACGGGGCGGGGGTGGTGGATGAGAGAGGAGAGAGGGTGAGGACGAGCTAGGTGCGCAAGCGTCATAATCTGACGTCCTACCCGTCCCTCCCATCCCTTATCATTCCGTAGATTCCTTCTCTATTGCGAAGAGTCGGATGTCGAGCAGGGCAATGATCCCGAGAGAGTGCGCGAGGCATGGTCTAGCACGGGTGAGGAGGAGGAGAGAGGATGAGGATGTGGAGCGGGAGCGCGGAGGACAAGGGAGGAGCTCGAGGGATGGGCTCTGATGGGCGATGATGCGGATGAGAGGGTGGGTGGGAGGAGGGGTGTACTCTTGGGAGAGGAAGAGAGGCGTACTCCCCTCGACCCCACGCCCCCGACCCCCCCCCCCCTGGCTGGCTGGGCCGTCGCCCTTCGCTCCCGCTGGCTCCGGCTGCTCCGCCCCCGCCCGCTGGCTTGCTCGGCGCGGAAGTATACCGCCCCACGGCGCAGCAAACGGCTGGACGTGCAGCGTGAGGGTCGGCGCGAGTGGGTCGAGGTGGCGAGGGCGGGTCTGGCCAGCCACAGAAGGGCAAACGCGCAAGCGGCGGGCCAAGGTGGCCCTCCGCTCCCCTGTTCTTTGCTCTGCCATCTCAGCTGGTCGTAGATCAATCGGCCGAGCATCTGTCCGTGCTGTTTGAAACGCTCGCTCCCTCGGGCAATCGCGAGATCGTCTCCGCCGCCGCTCGGATCGAATTCGTCGTTAGGGCGCGCCCTCTCCGAAACGTGGCTGGAAACTCCCGACTCGTTTTCGTTATCCTTTTCTCCTTTTCCCTTCCTCGTCTTCGAAGGAGCCAGCGAAACGGCGCAACTCAGCCATGTATTTCCCATGCGCATGCCTTTATACTCTATACTCCAACTGCTACCGCCTCCCAACCTTAACTTTCCATGCTGCTGTGCATCACGCACCATGCTACTGATTATGGGCAAGATGACGAGGGCGACGCAACCGACGGCAACGCCCCCCAACGCCTGCACGAAAGGAGCATGAGGACAGGGAAAGGATACGAGGATGCCGAGCACAAAACGAAGAGGTATGACGAGCGAGTACGAGAAGAAGCAATAGCAATCATGATGTGAAACGCCTCTGAGCCAAAGTCGTCAAATGGTGGCTGCATGCGGAAGCTGGGTAATTAAGCGTGCACGGCGAGATAACTGTGTACTGCCAGCTGCCGATCGGGTGATAAGCGGCCTCAGTTCCCCTCTAATTTCCGATCTGAAGACCGGCTGTGTGCAAAACGTCGACTTAATTGGCGGCAAGGGGCTACAGTAAGTAAACACAAGACAGTGGTCAACAGGACGCCCAAGTTGATCTTCACAGCCTGACAGAGACGGGCGCTCGTGAGAAGCATGCCGCGGGCAGGGCAAACACCACTGCACTGCGCTCAGCACGGGCTTCTGCCACTGGACTCTTCCAATGTCGGTGGGCACAGGGAGCCGCAGAATTCACCTTCTTTCCCCTCCTCCTATCACGTTGACACTCGGCGGCGAACCTGACACTCGGCGGGCACTGGAAACCTTTGACGCATGGACCTTACCAATCCCGGCGCTTCCCCCTCACTTTGGCATCCAAGGGCTGCTTCTGGGCCCCAGGACCATCCAGAAAAACCAATCCTTCGGACTGGGTCTACAACTCTGGGGCCATGGGCTGAAATCGAAATCCGCTGCATCTTGCTAACTGCCCTTCCGACCAGCGTTCTCACACCAGTCTATTCTCCAGGGCCTCTCTGCAGGAGGCCAAGCTCTACGGTCCCTCTGCCCGCCGAACGTCGCTCGGCGATCGCGGGGCGCTGGCCCCTGCCCTCTCATGGGCTTTTCTCTAGCACGGCGGCATGCCCGGCGTGGCTTGCAGGTAGCTCCCGGGCATCTGCGCCATCTGCTGCATGGGCATCTGCTGCGGCGCTGGCACCGCCCAGCCCTGCACCTGAACGGGCTGCTGGACGGGCATCGGCATGAAGAAGGGCCCCTGCTGCGGCTGCATGGGCGCCCCGACCTGAACGGCAGAAGAGCCCAGCGGAGAAAAGAGCACAATGACGCGTCGGCGTGCAGTTATCGTGCTGCCACAAGGAGCGCTGAATAAGGACCGAAGGAACTTGTATTGCCACGGCGAGCCTCGGCCACGAAGAGGTTCCCCGACCTAGATCTAAGGAGCAGTCCGAAAACCAGAGTCCCTCCTGACGCCGAAGTGGTCCTTCTTTAAGCGTCTTGACTGTAGCTCAACAGGTGCCACTTAAGACGAACATCTGGCGACTCAGAAGATACGTACCAAACGTTGTGCCTATCCAAATGTCACCCTGCGAAAAAGCATCATACACTCGTATCCGTTGTGTGCGCTCGAACCGACAACGGGCCAACCGATTTTCTGATATCCGACGTCTGGAGCAGGACAGGAAATACCACGTCACGCGACGTGATACACCATGCCCAGAGCCCTTGACCCCGCCTCTGCACTGCACGTCTGAAAGGAGAACACCGACGTGGGATCGGCGAGACACCTGGGCCGCGCGCTCCGTGCGCCGCTTGGGCCGCGCGGTCGTAAGCCGCGCGCTGTTTGGGCCGCGCGCTCCGCGCACCGAGTCGTGCCGCCGCGGCCACCGCGGGGGCTGCCCGGTCAGTTGGATCGAGCCTCTCCCCAAGCGGAACGTGGCCGCAAGTCGCTTCGCCGGGCCCGTCTCGGGGGCGCGCAAACAGGGATTAGCGATCCATGGATGTGGCGCACGGTCTCCAAATCCATAGGTCGGGGGAGCTGCCCTCCCCAAAATGCGGCCGGTGCCGCCTCGCTCGGCGGCGGAACTCCGCGGCTTCCCATGGAAGCGGGACCCGTCGCTGATCCACGCCCCCTTGATCCATACGTACGATCGCCTGACTGTCGGCGATCAATGGGCGATTGGGGGTCGATGCGTTCCCCCCTGAGCCTATGCCCCCCCCCGTGATCCTCGTCCTGTTTTCGAGTCGCAACTCGGGTCATTGGCGGCCGCTCGGGACGATCCAGGCACCTCCGGAACGCTCTCGTCGAGCCGCAGCCGCTGGAAGGCACCCCGAGGCTGGAAACTCGCCGAGTACCGACGAAGACGCCAGAAAACCTCGAACCTCGAACCCGAAACGTTGCCCCGACATAGTCTCCCCTGAGCCGATGCCCCCCCCCTAACGTTGCCCCTGATCTGCGCTGCACACCAACTTCCGAGCTGGATCGAGCCGTGTGGGTCTCCGGCGTCCGAGCAGCTGGGCACGAGCGCCCGCCGCGACTTCCTCGCGGCGCTGGGGGTTCGGGGCTACGGCTGCTCCCGTGCAGGAGGAGGAGGAGTGAGGGGGAGGGGGAGGGGGAAGGAGGAGGAGGAGGAGGAGGAGGAGCAGGAGGAGGAGTTGGAAGTAAGGATAGGAGGAGGAGGAGGAGGAGGAGGAGGAGGAGAAGGAGGAGGAGAAGGAGGAGAGGAGGAGAAGGAGGAGGAGGAGGAGGAGGAAGAGAAGGAGGAGGGGGAAGAGGAGGTGGAGGAGGAGGACGAGGAGGATGGGCGTCACCCCCATTTCGGCACACTCCTCACACGTTTCGTGGCCCCACAGGGAGCTCCGGCTAAGGCCCCAGGGGCACCGTTCGCATGTGGGCGTCACCCCCGTTTCGGCACACCCCTCACACGTTTCGTGGCCCCATAGGGAACTCCAGCTAAGGCCGAAGTGGCACCGTTCGCATGTGGGCGCCATCCCCGTTTCGGCACACCCCTCACACGCTTCGTGGCCCCAAAGACAGCTCTACCTATGGCCCCAGTGGCGCCGTTCGCATGTGAGCGACTCCCACTTTTTCCGGCACCCCCTCTCACGCCTCGTGGCCCCACAGGGAGCTCCACCTACGGTCCCAGTGGTGCAGCCAGCATTTGGGCGACCCTCCCGTTTCGGCACACCCCGCACACTTTCGTGGCCCCACAGGGAGCTCCACCGAAGGCCCCAGCGGCACAGCCTGCATGCGGGCGTTGCCCCATAGGGAGCTTCACCTTAGGTCGTACTCACAATTGCGGTACTCACACTTCTCTAGCTTCCGACGCTCCAAGACGCCTCATGAGGCCCCCAAGACCGCCCCAAGACGGCCACAGATGCTTCCAAGAGGGCCCCAAGACGGCCCAAGATGGCCCCAAGACGGCGCCCAAGACGGCCCAAGACAGCCCCAAGAGGGGGTCCAAGAGGGGGAACGCGAACCACAAATCTGAGCCTTCCGCTCCGAAGGCGCCCAGGAGACCCCAAGAGGCCCCCCCAAGCAGGAGGTCCCTACGAGGCCCCAAGAGGCCCAAAAGAGGCCCCCCCGAGAGGCCTCGACGGGATCCCGACGACCATCCAAGAAGCCTCAGACCCACAACACGGGCACAGTGGCGGGATGGGCCGAAGGTCATGAGACCTGCTTGGCACGGGGACCGAAAGCGCTCGTATCCTGTGAGGGCGCGAGATCGCTTGCTCAATGTCTTGGAGCCCTGTTGGTGTCAAGACTTTGGCACGTCATTCCAAAAACCAGCAATCAACCTTGCGACAATCAATGAATACGGCCTCTCTGGGCTTTCTTGGGGGTCCTCTGGGGGCTCCGTTGGGGCCGCCTCTGAGCCATCTTGAGTCGTCCTGGGGCCTTTTTTGGGCTGTCTCGGGGGGCATGGACAATTTTGGGGCCCTCTCGTGGGCCCTCTGAGGCCTCTTTTGGACCGTCTTGGGGCCTTCTTGGGCAATCTTGGAGCCCTCTTGGGCCGTCTTTGGGGCCTCATGTGCAGTCTTGGAGCGATCTGGGGGCCTCTTGGGCCGTCGTGGACCTTGTGAAGACCAAAGTAACATATATGCAAAACATAAAAGTTTCCCCAATGGAATGGGGTGATTTTTGCCTGCTGGGCGTCCTTTAGGAGGCCTCGTGGAGCGTCTGGAGGGCCTCTTCGGCCGTCTTCAGGCCATTCCTGGGCCCTCTCTGAGCGCTCTCGGGCCGTCTTGGGCCCCCTCTCCTCTTTGACATCGACGCGGATGCTGCCGCGATGCCGCAGCGAGATGGCGAGTCCTCCCTGAGGGGTGCAGGGCACCGCCCACGCCTCCACTGGAGGCCGACCCCCAGCTGCACAGGTGGGGCCAGCCACCAAGGAGGGGGTCCGCAACAGCGATCTGGTGCAGACGAGACCGAACTGGACGTAGGGCGCATGGCTCGTCTCTGGCCGCCGACGCCTGAACAAGAAAAGCTGAGAGCTGGTGGAGCCAGCACCCCAACTCCCGAAGCCTCGCGCGGCAGTCACACAGCGAACGAGAGCATCGCTGCATGACCACCAATGCGGAAAAGCCATCTCGACACAGGCAGTTGCCAAGACGATCGAACATTGCTTAGACGGATAGACAGGACATCATGTGGAGAGGAGGAGGGGGAGGGGGAGGAGGAGGAGGAGGAGGAGCAGGAGGAGGAGGAGGAGGAGGAGGAGGAGGAGGAGAAAGAAGAGGAAGATGAGAAAGAAAGAGGACGAAGAGACATGGACGGTGGATGAGGACTGACACGTGCTCCGCACACAGCGTCTCGCTGCGCACCAAGCGGTGTCCCGGCCCAGCGCCGCCGTGCGCGCGGCCCACTGCGTACTGGCAGGCAAACGACGCCGAAATCAAAATCCCCGGAGGGCACCGATCGGGGGGAGGTAGGGGGAGAGGGGGCGGGGAGGGGGAGATGGGGACAGATCATATGGGTCGACAGCAGGGATGAGGGAAGGGGAGATGGGAGGCGTATGTCTTGGGCCAGGAAGCTCGCGGTTCACATCAGGGAGAATAGCTAGTCTCCTCCCTCCCTGTCCCCGAACATCATGAGGTGCATCTGGTCATGGTGGCAATCAAACTCCTGGTCAGTGATACCATCCTGCTGAGCCGCCCGCCTAAATGTTGCAACAACCTCTGATGTGGCGCCCAAACCTAACATCTTCAACACATTAAGAATGGCAGGGGCTTCACTCTTGGGCGCTTGAATTCTGTTCTGGCGCCAGAGCACGAGAATTAAGTCGGAAAAAGCATTGATAATGCGTTCATCGTTGAACACGCTCTTCAAGCTCAACCACCAAAGCATATGAATAGCAGGAAGGCTGGGCTACTTTGGAATTGCTTTCTCAACGAGTGGAGACACAGATTCGCAAAACCGCTGGCAGTCCATATCAAGCAAGACAACACTAGACAACGCTTGAGTAACGGACCTCCACGTAAAATGATGGATTCGGCATGCCTCGATGTACTTGTTCATGAGACCTTGCATTAATCTCTTATCCTTCACTGCATCTAGATCTAACCGCTCTGGCAGTTTGGTGGTGCGAGTGCTCTGTGCCAAGCTTAGCCGTCCACGACGTACTGTCAACATAGCATGATTCCTGCAATTGATCTCTCTCAGAACCAATCTGGCATCACCGGTGACATTGTTGGCTTTGACGATCTGGCCCTCACTTTGAACTTTCCAACTTGGGTAGGGTCTGTTCCATATTCTCACTAAGCCTCCCTCAATGCTCACGATGTCGATGGCACTGTGGCTCTTTCTCAACCGCATTTTGATGCCAAGCTTGTCAGAAGTATTTCGCTTCGCTACGTGGACATACTATGAGTATGTCGGATCAACCTTTCCATCACAGATCGTTGAATACCTCGTTTAGCTCTGTATATAACCCGAGAAATGTGTATAACTCCAAATTGATCACTGGCGGGGATCTCACGAGCAATGTCCTTCAGGCTCACAAACATGTTCACGTTTGCAGGGTCTGGCATCATATAACAGGAGTGCGCGGTGAGAACGTTGACGACAGCAACGTCAAATTGCTGCTTGCAGTCGTGGAGAATGTCCGAGAAACGGAGAGCAGAAGTCTTGAATCTATCATCTGTCTGGAGGTTTCGGTTCGCAAGCCTCAGACCAAGCACGATTTGAGCCAAATGATCTGGCTTCTGCTCCTGCAGCAAGTCTGGCAAAACTTCCAGCACAGCAATGGTCGCATGCTCAAGTAGAAGGGCCCGCTCCTCTTTGGATAGAGCGACGGCAATAACGCCATGCTGGTCTAGGCGCCCAAGAAAATATACAACATTGCCTGAATACTGTACCCGTTCTCCCGAATGTCCAGATTCTTCCGGCGACTCTTGACATGACTGCTTGACTTCCAATCCAGAAGATCATTCAGTACCATTCGCAACAAATCCTTGCACGCATCTGTCTGTCCCCCTTCCGAGGGGTCAAGTTTCAGTTTTGCCAATCGAAGTATGATCGTAGCCCGGTGCCACATGGCGACTTCGCCTGCAGAGAGCTGGAGAAGATCGTCGTATACCCTTGCTGATGTGATCTGCTTTGTGAGATCCCCGGGGGACATGCAGAAGCAGCGCACGTCTCGCGCAAACCTCCGATGTCTAGTCTGTCGCGACCAGGCCCCCTGACCATAAGCTCTCTGGGGGCGCTGCATCGACTCTCTCACAGAGACAAAGCTGCCCCAAAACAGCGCCCCCTGGCTGCACGTAGCAGCAGCAATACCACATGGGAGGATTCCAAAACGCGCCGCTGGCGATGCACCGCCACGAGCGCGACTTTACGGGCCCCAGATGAGTGGAGCAAGCCTGGTTGGACGCGTCGACGGCTTGAGCCAAACTGACTACGGAGGCCGTCTTGGGACCCTCTTGGGCCTCCCTGAGGCCGTCGTGGCGGTAGCTTGGGCGCTCTTGGGGCTGTCTTGGGCTGTCTAGGGCTGCACATCGTCGAAAGTTGTGCCATTGGTAGACCTGCTCAGCACGGGGACGGAACGCGCATGTCCTTCAGCGCAGCAGATCGCTGGCTTGCCCATTATTCCTCCTCTTCTTTCCCCTCTTCCCCTCCTCCTCCTGCTCTTGCTCCTCCTCGTCCTCCTCCTCCTCGCTTCTCCTCATCGCTGCTCCTCCTCGCTGCTGCTGCTGCTGCTTCCTCCTCCTCCTCATTCTCATCCGCCTATTCATCGCTCAGTATCACCCTCCTCCGCGCTTCTCCTCGCTCCTCCTCCTCCCCCTGCTCCTCGCTCCCCCTCGCTCCTCGATTATCGCTCATCGCTCCTCCTCTTCTCTTTATCCTCCTCATCTTCCTCCTCGCTCCTCCTCCTTCTCCTCCTCCTCCTCCTCGATTCTCGCTCCTCGCTCCGACTCCTCGCTCCTCCTCGCTCGTCATCGCTGCTCCTCGCTGATCCTCGCCCCTCCTGCTGCTGCTCCTTGTCCTACTCACTCCTCCTCATCGCTCATCCTCCTCGCTCGCTCCTCTCGCTCGCTCCTCTACCTCCTCCTCCTCATCCACCTCCTCCGCCTCCTCCTCATCCTCCTCATCCTCCTCGCTCTTCCCTCTCGATCTTCGCGCCTCGCTCCTCCTCCTTCTCCTCCTCCTCCTCCTCCGCGCTCGCTCCTTTTTCTCCTCCTCCACCTCCTCCTTCTCCTAATCCTCGTGATCCCTCCACCTCCGTCTCGCTTGTCGTTCCTTCGATCCTCTCTGCTCGCACCTCGCTCCTCGCTCCTCGCTTCTCGTCCTCCTCGTCCTCGTCCTCGTCCTCGTCCTCCTCCTCCCCCGCCTCCTCGCTCCTCGCTCCTCGCTCCAGGATGCTCGCTCCATCCTCCTCCTCCTCCTCCTGCTCCTCCTCCTCGTCGTCGTCGTCTTCATCATCATCATCATCATCGGCATCATCAGCATCAACAGCACCATCATCATCATCGTCATCATCATCAGTATCACCATCATCACCACCATAATCGTCACCACCATCATCACCATCACAATCACCATCACCATCACCACCATAACCATCATCATCATCATCATCATCAACATCACCAGCACCGTCATCACCACCACCATCACCAACATCATCATCAACAACATCATCACCGGCATCATCATCATCCCCACCAACACCACCAAAAGCATCACCATCACCATCGTCATCGTCGTCATCATCATCATCAACATCATCATCCGCATCACCATCACCATCAACATCATCACTATCACCATCATCGTCATCATCATCCTACTCACCACCACCACTTTCACCATCATCATCAGCACCACCATCATCATCAGTATCACATCAGCACCGTCATTGGCATCGTCATCACCACCATCAGCATCACCATCACCATCACACTCATGATGATGATCATCATCATCATCATCATCAACACCGTCATCATCATCAGCAGTGTCATCATCATGATCACCATCATCATCATGATCATCATCATCATCGTCATCATCACCACCACCATCATCACCATCACCATCACCATCACCACCATCATCAGCACCATCACCATCAGCATCAGCATCAACATACTATCATCATCGTCATAATCACCGCCATCACCATCATCAGAATCCTCCTTCTCCGCGCTCCTCGCCCCTGGATGCTCGCTCCATCCACCTCCTCCTCCTCGTCGTCGTCACCGTCATCATCATCATCGTCATTATCACTTGCAGCAACAGCATCATCATCATCATCATCAGCATCATCATCATCGCCGTGATCCTCATCAGTATCATCATCACCACCATCAACATCACCACAATCACCACCACCATCACCACCATAACCATCATCACAATCGCCATCATCGTCATCACCACCACCACCATCACCAACATCATCATCATCAACAACACCATCACTGGCACCATCCTCATCACCACCAGCACCATCGACAGCATCATCATCATCGTCCTCGTCATCATCATCAGCATCATCCGCACCACCATCACCATCACCATCATCACCATCACCATCATCCTACTCACCACCACCACCATCACCATCATCATCAACACCACCATCATCATCAGTATCATCATCAGCACTATCATTGGCATCGTCATCATCACCAACATCATCACCATCACCATCACACTCATCATCATCAACACCATCATCGTCATCACCATCAACACCATCAGCATCATCATCATCAGCAACATCACCATCAACAATGTCACCGTCATTATCACCGTCATCTTCATCATTCTCATCATCATCGTCATCGTCAACAGCATCACCACCAACATCACCATCACCATCACCATCACCCCCATCGTCATCATCACCAAAATCAACGTCATCATCATCATTATCATCATCATTATCAGCATCGTCATCATCGTCATCATCACCGCCATCACCATCATCAATACCCTCCTGCTCCTCATGCTTCTCCTCCTTGTCCCTGCGCATCGCTTGGCGCTCACCGCTCCTTCGCCACCTCTTCCTCTTCCTCATCTTCCTCCTCCGCCTCCCGCTCCTCGCAACTCGCTCCGCGTTTCTACATCCTACATCCTCGCTCCTCCTCCTCTTGCCCCTCTTCCTCCTCCTCCTCCTTTCTTCCTCCTCCTCCTGCTCCTCCTCTTCCTCCTCCTCCTCCCCTGCCTCCTGGCTCCTTGCGCCTCGCTCCTGGCTGCTCGCTACTTCCCATCTTCCTCACCATCATCCATCTGGCCATCCACCCATCCTCCTCATCCTCCTCCCCTACCTCGTCCTCGTCCTCCTCCGCACGCCTCCTCTTCATCCTCCTCGCTCGTCTTCCTCTTCCTCCTCCTCCTTCTCATTCTACTCCTCCTCCTCATCCTCCTCCTCTTTCTCCTCCTCCTCCTCCTCTTCGTTGCTTCGCCTTCTCCTCCTCCTCAACGCTGCTTGGCGCACAGGTTATCCTGAGCGCCCTACATTAAATGACCTCGGCGGATGGCACGAGGGGCGATGCGAAGCAGACAGTCCTGCCCCCTCTAGTCATGACATGCGCGCCCCGAGGGCGGACCGCGTGCCACAGCCAGTCGGGACAGGTCAGCCAGCCTCGTCAGTCAGGCCAGCGGGGTCAAGCACCACCGCTGGATGCAAGCGAGACGTGGAAGTCTCGCCAGCTCGCACCAGCTCGGCAGTGCGCCAGGGCTGGACGAGCGTAAGCCACTTCTTATTCGCCTGGTACCTTCCACGTGCCAAGTTAGCAAACACACGCGCACCCCAGGAGAGAGGTGCTGGCTGACCTCGACACGGGGAAAATAGCGCAGGAGGCGAGCCCAGGCCCGCAGCGCCGCACACGGCACAGACAACCCCCCACTTGCCAGCCTCTGCAAGCTGGAAGGGATGAATTACATGAGCTCTCTGGCCCGCAAGGGCGATGCGGACCGTAGCCGCGTCAGCACACCTCAAGGTGCGCGGGGTGCTGGGCGGCTCGGGTGGGAGAACCTGCAGCAGCGGGGCGTGAGGTTTCGCCGCACGCTTACGCTGGTCCTCACTGATATGAAGCGAGTCGGACGCCACCAAAGCTGGCCCTACACGAGCCACCCAGGCGGCATACGTTCGAAGGACGGCTGCTTTCTGCTCGCGCTGCCCACGCAGCTCCAGCGGGAGGCGAGAGAAAGCGGAAGCCTGCCTGGCGCACTCGTCGGCTAAGTCATTGCCTGCCTTGTGGAAGGCGGAGGCATCGCTCGAGACCGAGGCGCGAGTGGTGCGGCCTTTGACTTTCACAAGCCCACCCAGCCCACTCACCCCACCCCAGTCGTCGATTTTGTGCCACACCATGCGCCAGAGCTCGGCCCAACTGGATTTCGCAGAGCAGCACTTGGCGGGGCCTCTCTCAAGGACCCCGTCCACTACAAAACTGGAGTCACTGTAGGACGTGGTGCCAGGCAGGGATGCGCACAGCGCGCGTTTTTTTTTTTTTTTTTTTTTTTTTTTTTTTTTTTTTTTTTTTTTTTTTTTTTTTTTTTTTTTTTTTTTTTTTTTTTTTTTTTTTTTATTATTATTTTTTTTTCTTTTTTTTTTATTTTAAAATATATAAAAAAAACATCAGCTCGAGAGCGTCTACGTCGACGGCGGGGTGCCCGAAAGAGCCGGCATAGATGGCCTCCGCTCGAAACGACTGCTCGGAAACTTGAACGCAAGACCAGCCCAGGCCACGATGATCGACATCAAACTCGGAGCCCCTCAGGCTCCCGCCCAGAAAGACATGGCCCTGCAGGGCCCCGTGCCCCAGGAGCCAGAGTCCAGGAGGCCTCGGGGCAGCAGGAAGGGGAGCAAGCGGCGCGAGCAGCCTCTCAGCGAGGAGGAGGGGAAGAGGATCGACGCACGCAGCAGCAAACCGACCACTTCCTCAGTGAAGCCACAGGAGAGATGCCTGCGTGACAGCGCGCCTGCTGCATGAAGGCATGCACGACGCAAAAACTCCGACGAGAGACTGGCGTCATGCTGGCGCTGCTGGGGCCACTGTCCGCCCGCAACAACGCTCCTCAAATGCGCGGCCCCTTGGGCCGAGCACTTCTTACTGCGGATGGCTTGCTTGATTGGATGCAGAAACAGGCCTCCGCGGGCCTCGGGAAGCTCCAAGCGGTCGGCAACCCTGTCCCAAATCCACCCGCCCACCACCCGATCCAACGCCGGCCCAAGGGTCCGAGGAGAGAGGTCGAGGGGGGAGAAGGTGCCAATCAACGGGTGCGTCCACTGGAGCCCCTGAAACTTGATGCCAAGCCGTAGCGCCGTGGCTACGCACGCTGAAAAAGGACCTCGGATGCTTTGCCATGGGGGCCCGTGATCGGACAGGCGTCTCCAAACGTCCTCAAGTCCACCCCGAACAACCGAAACGGGGAGCCACGAGTCCCAAACAGCCGAGGCCAGGGCCAGCAAGGGCCCTTTGTTCAAACGGTAGGCCGGGTCAACACGATCAACCTGAGACATTTGCAGCATGAGGGAAACCGATATGCCATGCACACGCATGGCTTCAACCTGTGCCTGTTGGTACCTTGCCTCACGAAGCTCACCATTGTTCGTGCCGAGGACCTGATGTCCATAGGAGGTGGAAGACATGGCAGCAGCCTGCACCATGTGGTGCGCCTGCTTACGTTTAAGCTGCTTGCCGAGGGAAATCAATTGATTGTGGCGCTGACGGGCAGGGGTGAAGCGCTCGCGTCGAACAGTCCTGGCAGCAACTCGACCTCCTGAATAATCGATGCCAAGGTTACGCTCGTGCCGCACTCCTTTGGCTGACAGCCTGCGCAGCCTGGTCTGAATGCGAGCGAGGAGGTCGGGGAGGGAAGCGACGACTCTACTCTTGCTCTGCTTGATGCGTAAATCCACGCATTCGAGCTCATGATGCAGCCTCTGAGTGGCGCGCGTGATATTGGCCAGCACATGTGGCTCTTGCCCGTAGGCGTGGAGTCCGAAATCGTCGACGACCACGCTTAAGTACACAGTGCGAAAATCCGAGGCGACCGCGTCGAGCGGCTGAAGCAGGGCGAGCTGTAACATAAGCGTGACAAAGTGGCAGCCAGGGATGACAGACTGCAGCGAGTTGATGACCTGCGAGGCTCGACCGTCGAGATCCAAGATACGAGGGGCTCGATGCAACCTGATGGGCAGCTTCAGCAGCCGAAGTGGAAATTGCGTGGCCACGGCGGCCTGCAAGAGCCTGTGATGGGTGATCTGTTCGAACGCTTTTTCGAGATCGAGCAGATCGAGAGCGCTCGAGAAGCCGCGCCCCTGGCACCATTCCGTCATGGCCGACTGGGCCTGCACCAGTCTATCCGAGCCTCGCCCAGCCGCGGCCCACCAGAAGGACCTGAAGTTCTTTTCTTGCCAGGAGCGCACCAGGTAACGTCGGAGGCGCCCCTGAATTCTGACAGCGCAAAAAAAGCAGCCCAATTGGTCTCAGACCCTCCGTCCTTCTCAAAAGGACGTCAATCTTCGTGTGGACGAGGGGCCGCTCGCATGTGGCTTCGATATCCATCGCAAGCTGGATGAGAACCTCGATGGCCTCATCTGGCAAGTGGTCCAACTGGCGAGGCGTGAGCGCATCGAGCCCGCGCCCAGTCCGAGGAGGAAAGGAGCGGAGGACCTTGCGCATCTCCTCAACAGAGGGCGCTGGGAAAAAGGGGGCCTAGGTCTCTGGGCCACTCTAGCGCATCGCGAGGCTCGCCTATACGCCACCATTTGCACCGTTCATCGGCCAGCATGTCCATCTCCTGTTGCAGAGTGGCAGGGGCGGGGAGAAGCGCGCCATCAACTCTGAAGCGAGGTGCGGCGTGCCAAGGAGTGCGTGGCCTTGTCGAAGCAAACAAAGCGGCAGCGCCATCGACCGAGTGCGCACGAACCCACTGACGCCACTCCGAGGACTTAACTGACAAGGCCTTGCGATGCTCAGAGCAAGCCCTGACGCGTGCGGCGGAGGACAGAGCAGCAGCCAAGCCGTAGAACAGGCCAGGCGCGTCGCGCAGCGCGCGAAGCCAAGCTCCCTCGTGCAACATCACGCTCACCAGGGGAGGCAGCTTGGCTTCGCGCAACAGTCGCTTGCAGAAACCAAGAGCGCTGCTGCGCTGCATGCTAGAGTGCCAGAGGGAGAGACAATGAATCGCGTGGCCTACCCTTCGCCACCAGACGGCGGCAGGGCTCAGACGAGGAAAAGGAAGCCGCTGAGGAGGACGAGCAACCCGGGGCACCCTGCTTGACGAACGAAGCTTGAGCCTCACGGGTTTGTGGGGCTCGGTGGCGACCTGGCTCAGGACGTCGACTTGGCGCCCGAACTGCAAGCTGTTGTGAATCACAAAGTAGTCGATCGTCCTGCCGCCATTCTCTGAGGAGCAGGTGGGGATGGACGGGGCAGCAACGACGGCATCAATGCTTTGAACCCAAAGACTTCCGTGCAACTGATCTGGAGGAACCTGCCAATCGCCTTGGATGACAAAAGGCATGCAAAAGGACTTGATGACTTCGCGAACTTGACACAGCAAGTACCAGTTCGCCGCGGCTAGCCCAACACTGCGATGGAGATAGAGCCCAACCCACAAGGAGCCTCCTGGACACAATCCACCGACGTGAACCACGGTGATGCGCCCAGGTGGAAGATCGGTATTGGCCGTCTCAACTTCACTCATGCCATACCCAGCCACCATCATGCCAACTCCTCCAGAGGAACCTTTACCTGAAGAAGATGCGATGGCTGGAGAAACCTTGGCATTCCATGCTGAATTACGTAATATGTGTTCGAGGCTGGCGGTGGGAATCTGATGATGCTCTTGGAAGCAGACGGCCTGGCACTTGCGAACGGACGGGTCAGACAATAACTCATCCAAGCCCGCTAGGCCAGACACGTTCGAGGTGATGAGCACAAAAGCGTTACCCACCAGCGGTGGAGGGGGCACCCGAACCAGAGCCTGGCTGGGCACCTCCATCTGCGCCCTTGGACTTCTTAGAGAGGTGACCCTTGGCGGCCTGCAGCATCCCAACGGCGGCCTCGTGCTTGACACCGTGCTGGGTCTCGATGCTGTCCAGGAAGACTGGGTCGTCGATGAGCGCGTCGGTGTCCATATCGGCGGGCACAGGCTGCTCGATCCCTCCTTTGCCCTG
>CAUYUJ010018082.1:759234-764234 GCA_963575745.1 Prorocentrum cordatum | reverse complement strand
ATGTGTACGATCTGGCTGTATGATTTAGGTGCTTGAAACTAAATGATGCCCTGGTCTGGGCGCACACTATTGATGCATGTTGTGTGTGTGTTGGTCAATGGTGAACATGATTGCTGTATGCTGGTGGCGAGTGTTCTGGACTCCAGATGCACGCGCCGGGCGTATGCTACTAACGGAGGGCCCGAGTGTATGTTAACGGTTGCGTTTATTGGCACATGTGATCTTTGTATGTTTCGTGTTACATACTATGGATGCGCGTGCCTTCCTGATGCGCGTGATTCGCTCATGTTGTTGGTGCATGTTTTGACGCATGTTATTGGTGGCTGTCCTGGATGCCGGCCCTTGGTGTCTGTTCTTGACGCCTACTCTAGATGTGTAGTTATTCATAGCGAGCGTGGTTTGTCTGTTCTGGATGCATCCTGCTCTTGGTGTCTTCCGTTGGTGTAGTTTGCCAAGGTATATTGCCGATACGTTGTTGCTGCGCGCTCTTGGTGCTCTATGTCTGGTCTATAGATGTATGTGGACGGCGTGACGCCACGACGCCTCCCTGGTGGGGTTGTCTGTTCGTTGCGGCTGTTCTACGATATACTTGTTCACTTTGTCGGCAAGTCTACTCTCGGGGATCTACTGGGGCCTGGCGGCCGCGGTGTGCAGGGCGGGCGAAGCGGGATACCGAAAGACCACTCGACATCATGGGGCCTGGCGGCCGCGGTATGCAGAGTGGGCAAGGCAAGATACCCAAGGGCCACTCGGACTGTTGGGGCCTGGCGGCCGCGGTATGCAGGGCGGGCGAAGCGGGATACCCGAGGACCACTCGTAATCATGGGGCCTGGCGGCCGCGGCATGCAGCGTGGGCGAGGCAAGATACCCCGGGGGCCACCCGTAGACTTGGGGCCTGGCGGCCACGGCATGCAGGGAGGGCGAGGTGGGTCGAGGCCCCCTCTGAAAGTATGGCAGCCCCAACATGGCGGGTGGGCAATCACTGCAAAAGCGCAGCATCCCTCTGATCCTCAATCCTCCTCTTCCTCCTCGAGGAGAAGGAGACGGAGAGGAAACGTCCACGTCCAGCAACCCCAACCGAACCCGACGGAACGGGAGGGGGCCGAATGGGGGGCGCCTCAAGGGCTCCTGAAGGCCCAGAGGGGGGGATCGGCACCTCGGCCGATCCGCTTATAACGAGGCCCAGACCGCCCAACGGCCCAAACCAACGTCTGGGGGGCGGAGGGCGTCAATTGGAGCGGAAATCACAGCCAGGGGGGTGGGGCTCCAGGGCTACACCGAGCGGAAGCCAAGGGTCGGCCGCACCCTGCAGCCCCGCCCACCGGGGCCGCAAAGCGTGCCCAACCCTCCCCCCCCTCCCACACAGTCCCCGCGGCGCGCCACAGGTGGGGGCCTGCGGGGCCTCGCGTGCGCCAGGACGCAAGCTCGCCGTGCAGAAGCCTCGCAGGCCGAGTGCCTCCAGCGTGGCGGCGGCAAAGCAAAGCCTAAAGACACCGGTCGAAACTCCAGGGAGACAACTCATGGCTGGATTGGGGCCCCACTCTGAGGCTCGACCCCTTCTGGCCAGCCTTTTGACATAGAAACGAACATGGCCAATGTCTTAGGATTCTTCGGCGGTCCTGGACAAAAGGCCCTTGAGCTTCTTAATGTACTTACAGATGTGCAGGCTACAACAACCACGCATTTCACAATTGCCCGCCGGACCCCAACGGACCACTCGATGGCCCTCGCCTGCCTCATGCAAACGGGTCGCGCACCCCATCAATGAACCATGGACCTGCACAGAGTTAGTGATCGACAGCTAGGAGACCCAAGAGGCACATCTCTTCGGGGGGCCCTGTGGGGCAATCTCCTGCAGCTCATGGTGCAGCCGAGCCGCTCTGGACACCAGTTAAGCCAACTGCTTAGTGCTGTTGCAAGCTCGCCGAAGCAGTTCTCTGTGATTCTCCATCAACACATTGGCCGCATGGATGTCCGCAGCCCCAGCATGTGCAAACGCATCCGCCCATGCGTTCTCACTCGCATGCGCCATGCAGCCTCCTCCGTCCACTAAATTGCACAGGTCCTTGTGGCGGGGGACACCTCTCGGCATCGTCTCTGCGCAGCTCGAAAATACATCTCGATATGCTTGCATACATGGATGCAGCACTCGATAACGACCCGTCCCATTCGTTCGCCTCCTTGACGAAGCTGAAGTGGTCTGAAACAACGAGGCCTGGTCTCCTCATCGAATTCAGCGCCATCAGCCCAGCGTCTCTTCCAGCCCTCGGGACAGACTGTTCAAGACCAGGGAGACCTCATTATTTTACCCTCACAGGCCATCCAGTAAAAGGGTCCAACTGCACTACCGCCCAGCCCACTCTACAAAGCGTAGGATGAGCATTGTGCAAGCCCGACGCGTCGCAATACGCCGCAGTGTTCCACCCAACTGAGCAGTCTCCCCACTAGAGCACAACAGGCGAGTCCGATGGTGGCCCAGGCTGTAGTGGTTCCAGCGGGAGACCGTAGGTGAAATCAAAAGGTCTCGCAATCACTTCCACTCTCAGCTACTAGCTTCTCGCGCCCCTCTCGGAACTCGAGTGCCTCCTCAGGTAGCTCTTCTGGTGGTAACGCCGGCTTCTCCAACAGCTCCGGGCATGCGTTCCATTGATGCACCACCGTGCCTCCCGGAGCCTCGCAGTGAATGCACTTCCTGGACGTCGTCAAACCAAGCTCGAACGACCTGTCTGGGCAAAGCAAACTTCCAGACCAAAGCTGACGTATAGAACCTCTGAGCGGCTCGGGCGGCAGCCTCTGAATCCTTCTACGCAGCGCCATTCTCCACATCTGCTCATCACCTATCCTCTCGTGCAAATGCTGCAACGCCCTGTCCATTTGCCAAACTGTACATTGATAGAATCAGCCTCTTCTCAATACCTTTGGGCGCAGCCTGCAGCGGCGAATGGTCACGTCCGCGACCATCTCTGAACGCAAACGGGCTAGGCATCGCCCAGCCAAGCTTCCAAAGCGTTGACCGCACAGCCGCCACTGGGCCTCTAGCGTTCGGCCACGTCGGCCTCGAGTTAGAGAATCTCTCAGCCATCGTCTGTCATGTGTTATGAATATCAGAAGCTGGAGCCAGCCTGCCCCAGACAAAGCTGGCATAGCGTTTGATCAACAGATTACTGCAATCAAATGCGGGGTCGAATCGATCATCAGTCTGAGTAGCAACGTAGAGCGTAATCGAAGCATTGCGGGCTGCACCAATCATGCCACCACAGAAGGTACGCAACTCCTTGAGCACAGTGTCCGTGGTGCCGCTCACGCCCGCGCCGTGCCCTGGCGCTGGCAGCAGCTCAGTGCGCGGCAACACTAAGTTTCTCATGCGCCTGCTCCTTGAACTTCCAAGCTTTCCGCCTGCGGCCCATCAGGGCCTTCGTCCTTCTCCTTGGGCCTCAGAACCCTGGTGCCATGGAGCTCGTTCCCAAGATTCCGCATGTGTCATTCGGCCCCCAGACGTTTGCATTTGACCCCCGGTTGGAAACCCTTGGCTGCTCGGGCCGCTGTGGCAAACTATCCCGATTTACTTTGCTGAAGCATCATCCCCAGGCCTCGTAAGTCCCCCGCGAAGTTCCTCGCGCGCGCGTGCAACGCTCTGGAGCCTCTAACGTCTTTTCCTTTTCCACTGTAACGTAATGTCCTCCATCGAGACTCGGGGCCTCGCCTCCCCGCACCGTGCGTGCATTTTGTCCATGGCCCTATGCGTGGCCACCTGCAACCAGCCAGGATACCCTGGTGCGAAGTGAACATCGCGCTCGTGTTAGAATATGCCCGCGCCGCGCGTGTAATTATGTACGTCTGGAGGATCATCCACATGAGCCTCGCAGGGTGCCCGAGCGCTCGCGCCTCGCACGTGATAGCCCACCACAATATAGTCTCGTAGCTCTTGTACATGTCCACAAACACCGTGGTGACGAACTGCTTGCTCGCATGCGCCAGCCTCGAGATCCAGCTGGAACGCGCAACCACTAGACGTCATGCCCGAACTTTCTCTCCAGAGCGCAGGATGAGGGCGGGCATTCTACCATTGCGCGCTGAGGGGCCGTTTTGCGATGCTCCAATTCCACAACGTTGTGTTGGGGGGAACAATGAGACGTGTGCCGCCGCTCGCTTTGGGCAGCGTGCACATCTCCGTGACGGGCTGCGACTGCGGCCGCATCGGCCGTCTCTCGCACTCGTTGACGAGCATCGCCAGCACTTCCGGCCCAGCATCTGATATGAATCAGAAGTGCCTGGGCAGCGCGCGCGCGCCTGACGGCGCGCTGTGCGCTTTGCGAACGAGAGCACCACTCCTCTCAGGCAGGTCGGCACGTCGGCACCGCGCCGCGGCTGTAGCTGCTCCCACTCCGCCGCGTAGCCCGGCGCAGGAAGCTCATCCGCACCGCGCAGCTGCCATGCCTGCTTTCACTTCTCCAGCTCGCCGCCCTCCAGTTCTGGAGGAAAAGACAACTCGATCGAATCGAGGGCCGCCTGCAAACCGCGAATACGTGCGAACCGATGCGCAACGCGTGCTCCATCTCTGAGTTCCTCCCCTGTCGACTGAATTCACGCATTCTGTCTCTTCCGGGCGAGCGCGTCCAAGGCCAGCTGCGATTTGGCAGCGGTGGCCTCCGCGTTCACTTCGAGCTGGGCGTTCCCAAACCAAACCGCAAGGCCCGCTTTGGAACAAATTGTCTGCGCCCTCGTCAAGCAACTCGCGTGCCATCATAGCCTTCGCCACCTTTGAACTGAAGTGGCGCGTGCCAATGATTCGCCAAACCATCCTCTGCAGGGTGTCGGGCTTCTTCGCATTGCCGTTCCGGGGGGGGGGGGGGGGGGGGGGGGGGGGATTGCGCGTCCAACCCGTCGCCGGGCGCGGCAGAAGTATAACCTGGCAAACGTAATTCGCCATAGCCAGTGTTCTCGACATGCGATCCATCGCTTCCGAGACAAGATCCGATCTGCACTTTCGAGATCCTGTG
>CAUYUJ010018082.1:639234-754234 GCA_963575745.1 Prorocentrum cordatum | reverse complement strand
TATATGCCACCTTTACCTCACCATGTTGCTGCCTTGGGGCGGCAGTCACTTTCCCCGGGGAAATCGCGCTGCCCATGGTTCGCCGGCGCTCTCAGCCTGCTTCGGAACTTCATGGAAGCGTGCAGGTCTCAGCTCGTTTTTGAACCCCACAGGTGCATCGTGAGCGTTTTTTTACTCAGCGTTTCGACATTGGGCGGCAAGGGGGTGAGGGGGGCTCTGTCTCCAGACCTCTGCTTAGAGCGACTGTTTGCAAGCGTGCGGCCTCTGGGGGAGACTCCTCCCGCTCGAAACAGGCGCCAAAAACAGCCAAGACCCACTCCATGGGGGGGGGTAGGTGGGGTGCCCCACATCGAGCCGCATCGGCGATGCATCGGCGATGCAGCGCGATCCTCCGACCCCATCTACGCCGACCCCATCTGGGAGGCCTCGAGTGAACGGGAGGATGATCGGGAACGGGTGGAAGCTGATCCGCCAGGTCGGGGCGGCGGAGAAGGGCTGCCACAGAACTGGCTCCTGAGTCTGAGATCCTTCGTGGTGGATCCTTTTCTGGGGAGCCCCCCCGCAAAGCGCTGCGGCTCCAGACGGGCCCGACCCTCCCTCCTCCTCCTTTTCCTCCTCCTCCTCCTCACTCCTCGTTTCCTCCTCCTCCTCCTCCTCCTCACTCCTCCTCTTCCTCACTCCTTCTCCTCCTCCTTCTCCTCCTCCTCCTTCTCAACCTCCTCCTCCTCCTCACTCCTCCTCCTCCTCCTCCTTACTCTTACTCCTCCTCCTCCACCTTGGAGGGGGGAGGTGGATGACGAGGTGGAGGAGGACGACGACCACGACGACGGGGACGACGCCAACGCCGACGAGGACGACGATGGGGGCGAAGCCAACGCCAAGCCTGGCACGGGCGAGGCGCCCCCCGGGCCCTGCATGACGGGCATCGAGAACATGCCGGGCCCCTGTTGCAGACCGGCCTGGCGCCCGGGTGGGGACGGGGAGGGGCAGGAGAAGGAGGAGGAGGAGGAGGAGGAGGGGGATGATGATGATGATGGTGATGATGGTGATGATGAGGAGGAGGAGGATGAGGAGAAGGACGAGTGTAAACCCAAGAGTCATCAACGATGTTGGAAGCAACCCTCCCTCCAAGCTCCCTCGTCATAGGACCCTACAGCGGTTCATTTCCATTGAGGGAACTGCCTCGTTGGAAGACAACCGTTTGAATATCCTGAAGCGTGACAAAGCATTGTTCTCAGTATTTCAACGCCACGTATCAACCTGACTGCTGCGTCTTGACGATCCAGAATCGTGCCAGAACGTCATTTTTGGGATTTCAGCACTTCGAATCAACATAACTGTTGCGCCCACGTAATCCAGAACCCTTCCAAAACACATATTCTGGTACGTTGATCATGGGAATCCGTGAAGCTCTTGCAATTTGTTGAAACGAATGTGCGCGGCGCTGCGGCAAGACCCACATTTTGAAAAACAGCCGCTCTCAATCCGTGGAACTTTTGCAATTTGTTGAAACGAAAGTGCGCGGCACTAAAGCGAAAACCACATTTTGAAACTGAGCCGCCCTCAGTCCGTGAAGCTCTTGCAATTTTTTACATCGAATGTGCGCGGCGCTAAGGTGAGAACCACATATTGAAAAGGAATCGCCCTCAATCCGTGAAGCTCGTGCAAATTTTGAAAAGGAATGAGCGCGGCGCTAAGGCGAGAACCACATTTTGAAAACCGCCCGCCCTCAATCCGTGAAGCTCTTGCACTTTTTGAAAGCGAATGTGCGCGGCGCTACGGCGAGAGCCACATTTTGAAAAAGGAGCCGCTCTCAATCCGTGGAACTCTTGCAATTTGTTGAAACGAATGTGCGCGGCGCTAAAGCGAACACCATATTTTGAAAAGGAGCCGCCCTCAATCCGTGAAGCTCTTACATTGTTGGAGCAATTTTGCGCGGTGCTAAGGCGAGAACACATATTGAAAATGAACCACCCTCAATCCGTGAACCTCTTGCAAATGTTGAGAAAAGAATGCGCGCGGCGCTAAAGCGAGAACCACATCTTGAAAAAGAGCCGCCCTCAATCCGTGAAGCTCTTGCACATTTTGACAAAAAAAAGAATGCGCGCGGCGCTAAGGCGAGAACCGCATTTTGAAAACCGCCCGCCCTAAGGCGAGAACCACATTTTGAAAACCGCCCGCCCTCAATCCGTGAAGCTCTTGCAATTTTATAAATCGAATGTGCGCGGCTCTTGAGCGGGAACAACATATTCAAACGGAATCGCCCTCAATCCGTGAAACTCGTGCAAATTTTGAAAAGGAATGAGCGCGGCGCTAAGGCGAGAACCACATTTTGAAAACCGCCGGCCTTCAATCCGTGAAACTCTTGCAATGTTGAAAACGGATGTGCGCGCGCTAAAGCGAGAACCACATTTTGAAAATGACCCGCCCTCCATCTGTGAAGCTGTTGTCTCTTTTTAAAATTCAGAGCCGTACATGGTGAGGAGGTCTCAGGCGAAACGTCTGGCCCGCCCTAAAAACTGGCCTCGGGGTACGACAGAGAGAAGTTATCTACAAGGAGAAAGAATGGAGGGGGGGAGGAGGAGGAGGGACACAGCTGATGAGCAGTCCGTGCATCATCGGGCATCGAGAATGGCTCTGAGCTGCCGGAGCTGGCCCCTGGGAACGGGGAGAGCGGCGGCACGCCCCCGCAGAGCAGGCTGCACCCCGCAGAGTGGCAACCGCCCCCCGTAGTGCACCATGCCTGTGGACACTCGTGCGTATGTTCACATCATATATGTGTATATATATATATATATGTAATATGTGTGTATATATATAAACTACATTATGTGCATATGCGTGCATGTCTGCATACTGTGGAACCTCTTGCGCATGTGTGTATCATCTATACTGGAACACATACAAACACATATCTCTCTCACGCACCGCGATTCTCGCACACACAGAGAAGACGGGACCGAGAGGAGCCGACGAGGGGCCCGACCGAGGGGGCCGAAGCCGAGGAGGACCGACGGGCCCGAGGCAGGGACGAGGGCTAGGAGCAGGAGGAGGAGGACGAGGAGGAGGGGGAGGGGGAGGGGTAGGAGCAGGGGACTAGCTTTGGACTGCCTTCCCTGAGGGCTTGATGACTTTTCGCTAAACGACTTGTGGGGATCGAGCAAGATAAATCAAGGTCAATACAAATCAATCGAGGTACATCCAGGTCAATCGTGGCAGATCCAAGTGAGCCAAGAAATCTCGGAGGAAATTTGGAGCAACTCGTGGTCGCTCCAGCGCGAGTCGAGGGACGGCAGAAGTCGTTAAGCCCTTCACGATGCTTTGCTTTGCCCGAGGGCCCCGTTGGGAAACACACCCCGAGGAGCGCAGCAGCCCCACCTTCGGCACCGGAGCCCCCGTACGGCGACAGGAGGAGCAGGGGGAGAGGCAGAAGCGACGAGTGGGAGGGAAGGGGAGAAGCGGGAGCGGGGGGGCCCGTCATGCTTTCTGCAAGAAGAAGGAATGGCATCAACAGAAACTTTCGACGGTCCGCGGGGATTTCCTGGATCTGTGCCGGACCGCGCCTCCTGGCGCGCAGCGCGTCGGGGGCGGCGATGGAGGTGCCGCCAGGGGGTGGCCATCACAGATCCAAGACATCCAGGGTTATGGCCAAAAGTTTTGGTTTACCCGATTGTTCTCCTTCGATTTTTCACGACGGAAGGATGGCAAGGTTCGCCTGCTCCCACACTCCATTCGGGCGTTGGCGAGACCGGCGTTCTTGGGACCTGGTTTAGTGATACGTATGTGCCAAAGGACGCCGGGTAGGATCATTTCACTGACCGGAACTGCCGTCACCCGAACAAGCACCAGCTACGGCAGACTTGGCCGAGTGATTCTGGCAAATTCATTGGGCTTCAGGGTTCAATCTCTGACAGGCTACCCTTACCCGGTGCCCTGGCTATATACGAAAAATTCGGACTCGAACCGCCCCAGACATGCGACGTCCTGACTTTTCCAAGACGGGGCCCTCGGAAGCCCGACCTGCTCCGCGAGAAACCAGTTTTTCCTCCCGAGTCGTTTTTCGATGGCCCCGAGGCACGGCGAGGCGAGGGCCCCCCGAGGCCGAAAAAGGCCAAGAGCCTCCCGTCCGGCTGTTTTTTTCCGACGCGACCATGTCTGGGGCTGTTGGTCTTCGTGCCCATTCTTTCCGTGCCCACTTCGATGGTGCCCCCCCCTCCTCCTTCTCCTCCTCCTCCTCGTCCTCTGGAGCCTCCTCCTCCTCCTCCTCCTCCTCCCCGGGCCTCGGCGCCCGCTGGGGTCGCCGGCGCGCTGCCTGGGCAGAAGGGCCACGCGGGGGCCTGCTGCAGCACCATGCCGCCCTGGCCCCCGAAGGCGCCGAAGGGGAGCGCCGCCTGGGGGCCGACCGTCGTCGTCGACGTCGTCGCCGCCGCCGCCGCCGCCGCCGTCGTCGTCGTCGTCGTGTACTTCGTGGTCGTCGTCGTCGTCGTCTACTTCGTGGTCGTCGTCGTTCACTTCGTGGTCGTCGTCGTCCTCAGCGGGCTACCGGCTGCTTCTCCTCCTCCTCCTCCTCCGCGCGAATCCAGTGCCCTCCAGCCCAAGCTGCAGTCCCAGTTTTAGCCCCAGATCGAGCTTCACTTCAGCGCCAATTCAAGCTCCAGCTCGAGCCCGAGCTCCGATTCCACGTTTAGCTCCAGCTCCAGCTCCAATTCCAGCTCCTGCCCAGCTCTGGTTGCATCTCTTGCTCCAGATCCAGCCTCTGCTCCGCCTGCTACCTTTCCTGCCCATGCTTCCTGCTGGCAAGTGTGCTTGGTCTGAGACGTGTCGGACAGCATGCTTCAGGTCCGGCCGAGGACCGAGTAAAGGATCAAATAATTACATACTTGATTTGCCGCAGGATTGTTTTGCGTCGAATTTGCGAAACGTGCGCATAATGTTCGCAGGTCTACGACCATCAATGTCGTGTTTGTCAATCCGACGAGCACTCGACTCTGGGGCACATCAATTCTGTAGTAGATTGTCAAATCGGCAGGAGGGGGCGGGTGGAGGAGGGGAGGATCCTGCCTCGTGGACCCCTCTGCTGGGCTTCTTGGCCCGCGGCCTTCCCCACGGACCTCCGACGCCATGCTCATTCAGTACGGGACCCCTTGAAGCGTTCGAGTTGGAGATCGACTACATACTTGACTCACTCCAACCCTGTTTTTCGCCGAATCTACGAACGAATCCGCACACTTCCGCTAGACACACGCATATTCTCGGCGAGGAAAAATCAAGTTTTGGGTAATTGAACAAATTCGGTAGTCGATCTTCTCCACTGGAGCCTTGACAGAGGAAGACAACAACTGAATACACATAAACTGTTGGAGGTCCGCGCGAATCTCTTGGATCTGCGCTGAACCCTCCCTCCCTGGCGCGCGGAGCGCGCCGAGGACGGCGACGGAGGCGCCGCCAGAAGGTTCCAGCGCAAACCCGAACAATCCGCGACGAACTCGGACAATTTTTGCTCATGCAAATTTTATCTTCTTCTTCGACCTGACCCATTCCCCCGGACAATTGTTTAGTCTGGGCCCGGGGGCCCCTTGTCCTGGCCCCGAGGCCCGAGACGGGCCTCGAAGCACGGATGAAACTGATGAAAAACGCGCGGGCATGGCAGCGCCCTCCTGACGGGGACTTCCACTGAGGGGCCCTTTGGCCGACGACCCGGCGAGCCTAACCCTTCCCGAAGCGGGCAACGCTACAATGCGCGAGAGATACCATAAAACCCCAGACATGCGACGTCCGGATTTTTTCAGGAGACATCCCGACCCCTTCCCCGGGACCGGTTGTTCCCCCCTGCGTCGTTTTTGACGGCCCCGAGGCCCGGCGAGGGTCCCCCGAGGCCGAACATAGCCAAAAGCCTCGCGTCCTGATTTTTTTTTTTACGACGCGACCATGTCTGGGACGGCAACCTCTGGCGAGGTTCCAAAGCACCCGTCAGCGAGTGCCCCCCAGTGCAGATGCCGCGGAGCATGGAGCAGAGCCCGACGCCGCAAGTCTGGAGCCCCCCCCCCCCCGTGTGGACGGTTTCCCCGCGGGCCGTAGGCGACCCGAGGGGGAGGAGGAGGAGGAGGAGGAGGAGGAGGAGGAGGAGGAGGAGGAGGAGGAGGAGGAGAGGAGGAGGAGGAGAGGAGGAGGACGGGTCGCCTAAGCCCCCCCATGTGCCGCCCCCCCCCCTGCCACAGGCCGGGCGCCTGCGACTGCTCTGGGCCGCCCGATCCCGGGAGCGGCGGCACCATGCTGGCCTCGGGTGGGGCACGTCCTCCTCCGGGCCGGAGGCCTCCTCGGGAGGCCTCCGGCCTCCTGGGAGGCCTCGACTGTACGCTCCTTCTTATTGTGGTACTAACGCTCTAAAACTACAAACGGCTGGCCTCCCTCGGGAGGCCGGAAGCCTCCTCGGGAGGCCTCCTCCGGCCTCCCCGGGAGGCCTCCAGCCGTTTGCAGTTTTAGGGCGTTAGTACCTCCATAAGAAGGAGCGTACAGTCGACCCGTATAGCATGGATGCGCGACAAGGCTGCAAGGGGCCTTGGGCGCCCACCTCGAAGCTTTTCGAGCGGCCCGCGGCTAACGAAAAAGCGGCCAAGGATGGGCCGAGAATGCAGGGAGGCAAGGGCACCCTTGGGAAGGTTGCCCATCCTTGCTATGCGGGTTGACTGTACTCCTTGTGACTCAGGAGCGTACTCCTTGTGTTTACTACCCTTTGACAATGTACCTGTGATTAGGCGTCAGTCGTAAAGCGTTTACATTGTCGCTCAATAACAATAAACGTCGTCGGAGTAGATGGGGTCGAAGGATCTCGCCGCATCGCCGATGCATCGGCCATGCACTGGCGACGTCGACGGTACATCCGCGACGTCGGCGTGGAGAAAATTGGGCCGCACATCGAGCCGCATCGCCGATGCATCGGCGATGCGGCGCGATCCTTCGATCCCATCTACTCCGACCCCATCCAGGAGGCCTAGACAGGCGGATTGAAAAGGACAAATTAACATAGTCAGAGATATTCGAAGCAACCGCTCGTAGAAGCAAGTCGAACATGTATCGAAAATCAGCAAGCATACTCGAAACATGATGCTCAAACCAGAAAAAAACGCAGCCAAGAACAGTGGAGACCTCGTTCCCAGACTAATTACTTGTGGACTCTTGTTGAACCTTCCTCCCGTGGAGGGGCATGACCGACTTCATGCTGGCCTGGAGCGCCTCTGCGGGCAGCTGCAGCTGCAGCCCCGCGAACTGCTGCATCGGGCTGTGCAGCGGGCTGCCGCACGGCGTGGAGGGCGCGGAGGGCTCCGCGGACTGGCACTCGAAGTACGAAGGCATCGCCGGCAGCATGCCCCAGGACGCGAAGCCCGCCTCGCTGCCGCTGTCGCGGGCCAGGCTCGAGGCCACCGAGACGGAGGACCGTGGCGAGCCGAACGGCGACGGCAGGCTGCTGTGGCCGTCGTCCCCGTGCCGGGCGCCCCTGGCGGGGAGCAGACCGACGGCAAGCGCGCGCGGGTCTGTGGCCCCAAGATCGCCGCCACCTCCCGCGGCGGAAGCTGTGAGCACCGTCCCCCCGCCCCCAGACGGTGGACAAAACACGCCGCGGCTGAAGGGAGCCCCCTCTCCGGAAACCACCGGGGGGAGATCCCCCCCCACAGATCGCCCCGAACGCAGACGCACCGACGCCCCTCCCCAAACCGCGCCGAAGCGAGCGCGAGCGCGACGACACTCCTTGACATCCGCCGATGATTTTTTTCGTCAACACGCGACCCCAAACGGGCCGACCCCTTCCACGGAGCAACTACTTTTTCGCCCCAGATCCCCAGATCCATGTTTGATAGCCCCGCAGCCCGATAACGGGCCCCAGAGGCCGAACTCGAGGACAACAAACGCCCGGACTGAAAACGGAAGGCGGACGAACCCCCCTTGATCAAGACGCTTTTTAGTGTAAGCTGCCAAGGTCACCCCACGTGCGCACGGCATTGTACTCCGAGTGCACCCCAGCGCGGTAGCTCATCGTAGTCCCAGGAAACCGAACGTATCCAGCGAAACACGCGTCGACTCGTAAACAAGCTTTTAGAGGTTCCACCCGTACGCTCGGAATGCCAAGTCGAGCGAACCCTGTGCAGGTCTCGCCAGTCGACTTCTCTGGGAGGGCCTGCTGTCGGTGGCCGAGAAACACATCGCCGGAGCTCTGAGACTGTTTCGCGAGCGCCCCGGCCTCGGGCTGCGAGCTCGCGAGCCCTTGCGGTCGCCGCCGGAGGGCCTCTCGATGCCGTGGTGCTGGTAGAGCTGCGCCACCGCGGCGGGGGCGTCGTCGTAGCCCGCGCGCTGGTAGAGCCTCGCCAGGATGCTGTGGGTGATGGCCGAGGGGCGCATGCCGCTGTGGATCATCTCCTCTCGGCTGCACGCGGGAGCTTGGCCGCCTCGCTACGCAGCACGCAACACGTGGCGTGGTGGAACGGAGCTCCACACGCAGGCTGAAAAGCGTAAGGTCCGGCGCGAAGCCTTCGCCACGGCGTGGACCAACACTTGCCGTACCAAGACGCATCGTGTCAACACGGACGTCTTGAACACGGCAAGTGCTGCGTTTTTCAACACTGGTGCAGCAGGGCAGCTAACGCGCAGGAGTGCTCCCAGGGCAAGATCGACTTTTGGTGGGCGGCCTGCTGATCGCTGCGTTGCGACGCGAGAGCGCCGGCCGAAAGCCGCGCACCGGAGGTCACTCTGGCGAAGGGGGTCACTCTTGCGCGGGGCGGTCCTCGAACAGCCCGACGCCGGCGGTGATGTCGTTCGCCTTGACGCAGCCATCCATAAGCGTGTTGTAGACCAGCTCGTCGCACCTGAGCCCGCGAGCCTTGATGGTCTCGGCCGTCTGCAGCGCCTTGTCCAGGTCTCCCACGTGGCAGTACCCCTTCAGCAGGGTGGAGAAGGTGATCAGGTCGGGCTCATGGGAATTCTCCGTGTCCAGCATCTCCCGTAACAGGCCTTCTGCCCCAGCGAGGTCCGAGCACTTGACACACGCGTCGAGGATGGAATTGTATGTGATAGTGTTGTAGGGGACCCCCTCCTTGGGCATCTCGCGAAAAAGCTCCATTGCGCGAGTCAGGTCCTTCTCGAGCCCGTAGCCCTTGATCAACGTAGTGTATAAAATCGTGTTCTTATGTTTTCCCTCGGCCCGCATGCCTTTGAAGATCTCAACCGCCTTAGCCAAATTGTTGCACTTCACGCATGCGTCGATCATGCAGCCGTATGTCACGGCATTGGCCTGGCCGCGCTGCTTCTCCATATCGCCCCACACCTGGAGGACCTTCTGCATGTCTCCAGCCTGGCCGTAAGTCTTCACCAGGATGCCCAAAGTCACCGGTGAAGGCTGCACGTTGAGCTCGCGCATGCGGTTGACAATCGATTCCAACCGGCTGAGGTCCTTCAAGCGGCAGCAAGTGTCCAAGAGGGCATTGAAGAGCACCTCGTCCACGTCCTTGGGTTGCAAATCGATGAACTTTTCCACCAACGCAATGCCACGGTACACGCGCGACGGGTTGAGCCTTCCACGACCATCGCCGACAGTCTTCATCAACATGCGTGAGACCGTGTACTTATCAGTGGTGGTCTTCTGCCGTTGCATCTCCTCGAGAGCATTCCAAGCTTCGTCAACGCCCTTGCGCCGCATCAAATCCTCTAGAGAAAAAAAGCGTTTTTTTTCATACATTCATGAGACATTGCAATTTCTCGCATCGCGATCCAGACGCTTCCTGACCAAATACTGTCGACCTCTTTCCCACAAAATACAATCTGGCTTAGACATTTGAATGCATGTGACCTCCTATCTCGAACGACACAGAATCAACAACCGTTAATGATGCCAGAATTTCAAACAGGATAGTTCAAATCGAGTCGCGCGCCTGGGTGGGACAGAGAACAAGTGACGGGATAAACGAGAGGGGCCTATTTTCGTCCGATCTTCTTCTCCTGCCTCCTCCAGCTCCTCCGCCTCATGCCTTTCCTCCCTTTCGGCCTTTCAGATTTTACCTACAGGATCCCGCGACGAGAAACCATCTGGAGAGGAGAAGAAGTAAGCAGTGGCGAGAGAGGAATCAAGTGAAGTGCGCAGGAGGCGAGTCCGAGAGCGAGGATGACTAGGACTGGCGAGGAGAAGCCAGGAGTGAAGATGAGGAGCGCAGATGTTCTGGAGGCGTTTGGGGAGGTAGGGATGTTAACAGGAAGTAGTAATCAGGGAGGAGTGCAGAAGAGTCAAGTGAAGTGAAGGCGCGGTCCGACGCGACCTCCCTGGAAGGGAAAACGCTAAAACCCTGAGTAACGAAGTATGCGCATTGCTTGTGACGTCTGGCGCGGCTTCCGTGGATGAGAAAGGGTACTGGGCGGACTTTTGTAATATGAAGTGTGCCAATCCTCAAATGTAACAATCTATGTGTGCGACGGGAATGGTCTGACGAACGCGGCCTCTGGATGGGGGGGAACTGCCACCAGTGGGACTGGTGGAGTGGGACGGGCCCGATGCTCTTGTGTAGCAAGGTCTGCGGATAGCGGGTGAGGTCTGACGTGGCCTCCCTGTGGTAGTAACGGCTACTGGTGGAACTGGTGGAATTGAACGGGCACGAGCCCTGATAAATCCGCCGGTCCTTCGGCGTGTGTGAGACGCTTCTCCGTTTGAGTCGTCGCCGTCGTCGTCGTCGTCGCCGTCGGCGTCGCCGTCGGCGTCGGCGTCGGCGTCGGCGTCGTCGTCGTCGTCGTCGTCGTCCGTCCCAGGGAAATTCGGGGACAAAGGGGAGGACCGTCGTGGTTCGGTCGATCCCCTTTCCTTCGTCTCTTCCCTGCCGCGGGGGTGGGGTGGGTGGGGGGTGGGGGTGGGGGTCTTTCGTCATGTTACCGCCCCCCGCATGGGGTTCCGGGAAGTCCTGGGCGGGGGTCGCCAACGGGGGTCCCGCTTTCAGGGTCGTCGTCACCAGCCGTGAGGCCTTCGCAAGAACTCAGTATGCGCATAGCGGGCGCGGTCTGGCGTGGCGTCCCTGGAAGGGCAATCACCACTGGCGGGACAGGTTGGGCGAGAAGGACACGAACCCATATAAAGCAACAGGATATCGCATAGCAGGCACGGTCTGATGCGGTCTTCTTGGAGGGGCAAATACATGGCAGAAAGAGGACGGAAAAGGAGGAAGAGCAGTGGAGAATGGCTGGAGAAGTTGGAGGCCTATCTAACATGCGGGGAAGGACTGAGGTCATAGCCTCGCAACTCCCGCGCCTTTCAATCAGATTTTCCACACGGGGGGCCCTACCATTTCCCTTCACCCCCATCCGGCGCCCCAAGCTGGAGAATGCTGGAAAAACTCCGATTCGCCGGTTTCCGTTCGTGATCGTCCTCCGCCCGCAGTTTTGCTCAGAAAAAGGCTTGAATCGGAAGGTGTGGGACTCCTGCGCGGAACCATCTCCTCGTTCTCCTGTTCATCATCATCACCTCCCTCCTCCTCCTCCTCCTTCTCCTTCTCACGAGGCTCCTCCTCTGTCTTCCTGCTCCTTCTCTTCCTCCTCATCCTCCTTCCAATCGGATTCCCCTATCATGCCGTAATCGCTGTTAGCCGTGAAACAAGATGCAACGTAATCCTGCGAAACTTGCTGGGGCAGAATTAAGGGACACCTGATGACAAACACGACAACACAACAAGCAAACAAAAACAATCGAGGGGAACTTGCTGGGAGTGGGGGGTGAGGTGGGGGGTCCCCCAGCAAGTTCCCAAGGATTGTTTTGTTTGGTCTGCTTTGCTTTTTTTCCGATGTTTTTTATTGATTCTGCCCCGAAGGGAGTTTGTGATTGGGAGGAGGGGTCGGAGGAGAAGGAGGATGGGGGGGATGGGGCGAGCCCCCCAGCAGCCTCCCCGTATCTTTGTAACACGCATCCTGAGTAGGGCTCGTGTTTTCAGTGGACACGGCGCAGAATTCACCCCTACACCTCTGTTCCTTATCACAATCTCACCACCACCACCGCTATCAACATCACATTGCATCGCCATCATCATCGTCGCCATCACCATCGTCATCATCGCACGCGGACCCATCACCATGTACCGTTCACCACCACATCATCATCATGCTCATCCTCATCCTCATCCTCATCAGCATCAACATCATCACCATCACCATCACCATCACCATCATCATCATCATCATCATCAACATCATCATCATCACCATCATCATCCGTATCATTATCCTCATCCTCATCATCATCCTCATCCTCATCCTCATTACCGTCATCACCGCACACACATACACGCACATTCATACACACCACAACCACCATTACCACACTGTCGTTTCAAATAAACGCAACCACTCATCCACATGCTCAATGCCGCTCACACACCCACGCATTCATGCTGAGGAAATCTCGAACGTGAGCCGCGTCTGTGAATTAGTTGTCTAGAACGGGAGCCCGCTCCCTAATCCAACGGGGCCGCCAGATCACGTTATCAATCTGGACGGGTCATCCATATCCTGTAACCATCGTCACTTTTGGACTCCTGAGGCATGGATCTGGAGCTAGTCTCGAGCCGGGGCGTCGTCTGTGAGTGAATTGGCAGGAAATCTCTGCGGGAACCCCCTCTCCATGGGGCCGCCGGATCACGCTACTAATCCGAGCGGGTCATCCATACGTAATAGCGGTGGCCACGTTTGGGTTCCTGACGTGTGGATCTAGAGGTGGTCTCGAAAGATAGCTTTGCATGCACGAAAACATATTTCCAGCGGGCCCCCCTCCCTATGAGGCCGCCGAATCATGTTTGCAATCCGAACGGGTCATCCTGTCCTGTAGCCTTCACCACTTTTTGGCTCCTAAGGCGTGGATCTGGAGATCGTCTCGAGCGTGAGCCTCGTCTGCGAGTACACCGAGAGGAAGTCTCAGTCGGGATCCCCCCTCCCTATGGGGCCGACAACTCATGTTAGTAAACCGAGGGGGTCATCCACATCCTGTAACCTTCGTCCTTTTGGGGCTCCGGGTTTGTCCCGACGGCCAGATCTAGCGCCCCAGCGGCCAGCGGGAATTGTCTACGTGACCTGGCCCGCGGGGTTACCCCGGCGGCTTCGCGATCAAGCTGTCGGAGGACGCGCCCCAGCCGGCCGCGACGGCGACGGCGCCGATGAACAACGTGCGCCCGTGCGAAGAGGGGCGGGGGAGGAGGTGCGCGAGGAGAAGAGGCAGGAGGAGGAGGAGGAGGATACTGAGGAGGATGAGAAGGGGGAAGAGGGGGGAGGGAGATGAAGAGCATGAGGATGATGACGACGATGTTGATGATGACGATGACGGTGATGATGGTGATGAAAATGATGCGGATGATGCTGCTGATGATGATAATGATGCTGACGATGGTGATGATGTTGATGCTGTTGCTGTGAATGAGGATGCCAGCGACGCCAGGTACGATGACGAAGACGGTGGCCATGATCATGGTGATGACTTACCCTTGGTTCTTCTGCGGGGAACTGTTCTCTCTACTCGGCTCGCTGGTCGAAGCGACTCGGATCCGAGGCTAGAGAGGCGGGTGACACGGCACGCCTCTCAAAAACCACACCCTGGCAAAAAGTGTGAGAAGTGGGAAAGGGGGGAGAGCCACGCGGCTCAAAGGGAGGGGCGCCAGGATGACTTCGGGGCAACGTCAATGAGGATCGAGGAGACCGATACCCCAAACCCCGCTAAGTCATTTATGTGCACGCACCCCATGGCTTACCCTTGGTTCTTCTGCGGGGAACTGTTCTCTCTACTCGGCTCGCTGGTCGAAGCGACTTGGGTCCGAGGCAAAAGAGGCGGGTGACACGGCAGGCCTCTCGAAAACCACATCCAAGTCAGGTTCCCGAAACAGAAGCTGTTCTCTCACCGCAAGGCATTGCGCCCGCAGGGCGTTTAAAACTGTGAAAACAACGGCACGATGGAAACGCGCGGGAATCATCTCCTATGGGCGCGGGCGGGAGGCGTGTTTCTCATGGCCGTATCGGGCCCTAACCCCTGGGCATCGCAAGCCCAAGCGGTTGAAATTGGAAGGCGAAACGTTACTGACAAAACTCGCAACGGAGAGCCACATGATTCCTTGACACCTACACATGTGGGACTGGAACGCGGGGAGGAGGCAAGCGGGCAATCGGGCAACAATCCGCTCACTTACTGACTGGAAACAACTGATTGCCAAGGGGAGACCGATTCGTGCTGCCTCTGCCACGAGCCTTATCAACCCTGTGGGCAGTGACGAATCATTCACGGAGGCGAGTAAGACGCCACAGCTACCCTTTCTCATGTCTGCACGCAGTCGAAACGACAGGACGCTCGGGACATCCGTATCCTTCACGTATCTGACAAGAAACCCCGAAGCACACACATGAGGGGGCGCTGCGAACCGATCTCCCGCAACAAGAACAACCAGCCGCCTTTCACCTATCGGTCATGCAAAGCGGGCTTTGGCAGCACTCGGCCGTGCACCACAAAACTTCACGAATATTTCCTCGCACAGCTCGGCATGTTGGCGCAACCACATCGGATGGGCCATCCATGTGGAGCTGAGACGCACGCCCTTCTCGTACCTTACCACCGAACGGTCCGACTTCCAGCCCCCCCCCCCCGCTTTTTGACCTCCGCGAACGTTCTGCGTCGCGTGGCCATGTCCGAGCTGGCTCCACTGTGCCTGGCCTGATACACCGCCAGGTTGAATCCCAGGTCGTGAACAACTCTCTGCACAGCCGCCGCCAGCTACGGGTGCCTGAAGGCCCAGGCCCGTCCGCCAGGCGGGCGAGATCGCAGAGCGTGCAGCACGGGGGCAAGGCTGACCCACCAGTCGTGATCGAGCTCGATCGTGACGTCGTACTCCTTCACCTTGGACGGCGCGCCCTCGATCTCTGGATTCAGCTGCGGCGTCCAGTGCGTGGCCACGTGGCTCGGATGGAAAAGGAACTCTGGTTTCAATGCCATCAACTGGATCGGGCGTGCATATGTGCCCCACAAAAGGCAAGTGAAAAGCGCCGCGTCGTACCTCTGCGCGCCGCGCAGCCCGTTGACGATGGCGCACCAGATCGGCCACGCCTCGGGGAGACGGGGTGTGGATGGGCCCAGGTTCTGCCATCCTTTCAATGCCCTCCAGCTGCGCTGCAGTGTGCGAGGGCCCTGCTTCCCCGCCGTCGGCCGAGCGTGAACAACCCCAGCCAGCAACTTCATGCCACGAGCAGCGGCCGCCAACCTCCTGATCTGGTGGTCGACGTACTGCGTCAGCTGGCTGTCCAACTCCACGATCGGGATGTCGGTTACCCGCTTCGCGCCGCAGTGCTGGCTGAACTGGTGCACCTCCTGGGCGTGCTGGGCCTCGGTCCGAGGCTCGACGGCAGCGTGCTCGCCCAGCGTGAGATAATCCAGCTCGGGCAACGCCTCGGCCGCTAACGGCTTCTCCGAGGCGCCTCGCGTGGCACGCGGGAGCGCCCGATGCCTCGAAGCAGGGGTGGTCTCCTCCTCGTGCGGTTCGAGCTCGAAGCGCCCCGGAAGCGTGGATCCGCCTCGATGCGCCCCCCCCCAGCCGCCGCAGGATCAGCCTCGCCTCGTCGTTCGAGGGGCCTGGCTGGCAAGCGCTGTGGGCTAGCGCCGCGACTCCGTGCCCGCCTTCGGCCTTCAGAACTCGGGAAGTGCGCGCCAGTGACGCGGATGGCGCCCCTGCAGAATGCAGTCGGCGCTTCCTGCGCGGGGCCGCGGCCGGTTGATCCCCGAGCCGCGACGAGGCTGAGACCCGAACTCTGGCGTTCGATGTAGAGGGGATCGGCTGCGTGAAATTTGGCTGGGGCCGAAGCGTCCACGGAGTCCGAGCGAGCCCAACCGAGCCCCGGGGCCCTGATGTTGCCGCGGGCATCCAGGGTGAGATCGGAGCCGAGCGCGCCGAGACAATCACTCGGGTTCGCGAGCCTAGATTCAGCCTCTGAGCCCGAACAGAACCTCCCTCCGAGAGCCTGGGAAGGGTCGGGCAAGGATTCAAACGCCTGCCGAGGGTCGCCATGCGACCTTTTCGGACCACAGGGTTCCGCCTTTCCCAAGGGTCTGGACAACGTCGCGGGAGGTGCTACCGCGGGGGAGGGGGCGGCCAACATCGCCCTCTTTAGGTGTTACCGAGTTCGACTGTGAACCAAACGAGCTCGAGGGGGCGTCGGCGGGATTCCTCTCCGAGGGGATCCAACGCACAGGGAGATGCACGTTGCGACTGAGATACCACGCCGCCATCCTGCGTGAGACGACGAGAATGTTAACGCTCCGTCGCGGCCATCTGCTCACGGCCAGCACGAGGCCTGACTCATCTGCAAACAGAAGCTGGCGAACATTGCGGCCAAATCTGGTGCGACTCATCCTCTCCAGCCCGCGCATCAGGCCGCGGGCCTCTAGGGCCATGATGCCCCGGGGCTGGCGAAACCTCCAGCCGCCGACCACGTCCCACTCAGCGGATTCGGTCATGTAGCTCGGCACCTCCGCAAAATGCGGGTGGGGCTGGAGATGTGATCGGCCCAAACAGCCGTCCACCAGCATAGGCCCCCCGCAAGGCATATCTGCCCCCACTGCGGCGGCGCGGGCGCCCGCGTGGCCCTCAGCCAGGTGGCGGTCGCGCCCGCGGCGGCGGCCTACCGCGGCGACCTCTGCAAGGTCGAGCCAGCGCAAGCTAATGCCGTAGCCCGTCTCCGAGGCGTCCGTCGCCGCGACCAGAGCGTTCCAGTCGGACTCCCAGCTGGAGACACGCAGCGCCATTAAGCCCGCGAAAGCCCTCAACTCGTCGGCAACCGATGGCCAGAGGGGGGCAGGTTGGTCGCAGTGCCGCCTGATGAAGGGATACACCGTCGCGAACACAGTCAACGTCTCACGTCTCATGAGGCCGCAAAGTGGAGTCGCCCAAGACTACCTCCAGCTGCTGTCCAGAAACGCGACGGCGATCCGCCAAAGCCAGCAGGGCACCTCGGAGGCGCCAGAAGCGCCTGGCGGTCAACCGCGCATGGCGGCGGCGCCCGTCCAGAAGCACTCTCAGCGCCCCAGCGCGCGAGTCCGAGGTGGCGACCCCATGCACGGCGAGGCCCCTCGCCTTAAAAGCAACGCAGGCGTCCTCCAACCTAGACGCCGCTATGCTGCCGCCCGTTCCGAAGACCCCGATTTTGTCGACGTAGATGTTGCGCCTGGTGTCCGAGGCTGCCTCTTCTCGCATCGAGAGGACCAAAGGCCGGCCTCGGCCGCGTAGCAGCTCCGCACGGCTGAGCACCTGGCTGGCAACCTCCTGGTCGATGTCCTGGGCCATGAACAAGCTCCACGAAAAGCCCAGCGGCAGACAACGAGGCATAGGGGCCACCATCGCGTCGGGCCCCGCAGGGCCATCCAGAGTCTCCGCCATCCCGATGTCGCCAGCGCGGACGGAGGGCAAACCCAATCAGCGAGACAGCCAGGCCGGGATGCCCATCCGATGGGAAGCATCCTGGACATCAGCCGCGCCATCAAACAGCGTAGACGAATTCTGACCACCAGGGAGCTCAGCTTCGATCCGTCCGAGACCTTCAGCTGTCAAGAGGTCGACGCGGGGCGGCGGCGCAAATCGCCTTTTGGTCCGCCATGCGTCGAGAATCAACCGAAGCCCCCCGTTCTTTTTGCGAACCAAAAAGAGGCCAGTTCGCACGTGGGTCCACCCGCTGAAGACCAACCTGTTCCTGGCCTTCAGGTCACGGATGAAGCGGGCGTAGGGCGCGGGCTTGCTGGCGAGCTGGGGTCCACGTAGCATCGCTCAGCACTGTCGTCAAAACTGTTGCTGAAATCTGGATCCAGCATGCGCTCTCCTGCGCCCTCCAACAAAAAAACGGCCGCGGTCCCCGGCGATGTCCGAGATGTCTTGGACGCTGGCCCTCTCCTCGGGCAGGGGGGCGCGAACGCGCTGGCACGGCGCGAGCGTAGTCGCAGATGCGCCCATCCTGTAGCCAGACGCCTCCTCGCAGACCAGCTCCCGAAGGGCCACTTCTGGCGGCTCATTGAACTCCCGATCACCCTCGCGCGCCCGCAGCTCCGCGAGCGCCTCCAAGTGCGCCGAGCTCTCGTCCAGCTGCGGGGCGGCTGCCCGGCGCGGGAGGTCACGGTCGCAGCCGGCCGAACCTGGCCGACCTCGGACAGCATCAGGGCGGCTGGAGTCGGTCTTGGCCAGCCAATTGAATGCGTCGGAAGATGCCCCCGCTAGCTGGCGCGCGTGATCTCGGGCCCGAAACCGCCCGCGACGTCGGCCGCCAGCAGCAGGGGCAGCCTCGCGCCGCGGGAGGGCCGGCGGGAACTGCTCACAGAGCCGAGGGCGACCAGGCGTCCGAAAATCCATCGCCTTCAGCGGGCTGTGGCGTGGAGGGCCTGTCCTCAGCCCGTGATCGCGGTCAACCATCCTTCGGAGCTGCGCCGCCCGGCCCGCCCCGTCCTGCATCAGCGCCGCCCCCGCGGCCACGGCCGCCGTCAGCAGCGCCCTGGCCGCCTCCGGCGTCTGCGCCATCTGCTGCAGGCCGCACCTGGCGCGCCCGCGCGCTCTCGATCTCGGCATGGCCCTTCAACTTGTTCACGCCCAACTTCCTCGAGGCGGGGGCGATCGCGGCGCCGTGGCTCGCCTGGCCCTCGTGCGCAGCAGCCACGCGCCAGGAGGGCGCCCCACCGCCCACCGAGTAGGCGTCGATAACCTCGAGCATCCTCCTGACCATCTTCTCGATGCCTGCGGAGGCCCCGAGGTTGAGCTGGTCGTGCTCTCCGAACAGCTTGAAACTCTCGGTGGGCGTGGTCATCTCGTGGTAGACGCGGTCCGTCTTCGCGGCGTTGTTGGAGCGAGCGAACTCCTGCCACTGGCGCCGCGGATCGTCCCCGTAGGACTCGACGTGCATAGCGAGGTACAAAGTGCCAGGCGGGCCCTGGACCTCCGCGGCCGAGATCGGCCCCTCCCTGCTCTCCTGCACCGCCTTCTTCCAGCTCTCGAACCTCTCCCCGACCTCGTCGTAGGCGACCCACAGGGCGCGGGCGTCATCGTCTGAGGGGGGAGGAGGCTCGTCAGGACGACGCGCAGCCGCCGCTGAGAGGCCCGCAGCGTCACACAACGCCGCGCAGCGCGACTTCAGGTTTTTGACGAACTCCACGCAGTCATGGTTCACCCGCAAGAAATTCCCATGCCTGAAGACCAGGCCGTCCGTTGACGTGATGATGACGTCGCCACCGCGAGGTGTCACCTCCATGCCCAGCGTCTCGTGCCCGTCGGCATTCTCGGTCACCAGCCGCACCAGGCCATCGCGAGATGCGGGGCGCCCGGGCAGGACGGCCAGGCGCCACGGCCCCAGGCGCGGCGGCCCTGCCAGCGCCCTCGGCCGCCTCCAGGCCGACGGGCAGCAGAGAATCGGGGGTCGCGGTGCCCCCAGCCAAAGCAGGCCCCGCGGCAACCACTGCCTCGCCTCCTGCAGGCCCGCCGCGCCGACGTCGGCGGCCGATCCCGCCAAGAGGCTCCATGGCACCGTCCGCGTTGACGAAATACGGCAGGTCAGGGGGTTCCTGTCCCGCGGATCGCATCCGTGCCACGGCCTGCAGGGCCGCGAGGCGGACACGATCGTCACTGGGATAGGCGTCGCCCGCGAACCTGTAGAACCTGCACCGAAGCGCTCGGGGGCAAGAGCAGGCCAAATCGAGCATCACGAAGCACTCGCCTCGCCAGCCTCCATGGAGATGTCTTCCTCGTAGAAGTCCCCATCTGGCGCCACGATCCACCACTTGGTAACTTCCCCAACGGCGTCCCGAAGTCCAGGACGCATCAGGACCCTCTCGTGCCAAAGGTCCTCGCCAGGCTATCTGATGGCTACGAGCCTCCCAGGGAGCAAGCTACTCGACAACTCCCGCACCGAAAGCGGCCTTCCTGTGTCCCCTAGGCGTTCCCGACGGGCGGGCACCACCGCCATGGCGACGAGCGCACGCCAGCTGCCACCCGCGATAGATCACAACAGTACAGACCTGGCCCGTGCAGATGGCGCCAGTCGTCAGCAACACTAAGTGCAAGTCGTGATCGGACGTGCTGCAGGTCAACTCGCACACACAGGAGTCCTCGCGAACTCGCCGCACGATGTCCTCCACCGCCTCGGCGGTCAGGCTCGCGCCGTCACGGCTGACTTCGACCGCCGCTGGCGCGGGGGGAGGCACCAACTCCGCAGGTCTCCCCGTGGCCACAGACGCGCTGCGGTATCAATCGCGGTCGGCGACGTCTCGCAGGATGAAGGTTAATGTGGCAAAACGGACCCCGATCACCGACTGCATTCGGTACCACAAGCCCTCGAGCCAGGATGACCTCGGAGCAACGTCAATGAGGATCGATAACACCGACACCCCAAACCCCGCTAAGTCATTTACGTGCACGCGCCCCCATGAGGACGATTATGATGATGCGGATGATGACAACGATGATGACGGTGATGGCGATGCTGGTGATGATAACGATGATAATGATGCTGGTGGTGATGATGACGATGATGATGATGATGATACTGAGGAGGGGGAGGAGGAGGGGGAGGGGGAGGAGGAGGAGGAGGAGGAGGAGGAGGAGGAGGAGGAGGAGGAGGAGGAGGAGAGGAGGAGGAGGAGGAGGGGGGGAGGAGGAGGAAGAGGAGAGGAGGAGGAGGATGACCAGTGTTAAATCACGGTCACCACTGGTGTTGGAATAAAGCCTTCCCAAAAGCTCCTTCGTCAAAGGCCCCTACAACGGTTCATTTCCACAGAGGGCAACGCCACGGATCAACCTGACTATTGCGTCTTGGCGGCACTGAATCGTGCCAAAACACCATTCCTGGGACATGAACACCGCGAATCATCGTAACTGTTGCCCCCTCATAACGTGGCTCCTTCCAAAACGTCATTTCTTGTACGTCGACCATGGGAATCAATGAAACTCTACTTTTTCAAACGAATGTGCGCGGCGCTACGTAAGGCGAGACACGGAACAGGAGAAGGAAGGAGGAGGGAGAACACCAGAAAGGAGGAAGCAACGAACGCGATCAGGCACGCCGCACCTCGACCGAGGCTCAAATACCCGGCGACGCGCGCCCGCGCCGCGCACACCGCCCCGCCCCTGGCACGGGGAACCCCAAGCCAGGGACGGAGGCATGGGTACCGTACTGGAAGCTGTGTCAGGGAACTGCAGCAGGAAGTGTAGTAAGATACGTAGTATACATGGCCGTACGAGCTGTAGTGAGAGCAGTGCAAGTTACTGCACGGGGGACTCTACCAGGAGCTGCTTCGGGATATGTATTATCAGTACTGTTGGTTGCAGTTGGAAGCTTAGTGCGGGCTTTAGCCAATGCAGTTCCGAAGGCTGTGCTACTGCATGTGGTCGAATTTGCACAAACAACAGCCCCACTTGGACATGTAGTAGACTTGCACCACCAATTTCAACAAAACTTGTAGCTAGTATGCTTGCACCGCACATTGCAAGAGAAACTGTAGCAACAATTGTAATGAGGGCTGTGCGAGCGACTAGCATAGCATATGCTATATGAGGCTGTAGTAAGAGATATGGAAGGAGCTGCTGTAAGGGTTGTAGTCTCTGTAGTGGGCGCTTTCGGGGAGCAGCTGTGAGAGTTGTAGTACTGCCTGTAGCAAGAGCTGTAGCAAGATCTGGTTTAGGAGTTGCAGTGTTCGTGTGTGTGTGTGTGTTTTGGGTGGGGGTGGGGGTGGGCGGGGGGGAGAGGTGGGGGTTGGGTGTGAGGGGGGGTGGCAGGTAGCAAGCTGTAGTTCGAGCTCTACGACTGGGGCCGGTTGTGAAATAGGGTGTCCAGGGAGCTGTCTTAGTGGCTGTGCCAATGGTTGTACTAAGAACTGCATTTAGATAAGCAGCGTGCGGAAGAGGAGGAACTGCAATGATAACTGTAAAATGCATTGCAACAAGAACTACAAAAGGGAAACATAAGAGCCGTAATGGAGCATGCCTTGGGACTTGGATTGGGGAAAGTACGTCAGTGGAAGCCGTGCCACTGGCTGCATTGGGAGGTACAATAAAAACTGCGCTATGATCTGTAGTCGGATGTGTGCCATCAACTGTAGTAGGACCTGACCCACAGCTGTTGAGAGCTATGCGCGAGGCTGTAGTAAGAACTGTTGCGAGACCTGTGTGAAGAGCTTTTGTGAGAGTCCTAGTCGGAGCTGTAGTGAGAGCCGTACATTAATTGTTTAGGTATCGTGCTGCTGGTTGGTTACAAAGGAGCTGCAGTATGGCCCGCTTGATGAGCGTAGTAGGAGGCATCAGTAATAGCTGTAGTGAGAGCTGTGCTGCTGCCTGCAGTGAGAAGTGTAACTGCGGCTGTATTAGTGGCTGTGACAAGGAACTGTTCTGAACTTGTGAGAAGTTATGCGGTTTTCGTTGTAGTAGGAGATGTAGTGAGAGCTGTACGTTGTAGTAGTAAGAGATGCCGGCTGCTTTGTTTTCTCTTGTTCCAGCGGTTGTCCTACAAGTTTTTGGCACCAGAGCTATCGTGTCTTTGGTTTTGCTTTGTTTCCTTGTGTGAATTTGGCTTTCCCGCGCCATCCTCCACTTCCTCCTCCTCCTCGCTCCTCTCCTCCTCCTCCTCCTCCACCTTTACCTTCTCCTTTTCCTCCTCCTCCTCCTTCTCCTCCTCCTCCTTCTCCTCCTCCTCCTTCTCCTCTCACTCCTCGTGCGCAGAAGAGACATGATGATGCTGCTGCTGATGATGCCGATAATGATGATTCTGATGGTCAAGAAGAATAATAAGAATAATAATAATAAGAATAAGAAGAATAATAAGAGGACGAAGAGACGGTTCTGCGCGGAAATCTCAAACCTTCCCGTTGAAACTCTATACGGTTTTCTGAGAAATCCGAGAGATCGCCAGAGGGGGCGATTACGAAGCGATACCGATTCATCCCTGTGCTGGAGAGATCAGGCGTCTACCCCCCAAAGCGGGCCGCCAGATTGGGCGGACGAAGGAAGGCTAGAGTTTGGCATGGCCGTGTGCGACTGGAAGAGAGTGCAAGGTCCAACCGTTGCCCTCTGACAAGGGGCAGGACAGGGGCTTGCACTTCAGACCCCCGAGCGACAACCATCCTCCAGCGCGCTGGTGGGGCCCCTGCTGCCCTTGTCAGCACCTCCGTTGTGGGCACCCGCGCCGCCCTCGCGGGACCTGCCGCCGCGCGAGGGCGTGGCCACGGAGGCCAGACTGATGGGGCGACCGTTGCCGGCCTTGGCCTTCGACGCCTCGAACCCGGGCTTCGCCACCGCACACTCCGCAGCTGCCTCGGCCTGGTTGCCTGCTGAGGCCATGCTGATAGTGACAGAGGTCAACGTGCTGGAAGGCCGCTAGGTAGCCCCAAATGAATGGCTTGAATCAAAACAGCTGCGACGACACAGCGGCGGATGCAATGTGATGCGAAACGAGAACCTTAGGGTAGCCGTCGAAAGAATCGAACGACGGACCTGAAGACAGAGTCGAACCGTGGAGAAGATAGCAGAGATCCACCCCGCTTGCTGGGGGCGAGGAAGTGTGTGACATGATTGGCTGTACCTCTCCCCCTTTCCCCCCTCCCCAGGCGTCCAAAATGCCGTTTGAAGGGGGGGGGCCGCGGGGAGGGGGGTGACGAACCTCTCAACGCACCTTCTGGGCCGTCAGAGCCACCATATTCACCCTCCGACGCCTCCAAGATGTCCAAGCGGCCCTCCAGGAGGGCTCCAAGAGAGCTGCTGTACGGCCAATGAGCCTCAAGACGGTCCCAGTGGCCACGGAGCCCCCAAGGACACCCCCGAGAGACGAACATCTAGAACAACGAATGAACTTGTTGGAAATACCTTCCCGTATTTCCGCTGTGAATGGGCTTCTGGTGCTTCGGAACCGCTCCAAGATCGCCGAAGAGATCCCCAAGAGGGGCCCCTTCTCGTTCGGAGACGGCCTCGAAGGACCTCCCAAAACGCCACAGGAGCACCCAAACGTCCCAACGCAGCCACAATGAATCCATTCTGTGGGTCCAAGCGGGGGGGGGCAATTGAGGTCCCCCCTTCTTGGACCGATGGCCTCCCGGATGGCTCCGAGAGGGCGCCCCGCGGTCTCACACAAAAGATGCGCCGCAGCAATATTAAATCGGGCATGTCCTCCTAATTACAGGCGGGTTTTGGAAGAAAAGAAGAAACAACTATTCGAAAATAGCAAAAAGGAATGCTCACTGTTTTCGAATATTCTTCCTGTAGAGGGGCGTGCCCGATTTAAAGCAAGATACCCGAACCTTGACTGCCACAGCGGCCGGGAGGGGCCGGTGCCCTGGCCAGCGAGGACTAGAGTCCAGCCAAGCATCGGCTGCACGCAAGAGTGATCCTGGGCAAGAATGACCTTTCTGGAGGTCGGAAAGGGATATGGCATAAAGGGGTGTGGTGCCAATCGTGGAAATCGAGATGCTATCTACGATAGATGGCATCGCCAGACTCAACATTGGCACCATACCCCTTTACGCCACACCACTTTCCTACCTCCAGAGCCTTAGGTGCGCGGACCAAGGGCGCGCAAGGTGGCCAAATCCAAGCGCGCAAGCAGCCGCCACCGCACCGCGTTCGGCGATCGGGGGGGCCCCGATGGGCCCGCACCAAGGGTGACTTCGGCCCAGGGCCCCTCTTACGTCTAGTCGAAACAGCACATGGGTCAGTGCGCGAGGGCCGCCCGGCCCGACGTCACCAGATGATGATCGCCTGGGCAGCACTTCTTACCTTGGCCGATCATGATTTTTGATGGCGCAAGTCTCCTGACGAACATGGGCCATCTGGCATGGTGCAATGGTGGGACTAGAGAACATCGCGCAACCGCCATCGGCGATGTCGGACAGCGCTGCCGCGGAGCCAGTAATTGCAATTTTGCGCAGTGCCGACGGGCCCAATGATTGAGTTGCGCGTCATGTTCAATGCGTTTAAGATGCGACGCTTCATGATGTACATCTGTCTTGAGGATTGAGATGACAAGTGAAACAGCGGGTAAGCCGAGTAGGGCATGGGCGCGCAAGGAGTTCTTATCCAAACAAGCTAACTTATCATAGCTCTTACCCTGGGATAGAATTGGTCCAAAATCATCGCCTCAATGCTGGGTGCAAATGTTTCCAAACACATTAAACTGACTCTCAACACGGTCACACACGGCAGGGTAAAACAACGCCGGGTAGCATAAGTCAGAGTAGAGTAAGGCATGGTCTTCGACATCGTAATCATCATAACCCTAACTTTCCTATTTGGAATCGCAGCTGGTGCAGATTGGCATCATGAAATGGTGGGACAAGCAGAGCTGTAGACCACGGCGAAACATCCTGATGCGAATGAATGGTTACACAACCACAAAATGAGATGACAAGCTGCTCATGGACACCCTCAAGGCGCTTGCCGAGTCGACATGATGTTTCTAGTATAAGCGTTCGTACACATGCAAGTCAAACGCGAGGCGAGAAACAAGCTATCAGCCGAAGGCATCCAAGCACACAGGTCTAGTGCGCCAGCGTGCACTGATGCACTGAGCATATAGTGCCGAGCGTGAGGATGACTATGATGCTGATTATGTTGATGATGCTGATAATGATGATGATGATGATGATGATGATGATGATGATGATGATGATGATGATGATGATGGTGATGGTGATGGCGATGATGATGGTGATGATGATGAACATGATGATGATGGCGATGCTGATGATGATGCTGACGACGATGCTGCTGCTGCGGATGACGATGACGACGACGACAACGATGATGATGATGATGATGATGATGATGATGATGATGGTGGTGATGATGATGATGCTGATGCTGCTGCTGCTGCTGCTGAGGATGATGATGATGATGATGATGATGATGATGATGATGATGATGATTATGCTGATGATGATGATGATGCCCTGTTCTTCCTTTCGATTGCAACCTCTGGCCGCGCTGGCCAAATATATCACCCCTCAATCTCCTAAAACCGATCAGCCACCCTGCGGATACCACGCCTCGTAAGGGTACAGTTGCGACGAAAGCGTCGTTCGATCTCACCCTTTCGGTGAAGCCGCGTGTGCCCTGAAAAAATATCGCCTCTCCTCGACACTCGGCCAGGCTGGCCCAGCGCAAGAAAAACAAAACTGATCAAGAAGCATGAGCACGACAATCGCATCGTCGAGCTGCGACGCTCACATCGAATTCTGTCAGCAGTTCTGCTCACTTACTCAGGGGCCAGCGCCAGCGGGCGCAATGTCCGCGCGCAAATCACTCAAAAAGAATCGCCGCTGGCTGGCGCGTCGCTCTCATCGGAGTCCGCGTCCGTGCTGGCCCCGTCGCTGTCCTCCGACTCCAGCGCGGAGTACCGGTTGCCGCACACAGAGATGGACCTGCTGGGGAAACCAAAAAGTACTGAGACCGCTACTCCCGTGACCTCTCCCGGGGTGCGTTCTGACCAGAACTTCGGGGCGAATCCAGCGGTGGCGACGAGGGCCTCCCAGGAGGCCGAACACGGGGAAGACGGAGCGAGGGCAGCGGTATGGGTACCTCTTCCTCCCTGACCTGCTGGCTGGCTGGCTATCTTGCCGCAGCCACGACCGAAGCCCGAGCGTCTGTGCCACCACGTGCGCCGCCCTGCGGCACCCCATGAGGTTCGCCGCGTCCGGGCCGACCTGGAGCCCCGCGAGGGCGCCGACGACGAACAGCTGCCTCAGGCCGCCCCACTGCAGGTCCTCCGACAAGACCGGCAGCCCGCCCTGGATCTCGGTGGGCCACCGCCTGCAGAGATCGGCGAGCAACGGGAGCTCCAGGCAGCCGGGCCTGTGCCCGCAGGCGAGCACGACCCTGTCGAACTGCTGGGCGCCTTCCTCGCGGAGGCTGCAGCTGAAGCGGGCGGCTGCCCGAAGGGCGGCGGCCCCGCGCGGCGGCGCACTCACCCTCGGCCACGCTCGGGGATCTACAGACCCGGGTCGCTCCAAACCTGGGTCAGCCAGGCTTTGCAAGATCCTGCAAGGTCCTGCATGATCCTGCACGCCAGCCCGGGTCCATGCACCCCTGGCTCTGTAGGACCCTGCAATATCCGGCGCTCTGGCTGACCCCTGCTTGCTGCACGGATCCCCATCTCGAGGCTCCCGACACCCGCCCTTGCCGCAACCTCTGGTCCTCCCCGCGGAGGGTGGTCTCCACCACCCCGCCCTCGAAGCTGCAGGCCTCGACCTCGCCGAGCACCACCCTCAGCTGGCCCGCCGCCTCCGCGGCCCGCAGCTGCTCCATGTACGAGGGCGGCACCGAGCCGCCGCCCCTGGTCGCCCGGATCTTGGCGAGCCGCCCCCCCGCAGGCTCGCTCCAAAAGGCGTGGCGGAGGTGGCCCTGGCTGCGGAAGTCGAACCACTGCAGGGGGAGGTCTCGAAAGCCGGAGACCCCTCGGGAAGCAGACTTGCTCCCAGAGGGCCCAGGCGAGGGGTCCCCCACCCCGCTGGAAGTGCAGTCGAAGCCCGCTGGCAGAGCGAGCGCGCGAGCAGAAGCACGTCAGGCAGGCTCCAAAGGAACACCTCTGGAAGATCGACTTCCCAGGGCTCTGGCTTTCAGATGTCGAACTGACGCGTGACCAGGTGTCGCCGACTGCACAGCGTCGTGTGGCAACCCTTCCTCATGGCCAGCTGAGCGGTCTGGACCGCCGTCAGGCCACCGCCAATCACGAGCACCCGCTGTCCCTTGGCCAGGGTGGACAACCGATCGCAGTCCTCGGTGTGGAATGCCACATCGGCTGGCAACCCCGCGAAGGCGGATGGGACGATGGCCGGGCCAGGGAAGCCCAGGGCCAGAACCAATGACCGAGACTTGATGGAGCGGCCATCGGCCAGCCGCACTTCGAAGGCGCCATCGCAGCCCTCGATGAACGCGGCACGCTCGCGCACGAAGGTGTGGGGCAGTCGCGAGCTCAACTCCGCGCAGAAGTCCGAGAAGAGGGACGAAGACGGCAGGCCAAATAACCCCGACCCCACATCCTGCAGCCCACGGATGGCCTGGGCTGACTCCAAGGCCTGGAGTAGACCAGCAGCGGGGGAGGGGAGGCTCGACATGCATTCGCCGGCTGCACGCAAGAGTGACCCTAGGCAAGCGACCTTTGGTGCGCGGTCGAGGGAAGCCAAATCCAAGCAATCCGAGCGCGCCTTCCGGTGCTGGTGGGACCCGTGCGGGCCCGCACCCAAAGGTCACTCCGGCGAGAGGCCACTCATGCGCGTATGGCCGAACTCGGGAGAGCTCGCCCACCCACGGCGCCCCATCCTCCGCGCGCCCCGGGAGGAAAGCAGACGCCCCGAGCGTACGCCTGCCTCCGCTGCCCCGCACCCGGCACAGCCCAGGACTTCGACACGGCCGGTGTCCTTCCACTGGTCTGCACCCGCTGGCTGCATTTCCGCGGAGCGGCCCTGCGCCCTCGCGAACGCCATGAGGCTCCAGGCGTCGAAGACGTCCGGGTGCGCCATGGCGGGCGAGCGCAGCCACTGGATGCTCGGGCGGTGCGTACTGGGGGGGCGATGCAAAGTGGGGAGGTGGGGGACTGTGCACCTTCCGTGCCCCTTGTGGGCCCCAGAAGCCCGTTCAGGGTACAGGAAAGTGCACCTCTCCTCACCCCCCCATTCATCGCTCTCCCATGACGCAACGCCCGAGATGCCCAGCTCCTCGAAGCGCCGGTTCCATGCGCCGAGCCATGGCTCGGGGTCCACAACGCACACGGACGGCTGCTTCGGGCCGCTGCAGGTTGCCGCGCGCTCGGCCTGCTCGGTGGTCAGGTGGTCGTGCGAGTATGGCTCAAGGATCGCCGACAGCGCCGACAAACCGCCAGGCCCTGCGCCGATTATGCAGACGTCAAATGCATCGGAGGCCTCTGCAACCATAGTCTCCCAGAGACTACGCAGGGCAGACTTGCACTGAATTTCCTCAAACTGAGGATTGACCTGAAACAGCACTGAGGATCGTGGAGACGATGGCGATGAAGAAACCGTTGGCCGACTGCAGACATCCTGCGTCCGTCGGCGTCGAATTCCACCAGCAAGACCGCTCTCCGATCTTTCTGCGCCATTTTTCGAACCCGATCGATCTGTGAGGGTCCCGGGGCCTGAGATCACGCGCAAACGCCCGGTGTGAACAATCTCAGGGAGCCCCTCGTCGACGGGGCTTGAGACCTCCCCGCCTCCCGTGCACCTTCGAGGAGGAGGAGGAGGAGGAGGAGGAGGAGGAGGAGGAGGAGGAGGACCTCTGCCCTCGCCTGCCGCCCCTCTCCGCCCCCCTTACTCGCCGCCCGACCGCACCCGAGGGAGGGACCCCCGGGCGGCAGCCCGGCGCCCAGCGCGGTCAGCAGCGACGCCGCGGCCGCCAGCGCCCGCGGCCGCTCCGCCGCGTGGCCCTGCAGCGCCGGCGCGGCCGCCTTTCGGGAGCGTCTCGGCGAGGAGGAGGGGGAAGGGGGGCAGCGAGGAGGGAGGGAGGGAGGGGCGAGGAGGACCGGGGAGCCATGGGCGGGAAGCCCGCCTGCTGCCGCGGCGGCACAGAAGGGCTATTCGCGCCCTCGAGCGGCCGAGGCCCTTCGGCTTCGGCGTCCTGCTTGGCTCGCCCGCCCTCCCGAATCCATGCAAGCGCCGAGCCGGGCGGAACAAAGCCGTGCCGGTGAGCAGCTTTGTCCAGGCCCAGGATCGGGACAGACACCCCGTACTGGTGGAAGCTGACGGGGTCCCTGTTCCCAGCGGAGGGCCGAGCCCAAGGGGGCCCCGCACGCGAGCCTCGGCGAAGGCCCAGCCAAAAACGAAGGCCCGACACCACCGTCCCCAATCGGTACAGCACTGGGCCCCATCAGCTTCCCGTGGAGCCAAACAATATCCTCATCCTCGAGGCCTTCAAACGCAGACAGCCTAAGAGGACGGTGAGTGGCCGAGGGGTGAAGGAACCCGCAGGGGCGGGACCTCTGGGTCTTAAGCCCTTGGTGTTGGGCACCAGGAAAGCTCCAGCGAAGCCCCCCTTTTCAGGGGGAACCCTTTGGCCAGCCGACGCCCGGCAGGCTTTACAGAACAACAAGCACTGTCCCTCAGGCCCCTCAACATCACACTTGACGACCGAGTGCTCTTGAAACAGCTGCGGCCGCCCAGGAACAACCCTAAGCTCCCCCGCCCCCGCATCAGTCGAGCTCGGGCACTGGCGTGCTTCCAACCGAGATCCTCTCAAACTTGGAGCGCTTCCTCCAGGCTGGCCGCTTCTGCGTCAGCCGTGTCATATTCGAGGTCTAGGACAATATCTGAGGTGTCTACGATGCCGTCAGTATCCCAGGCTTCACATCACCTTTTTTTGACAGGCGTGGATGAAGCCTAGCCGCTGCACGAGCGTGCTGGCCATGCTCACGCACGCCTCAACAAACAAAACCACCTCCGGCGGTGTCCTCCAGAGCAGGGCCCTTGTTTGCCCAGCGGTCAGCAATACTATTGTCACACCTGCACATAGTATACAACAACACATCACTCGAGGCCATCGGGTGGACTTACACTGTTTTGACAGTCGCGCTGTCACCATGCTTTTGCCACCACAACTTCCAGAAATGCCTGCCTGGGTTCATCAGGCTGAAGGCCTTGGAGGCATCGCGCGCGCGAAGTGCGAATGCAACCCGAACAAAAACATGATCGACCAACGAACCCGGGAAAGGATATAGATCTGTGAAACTTGGAGATTCCTCAAAACACGAAGCAATGCTCACAATAACGCTGTTGACGTACCGTGCCAAGGGATGTGTTGTGCTGTGCTGTGATGACGTGACATGTGTCATGCTGCGTTGATAATGCGTTGTAGATCAGGTCGTTCTTGGCATCCGAATCCTGACCGAACTGATCGGGATCTAATATTCAAGCTGCCGGGACGCATACCTCGAGCTGGTCGCAATCGGACCGCGCGGGGCGCTCGACCAGCTCGAGTTCGAGGTCTGCTTCCGATCAGTAGCGGGACGAGCCAAGAGGGGGCGACTCCGAACCGACGCGAGAACGCACCGAGAGTGGACGGACCGAAGCTCGGCGAACCAAAATGCCACGAACTGCATCAAGACGAACCGAAACGATACGAACCGAGACGAAGGTCTAACTGACCCGAATCGAAACGAAACAAGACAAACCAAGACGACTGCGCTTCGGCTCACCATCCTGAAACTGCATGGCGTCGCCTGACGAGGGAGGCACTCCGAGGTGCCAAGGCCCCTCGCAAACAACCAAGGTCGCGATTCGGCGTAAATTGTTACTGATTCGTGCTGTGCTGCAGTGTGCTGCGTCATGCTGTGTTGAACTGTGCTGTTCTCTGTTGCGTTGTTGGTCAAGCCATCCCTGACACCCCAATCACGTCTGAACTGGTCTGGGCCCTAAACTCAAGCTGCCTACGCGCACGGTTCGCCCAAAGCTGGGTGCATCCGTAACATGCGGTGCGTTCAACCAGCTCGAATCAGCATCTGTTTCATTTCCGACGTGGAACGAGCCGATCGTGGGGCGAATCCGAACCGAAACGAAACGCACACAGACGACGACACGGCCCCCGCACGACACCTCCTTAAACAATGCAAGCCCAGCGTTTCGCGAGAGGCATCATCAACACATCCTGCAGAGGGGGGCGTTCGCTGCAGGCGGGGCCCTCGCTCGAGACACCCCCAACACATCCTGCAGAACGAGCGTTTCGCTCTAGACGCCCCCAACACATTCTCATGTAAATGGTTAGCATGAGCGACCTGGGCACGTGACAATCAACATTTCGCTCGAGACACCCTCAACACATCCTCATGTTAGAGACCCGCCTGGGCGACCTGGAACAAGCGTGGCAACACGTGGGTCCCATTCGACCCAGAACGGAGCAAGCGTGAAAACACGTGGGTCGCTTGCGCCCCAGGGCGGAACACGCGTGAAAACACGTGGTTCCATTTCGAGCCAAGGCGGAACAAGAGTGAAAACACGTGGGCCCCTTACGCGCAAGAGTGGGACACACTTGAAATCACGCGGGTCCCTTTCGCCCCAGAACGGAACACATGTGAAAACACGCGAATCCCGTTCGCGCCAGAGCGGGACACACGTGGAAACACACAGAGCGGAACACGAAGGAACGCACGTGGGCCCTTTTCGCGCCAGAGCGGAATCAACGTGACAACACGCTGGTCCCGCTCGTGCCAGAGCGGGACAGGCGCGAAAAACTATGGGCCCCTTTCGCCGCAGGAGGCCTCCCAAGGAGGCCGCAAGAGTCTCCCCAGGGTCCCAGGATGGAACGAGCCATGTTCTTACACATCTGGTGCCGACTCGTTATTTGTTTCTGGCTCTTGTGGCCCCCCACTCTCCAGCCGACCACATGTTAGATATTCCCCCCCCCAGGTTGCCCGAGCACGTGAACACGCGTGGGTCCCTTTCGCACCAGAGCGGGGCGCACGCGAAACCACGTGGGCCCATTCCGCGCCAGAGCGGAACGCGCGTAAACGCACGCGGCTCTCCCCGTCGCGCCAGGACGGAGCAAGCGTGAAAACACGTTGGTCCCCTTCGCGCCAGAGCGGAACAAGCGTGAACACACGTGGGCCCCTTTCGCGCCAGAGCGGAGCAAGCGTGACAGCACGTGGGTCACTTTCGCCCCAGGGCGGAACAATCATGAAACCACGTGGCTCTCCCTTTCGCACAAAAGCGGACGAGACGTGAAACCAGGCTGTCTCCTTCGCCCTAGAGCGGAACAAACGTAAAAACACGTGGGTCCCTTTCGCCCCAGAGAAGAACGAGCGCGCAAACACGTGGGTCCATGCCGCGCCAGAGCGGGACACACGTGAAACCATGTGGGCCCCTTTCGTGCCAGAGCGGAACAAACGTGAAACCACGTGAATCACTTTCGCGCCAGAGAGCGGAACAAGCGTGAACGCACGTGGCTCTCCCTCGCGCCAAAACAAAACAAACGTGACAACAAGCGGGTCTCTTTCGCCCCAAAACAAACCGACAACGAACACCAACGTTTCGCTTCAGACATTCTCACCACCTCCTCATGCTAGACATCCGCCTGAGCGACCTGGTCACGTGAAAGCAAGCGTCTCACTCGAGACATCCTCAACACATTGTCAAGTTTGACATCAGCCTGGGCGACTTGGGCAAATGAAATCCAGCATTTCGCTCGAGACGTTCTCACCACCTCCTCATGCTAGACATCCGCCTGGGCGATCTGGTCACGTGAAAGCAAGCGTCTCGCTCGAGACATCCTCATCACATCTTCAAGTTAGACATCAGCCTGGGCGACTTGGGCAAGTGAAAACCAGCGTTTTGCTCGAGACGTTCTCAACACCTTCTCATGCTAGAGATCCGCCTGGGCGATCTGGATACAAGCAAGCGTCTCGCTCGAGACATCCTCAACACATCCTCATGGTGGGCATATGCCTGGGGGACCTGGTCGCGTGAAAAGAAGCGTCTCGCTCGAGACATCCTCAACAACTCCTCACGCCTGACATCTGCCTGGGCGACCTGGGCGCGTGAAACGAAGCGTCTAGCTCGAGACATCCTCAAGACCTGGGCACGTGAAATCAAGCATCTCACCAGAGAAATCCTTGAAGTTCTAGTCCCCAGGAGAAAAACAATATGTAGTGCACATCGAGCGGTTCGCTCGAGATATCCTCAAACAATGCTGCAACAAAGAACGCTTCGCTCGAGATATCCGCAACAAACGAAAACGTGTACTTTACCATGTGTTTTATCAGTCGGAATAACATAGACAGCGTTTCTCTCGGGACAGCCTCAACTTTTCAATTCGCCTGCCCTGCGCGACCTCGTTGTTTACCGCACAACAAATCCGCCGGCCCTGCGCAGGTCGAGGCCTGGCACTTGGCTCACCAACTCAACGAGAGCCCTGTGCCCGTGCCCTTCCCGGGGACAGCGGGCGGGCAGTCGGCGGCAGGCTCCGCAGAAAAGCTGGCTAGCACGTGCAACGCGCGGCTGCTCAAACTACAGCCGACCCGCATCATAAGGATGCGCGGCAAGGATGCAAAGGCCTTGGAGGGCCATGTTAGTGTCCGTTTTTTCGAACGAATTTGGCCAGTGAAAGTCGCTAAGGATGGGTCGAAGGGGCAGGGGATGCATGGGTACCCTTGGGAAGGTTGCCCATCCTTGCTATGCGGGTTGATTTAATATATCGCGTCCCGAATGCAGGGCCTGCGGTCGCGGGCGCCCAGACTGAGGTCGCCTCCCCAACCGCCGCCCGCCGTGGTCGACCCCGCCGCGCGGCCCTTGGCGCAGGTGCTGCAGAGGAATATGGATAAGGGCGTACAGGTCGAGAGGGCCGAGAAGCGCCTGGCACAGCGAGCGCAAGAGCTTGCAGGCGCCAGCTGCGTGAGCATGGGGCCAAATACGCGGAGCTGGAGGCGCTCGAGAAGGTCAGGTGCACGGAGGCCGCCCTGCCCTAGTCAGCTGGAGCGCTGACGGCCGCCGACCGTGACGTGATCGACCGAATCCTCAACGCCATCTCCAAGCTGGGCGACATGCAAGGCATCAAGGACGGCCTCGACACCGTCCGTGCTCACTTCGCCCAGGCCAGGGGGAAGGCTCGGGCAGCTGAGCGCATCGCCGCCGCTGCCAAGGCAGCGGTGGACCTCGCCGGTGCACCTGCTGGCGCTCCCCACCCTGGCGCTGGCGGCCTCGCTGGCGCAAGCGCAAGGGGGGCCAGGGCCAGACGGCATGGGCGTCGAAGTGCCCGACTTCGACATGGACCAGGACGTCGATGATAGGTTGCTGGTTTCTTAGAGGGGAACTCTGGCGCGCGGCCCACCTGCGACCTCGGCAACGCTGACGGCGCTGCCAAGCTCAAGCGGACTGCCTCCCGCATCCTGGACCGCGGGGTCTTGGCCAACAAGAAGCGACGTGCTTAGCCGGGAGCGCGTCATCTTCGTGGAGGGGGCGCGGCGCGGTCCCCACTTGCCCTCGCTGGCGGGCTGCTGCTGGTGTCTGCGGACTTCCCCAGGCTGGAGGCGAAAGGGTAAAGAGCGGCTGCGCGGCTAGAGCGCCTCCCTGTGGGGGGCAGCGGCGGGGGCTGGCGAGCAGCTCCTTGGAGAGCAGCGGCGCGCCAGGCGTCGCGGCGGAGGGGCCTGAGAGGCTCACGTTGGTCACGGCCGACGCCATCTCCTGGGCCAACGGGCAGGCCTTCCTCGCGTGGAGCCGTGACCAGCAGTGGGCCTACGACGTGGTCTGCGTGCAGGACCACCGCCGGAAGCACCGCGCGCGGGTGCTCACAGCGGGGCGCTGGGCTGCCCGCGCGGGCTTCGAGCTCTTCGGGTCCCTGGCCTTGGATGCGGGGCCTGGGCCGCTGGACTGCCCCGGTGGGGTGGCAGTCCTGGCGGCTGCGCCAGCTGCGCAGGTGCGCAGGCCAGCGGCGTGCGGCGGACTGCCGCCCCATCGGGCTGAGGCCGTCGAGGTCAACGCAGGGCCCGGCATTCCCATCTGGGTCCTCTCGGTCCACGTGGTGGACTGCAGTGGGGTCGCGGGCGACAACGGCGCGATGTTCGCGGCCCTGCAGAGCTGTGTTGGCAGCCTGGCCCGGCCCTGAGGAGGAGGCGGCGGAGGCGGAGGCGGAGGCGGAGGAGGAGGAGGAGGAGGAGGAGGAGGAGGAGGAGGAGGAGGAGGAGGAGGACGAGGACGAGGAGGAGGAGGAGGAGGAGGAGGAGGAGGAGGAGGAGGAGGAGGAGGAGGAGGAGTGTCATCCTGGCTGCCTGGAACATCGAGCCCAGAGACTTGGCTAGCTGGGCCAAGCAGGCGCCTGGGGTGGTCGTCCGCCCGTGGAGCGCCACCTTCGACAGGAGGGAGTGCAGTACGACTTTGGGATTGTCTCGGAGGTGCTGGCCGGCAGAGTAGGAGAGGTTGCCGCGCTTGGCGGAGCGCAAATGGCTCCGCGCTCGCCGACCGCCATCGAGCTGAAGGGCTTGCACAAGAGGGCCACCATCGCCAAGGCGGTCAGCCCCAGCAGCTGCCCGCTGGCCTTGCCTCCGCCCTCTCAGGCGGCCCCACCCGAGCTGGCGGCAGACCCTTTGTCGTGGGAGCTGGGGGCCTTGCCTGGCGCCGTGGGGGGCTCCTCCAAGGTCTGGTTCGCCATGGTCGAGGACTGCCCGGATAGGCTCCGCCAGCTTGCCGGGCCCCCGCGCATCGCGCCAGGGACCAGGGCCTCCAGGTCAAGATGGTCTCCCTGGTGCTCGAGCGGGACACTGCGCTGAAGACCACCAACAGCGCAGAGCACCGCGAGTGGGCTGGCTTCGCAGCGGTGTGCAGGAAGGCGGCGACCCTCAGGAGCCATCAGCTCGACTTGGGATGGACGAGATGCGCCCGCTCCGACCGCCAAGTTCGGATCCTGCGAGGGTTCGACTTCCGCTCAGCGCCCTGGTCCACGGAGGGCCCGCTGGCGGCTGGGAACGCAGCGCCATCGCTGACACCTTCGTGAAGTTGCACCTGCATCTACCATGAGTTGCTGGTCAACACCAGGGACCGCGTGGTGGCTCTCCAGGCCAGGGGCCGCCAGAAGCGCAGCAGCGAGTGGCGCGCTTTGGCCAGGGAGGTAGCCCTCAAGTCGGGGGGGCAGTAAGCCTGCATATTCATCGATGACGGCATTTTGATCCCGTCTACAGCTCTGATGAGATTCGGGAGTCCGTCGGTCTCGGAGGTCCTCTGGGGGCCCGTGGAGGCTGAGCTGGCTGAGGCCTCAGAGCTGTGGACCAAGAGGCACAATAATGCCTTCCGTTTTGTGAATTGGCAAGCTGGGGCAAAAGCCGCTTGCATGCCGAAGGCACAGCAACTCACTGCTCTTGCACCCGTCGTGGTGCGGGAAGCACTCTGTGGCACCGATGCTTCGAACGTCCAAGCACCGAGTTCCGTCGCCGCGAGTTCTGACCGCCTGAGCTTCTCAAGGCTGCGGGAGTCATTGCGTGTGAGGGAAGGCCAAGTGCCGACCTGTTTGCGAGAGGGCTGCTTCCCTCACCCGTGCATGCCTTCCAATATGAAGATATCCCGGAGGAGGAGGAGGAGGAGGAGGAGGAGGAGGAGGAGGAGAAGGAGGAGGAGGAGGAGGAGCGGGGAGGAAGGAGGAGGATGAGCGGCGAGGAGGAGGGAGGAGGAAGGAGAAGGACCGGGGAGGAGGAAGAGCGGGGAGGAGGGATGCGCCGCGCGGGCTCGGAGCCAGCCGCCGACCCGTTGCCGTCGGCGTCGCCGCTGCCGTCGGCTTCGTCGCCGCAGGTCGCGACAGCGCCGGCGTGCCGCGCAGAACGTCGTCGCCGTCGTCGGCGGCCGTCGTCACCGGCGCCCGCGCCGTCGTCCTCCGCCCTTCTCGTCGTCCTCCTCCTCCTACTCCTCCTCCTCCCCCTCCTCCTACTCCGCCCTCCTCCTCCTCCTACTCCGCCCTCCTCCGTTCTCCTCCTCAGATCTCCTCCCTCCTCTTCCCTTTCACTCCCTCCCTCCCTGCTCCTCAAACTCCTCTCCCCTCTCGAAGGTGCGGCCGAGAAGGACGATCAGGAGGAGGAGGAAGAGGAGGAGGAGGAGGAGGAGGAGGAGGAGGAGGAGGAGGAGGAGGATGAGCAGGATGAAGAGGCGGAATAGGAGGAGGAGCAGCAGCAGCAGCAACAGCACCAGGAGCAGCAGGACGAGGGAGGGATGACGAGCAAAGCGGCGGTGGGATGTCGTCGCCAAGGTGTATGCAGGATGAGTCTGGAGGGGCCCTGGCCCGCGGGGCCGTGGGGCCCGTGGGGTTCGCAGGAAGGAGCCTCGTGCCTCCCTCCTCCACTCTGGGGGCCACACGTGTACACGCTGAGGTATCTATGCGGGCCTTCGCCCGAAACATCGTGTATACATATCTATGTGTATATATATATATATGTATGCAGATCCATCTTGTTGAGCATCTCGCGCGCTCGAGCCTACCCCGCACGGTGCCCACCATGATGCTGTGCGCGGTGGCGGTTGCGAGTGTGGTTTCATGGTCATGCTCCTGTCCCCGCCCCTTCTTTCCATCTTGGGCCACGTGGACTGTGGCGGCCAGGTGGTTCGAAGGCAACTTACTCCCTTGCTCCTTCGTTTTCCTCCTCCTTTTTCTCAGCTTGCCCTCCTCATCCCCTTCCTCCTTGTCCACTGGGAGGTGGAGTGGAGGGAGAGGGGAGAGGAAGAACGAGCAGGCGGAGGGTAGGGGACGGGTAAAGAACAGGGATGGCGAGGGAGAGGATCAGGTGGTGGGGGCTGCTCCCCTGACTAGGATGTTTTCCGTGCTGCGCTGCACCACCATGAGCCCGTGACCGCAGCTTCTTTTCAGATCGAAGGGTCCTCGCCCCAGCGGGCCATCCAATGCATTTTTTTGTAGAGAGAGAGAGAGAGAGCGCAGCCCGCACCACGATTCCGGGAATTGAAAGGTGTCCCACCCATCCCCTGCCCCTCAGGCGCGAGTGAATAGGCGAGGTAGGCGTGCCATCATATCAAAGCGTAAGCATCGTGAGCCTGACCTTCTGAATCTGGTCGCTGAGTTGGCGCTTCGGACGCGAAGCGCCCGAAGCGCCCGACGTGTCTTGAGCGCCCGCGGCTGCGACCGAGGTGGCCGAGCCAGCCAAAGCGACAGAAGCGGCCAACCATCTTGCTCGTCTGGCATCGAGGGCTTTGCAGCTTCGAGACGTGAGTCATCCCACGACTCTCTCGGTTTGGCGTGCGCGCGGGCCCCAGCTGTTGGATTTTTTTTTGGGGGGGGGGGGGGCGGAGGCAGGGGCAGGGGCAGACCCAGAAGGGGGACGGGGGAACGGAGGAGGAAGAAGAGGAGGAGGGGGAGGAAGAGGAGGAGGAGGAGGAAGAGGAGGATGAGGAGGAGGAGGAGGAGAGGAGGAGGAGGGGAGGAGGAGGAGGGAGGAGGAGGAGGAGGAGGAGGAGGAGGAGAGAGGAGGAGGAGGAGGAGGAGGAGGGGAGGAGGAGAGGAGGAGGAAGAGGAGGAGGAGGAGGAGGAGGAGGAGGAGGAGGAGGAGGAGGAGGAGGGGAGGAGGAGGAGGAGGAGGAGGAGGAGGAGGAGGAGGAGGAGGGGAGGAGGAGGAGAGGAGGAGGAGGAGGAGGAGAGAGGGGGAGGAGGAATTGGAAGGAGGCGGAGGAAGAGGAGGAGGCGGAGGAAGTGGAGGAGGAGGAGGAGGAGGAGGAGGAGGAGGAGGGGGAGGAGGAGGAGGAGGAGGGGGAGGAGGAGGAGGAGGAGGAGGAGGGGGAGGAGGAGGGCGAGGGAGGAGACATCCCCTGCAAGCCGCCTGCGCCAGCGCGGACAAGTTGAGATTCTCAACCGAGCCGCTCGTCTGTCAGCAATTTTCTTCGCGGTTAATCATCGTCCACGCCTCGTCGTTGTCGTCATCCTCATCCTCATCCTCATCAACCGGTCACAACCACTCGGGATAGCTTGGCAACAATATTGGCGCACCTGGTATCTCGAACCGTGACCTGCGCCAACAACGCGTGCTGTCTCGTGACTCTTGGCTCCGTCCCCTCTTTTCATCGTCCGCCTCCTCCTCCTCCCCCTCCTCCTCCTCTTGTCCATCCTCCTCCTCCTCCTCGTCCTCCTCCTCCTCCTCGCATCTTCTTTCTCATCATCCTCTGCATATTCTACCTCCTCCTCTTCTTCTCTCTCTCTCTTCTCCTTCTCCCCTCCTCCTCTTCTCCTCTTCTCCTCTTCTCTCCTCTCTCTCCTCTTCTCCTCTCTCTCTCTCCTCCTCCTCCTCTTCTCCTCCTCCTCCTCCTCCTCTCCTGCTCCTCCTCCTCCTCCTCCTCCTCCTCCTCCTCCCCCTCTCTCTCCACCACCTTCTCCTCCTCCTGTACATCATCCTCTTCCCCGCCTCCCCCGCTCCCTCCCGCTCCCTCCCCTTACCCTCCCCCTCCTCCCTCCTTCGCTTCGTCATCATCCTTCTCCTGCTCTTCCCCCTCCTCCTCCTCCTCCAGCACTTTCTCTTCCTCTTCTTCCTCTTCCTCCTCTTCCTCTTCTTCTTCTCCTCCTCCTCCTCCTCCTCCTCCTGGCCCCTGGCCCCTACCCACACCCTCGAGACGCTGATCCGATCCGCGCGGGCCCGATCCCGAGGGGCGCCAGCCCGAAGTGCGACCCCGGGGGGCGCGGCTCTCCGCCGCCGATCGAGGAACCCGATCGCTCGCCCCGGGCCAGCCAATCGGACAAATTCAACACGACACGCTGTGCTTTTTGTTTTTTGTCTTTCCCCATTTCCTAAGATGGGGTTCTTGTTATTACTTAGACGCCTCCTACTCCTTCTTCCTCTTCTTCTCCTCCTCCTCCTCCTCCTCCTCCTCCTCATACCCCGGCTTACTCATACACAGACTTACGCATACACAGACTTACTCATACTCAGACCTACTCATACTCAGACCTACTCATACTCAGACATACTCATAGCAGATTGTGAGGATGTCTCAGGCTGGGCGCTGGTTTCAGCACCCCTAAGGGGAGCCGCCGAGGGGTATGACACGGTCCCGTTCGCGGCCGTTTTGTGGGGATGTCTCAAGCGGTTTGCCTGTTTTCTGTCCCAACATCCTTCGCTTTCGGAGCAGATTTGGAGGATGTCTCGAGCGAGGCGCTCATTGTCACGCCCCTAAGGGGAGCCGCCGAGGGGTATGACACGGTCCCGTTCGCGGCCGTTTTGTGGGGATGTCTCAAGCGGTTTGCTTGTTTTCTGTCCCAGCATACTTCGCTTTCGGAGCAGATTTGGAGGATGTCTCGAGCGAGGTGCTCATTTTCACGCCCCTAAAGCGCGCCGCCGAGGGGTATGGCACGGTCCCGTTCGCGGCCGTTTTGTGGGGATGTCTCAAGCGGCTTGCTTGTTTTCTGTCCCAGCATCCTTCGCTTTCGGAGCAGATTTGGAGGATGCCTCGAGCGAGGCGCTCCTTTTCACCCCCCAGGTGGGCCAGATGTTGAGGATGTCTCGTTCGGTTTGCCTGTTTTGGTGGCTCGTGGGCACAGGTTCTCCTCAGGATGCCACAGGATGCTCCAACAGGCTCCAGGAGGCCCCTGGGGACCACACGAGGTCCCAGAAGGCATCAGACGGCTACAGAAAGACTCAAGAGGCCACAAGCTGTCCCAAGAGGCTCCAGGAGGCCCCAGGAAGCTCCAGGAGGCCTCAGGAAACCACAGGAGGCCCCAGGAGGCCACAGGAAGCGGCAGGAGACTTCGGACGGCAACAGGAGGCCCCGAGAGGCCCCAGGAGCAGGAGGCCTCAGAAGGCAACAGGAGTGGCTCCAATCCCATGTGTTTTACGTATGCTCCTATAGATTGGGCCTCACCTGGAGCACGAATCCTTGACGTTATACGTATGTTTCTATGTATTGTCCTTCTCCTGTGAACACACTCCTAACTGTTTTACTCATGCTCCTATATGTTGGGCCTCTCCTGGGGTACGAATCCTTGGTGCTGTACGTGTGTTCCTATATATTGCCCTTCTCCTGTGGCTCCAAACCGCAATGTTTTATGTACGTCGGTTGTTATATATTGGGCCTCTCCTGGGGCACGAAGCCTCCCTGGGAGGTCCCAGGGGGCCCCAGGAGGCCCCAAGAGGCTCCTGGAGGCCCCAGGAAGCCCCAGTAGGTTTCAGGAGGCCCCAGGAGGCCCCAGGCTCATGCGCAGAGACGCGCTCGTACTACTGAGGCTCATTCACACTCCAATTCATTCGCAGTTAGATTCATGACCAGACCGCCACAACTGAAGCCCGTTTATATTCGAAAGCTCTTGCGCGTAGACATTCACGGCGAACAGGTCCATGCGAATAGATGTACATATGGGGAGCTCCACGCAGTGAATAATTGTTACTTGGACGCCTCCTACTCCTCCTTCTCCTTCCTCTTCTTCTTCTTCTTCTCCTCCTCCTCCTCCTCCTCCTCCTCATACCTAGACTTACTCATACACAGACTTACTCATACTCAGACCTGATCGTATTGACATACTCATACTCAGACGTACTCATATTCAGACTTACTCATGCTGAGACTCACACATACCCAGACTTACTCATACTCAGACCTTCTCTTTGTCTGGCATGCAAAACACAAAGCAGATTGTGAGGATGTCTCAGGCGGGGCGCTGGTTTCAGCACCCCTAAGGGGAGCCGCCGAGGGGTGTTGCACGGCACCGTTCGCGGCCGTTTTGTGGGGATGTCTCAAGCGGTTTGCTTGTTTTCTGTTTCAACATCCTTCGCTGGGAGAGTATATTGTGAGGACGTCTCAGGCGGGGCGCTGGTTTCAGCTACTTAATGAAGGGGAGCCGCCAAGGGTGCTTCCACGGCTCCGTTCGTCGCCGTTCTGTGGGGGTGTCTCTAGCGGTTGCCTGTTTTCTGCTTTTGCGTTGTGTCCCGTTTTGCGTTTCTGCTTTTGCTGTGTACAAGCTGAGATGCTCATATGGCTCATATGGCTAGACGCGCATTTAAATATTCCAAATACAATAGTACATGTTAACAAGGATGCACACATGGGGAGCTCCACGCAGTGAGTAATTCGTTTGGGGTTTTTGAAAGCCTCTCGGGGGCTCCGCGGAGACGGGTCAACTGGAGGAGGGGGAGGATGAGTAGGGACCGAAACTCAATATTCTTGGCGTTTTGGAACTTTTGTGGGCGTCGGGGAGGGCCTCCAGAGGCTGTCTTCATGAGGGAGGAGAAAGAGGGAGGAGGAGGAGGAGGAGGAGGAGGAGGAGGAGGAGGAGGAGGAGGAGGAGGAAGAAGGGGAGGAGAAGGAGGAGGATGAGGAGGAGGAGGAGGAGGAAGAGAACGCACGGGACAACGAAACAAACTGCCTAATCTTAAGCAAGATGGAATACGGTAGACGGAAGGGATTAGAACGACCACCCGCTCGAAAGTTAACGGTGGGACTCGTCATCTGCGAGGACCGGGTCATCTCAATCACGAGGGGCCCTCAAGCGGGCTCGATCCACCACCCAGACGCCCAAGCGCCCGGCTTCCTCCCCGGAGAGTCCAAATAACGCCACGTCTCGAGGGAGATCTGGCTACGGTCCCGACCTCGAGGGGTTCCCAAGGACGGGGGCCGACGCCAAGGCAGGAACACTCGCAATGGGACCTGAGCGCGCTGCGGGGAGGCCAGCTCCGCTTGGTGGAGTTAGCTCGGACAGCAGCTCCAGGCCTAACCTGGCGCCAAACTCCATGCCACTCTGGGACAGCACCTTCACCTGCTGAACTCGGAAGTGCTTCTTGGCAAGGTTTCTTTTCCACGAGAGAGCGCGCTCTTTCCTACCTCTCGAAATCCAAACCACCTGGCGCTTGCGACCAGGAGAGCGCATCCCCGAACAAGCCGACGCGAGAAAACTCCAACCCCAATGGCCTCCGAGATTACCCGTCGGTCGGAAAACATGTGTATAAACATGATGTGGAGGGCGTTTGAAGTAGGTTGGGCATCCGCCCGCCCCCTAAAGAAGAGGGACGAGGTAAAGCCGCTCGACCCCTGAAGTAGGGATGCGCCTAAAGTAGAGTGGGATATGGGAATGCCCGAACACCTGCTTGTAATGACCGACGGGTGTAGATTGCCCCGCAAGTGGAGCGAAGTGCCAGCGAGCCCTGGGGCTCGTCAGACTCGTCGGTGCTCTGCGCTGCAAGAGTGGCGCGGCCTCCAGCAGGCCAGACGTGGGGGGGAGGAGGAGGAGGAGGAGGAGGAGGAGGAGGAGGAGGAGGAGGAGGAGGAGGAGGAGGAGGAGGAGGAGGAGGAGAAGGAGGATGAGGAGGAGCAGGAGGAGGAGGAGGAGGAGGAGGGAGAAGGAGGAGGAGGAGGAGAAGGGGGATACGAAGGAAGGAGGAGCGAGGAAGGAGGGGGAGCAGCAGGAGGATGAGGAAGCGAGTGGAGGAGGAGGATGAGGGACGGATGGGGGAGGAGGATGGGGAAGAGTAGGAACAAGAAGGATGTATGGGGAGGAGGGGCGAGGAAATGAGGGGAGAGGAGGAAGGGAGGAAGAGGAGAAGGGAGGAGTAGGGAGAGGAGGAGGAGGAGGAGGAGGAGGAGGAGGAGGAGGAGGAGGAGGAGGAGGAAGAGGAGGAAGCGGAGGAGGAGCAACAGATCTTCTGGGCGACTGTGTGCGCGCTCCTCGAATGCCCGGCGGATGCCCAGCGTCGCCGCGCCGAAGTCCTTCGCCGCGCCGGGGGCGAGGAGCTGGGCCCATCCTGGGGGCGATGTGAGGGGGGGAAAGTGCCTGCTCGTCGCGGGGAGGAGGGTTGGAGAAGGGACGAGAAAGCAGGGAAGGAGGGGAAGGGACTCTCTCCGAGGGAGGGGTGGGAGGGGAAAGGGGGTGAGAGAAGGAGAAAGAGGAGGGAGGGAGGGAAGAGGGGGGAGGGTGAGGGACGATCCCGGATGGATGGGGGGGCACCCTCCCTCCGAGGGGGGAGTAGCGAGGGGACCAGTGTTTTCTCGTCGCGGAGAGCCTCCTCCTCCTCCTCCTCCTCCTTATCCTGCCCGTCCTGCTCCTCCACCCTCCGCAAACCCCACGGTCTGGCTGTCTCCTGGTGGCCGGCACGGAGCAGCAGCATGAGTAGCGATTGGGGGGGACGAATCTCAGCCTCGGACCTGCGCTTATAGCCAGGAGCGCAGAACGCAGTGCGTGTAGCAGGTCTCTCATTTCCTCCTCCTCCTCCTTATCCTCTCCTCTCCACTTCCCTGCCCCCTCACCCTCTCCTCTTCGAGGTCTGCGCTGACGCGCCGCCAGTGTCGAGTGCGCTGTTCAATGGCAAGGTCGGCCATGTCCCCAACACAGCCAGAACGCGCAGTAAAGGCGCTTCGACTCTGTATATGCTCAGCCTGCGCGTGCTACTCCCAAGTAGGGGTGGTGGAAACAACCATGCAGGGCGAAGCCCAATTTGAGGAGGGGCGGCAAATGCCAGCACCCAAGACCACAGGAGTCGAATGGGTCAGATTCTTGGGGAGTTGCTCCCGTCCCAGCCGCCTGTTCAGACGATTCGGTTTGACACCAATGGCTCGGTGTGGTGCCCAGGGAGTTGCTGTGGCCAGCGAGCACTACTCGCGCGTGCTTGTTCCCTTCCTCCCTCTTCTTTGCCCCTCGGCCTCGTCCTCTCCTCCGTCCTCCTACGGGGCGACCAGCCGTCGCGCCGCGCGCGCCCGCAAGCTGCGTGGTGCAACATGGGTGGTGCAAACTAGGGAGTGCGTGGTACGATGGCAGTGATGCGGGCAGTCGCGTGCAGGCTGCGCGGTGCAACTTCCGTGGGCGGGGCGCCCACGAGGCGGCCCACCCATCGGACACCACGAGCTCACAGCCAGCACGCGGCGCCCACGAGGCGGCCACGGGCGCTCCGCAGGCGAGCGCCCGGGACTCACAGCCGCCGCCCACGAGGCGGCCGCGGGCGCCCGCGGGCAGAAAGCTCAAGCCTGGAAGCCAGTTGTCACTACGCAGTGTTAGCCAGCGTGGACCCCACACAGTGTGATTCTGGCAGTCTAGGTGGTACACTAGATGTGGTAGAGTATGCACCCTTTCTGGAGCAAAAGATGTGGTACAATCTAGATACACCATATACAATATATCGAAATAGACTTATATGTGCATTACATATGGGCGGTACAATCCACGTGGTGCAATCTGTGTGGTGCGATATATGCTGTTGTGCAGTTCGGTCTATGGTGTGCAAGATCGGTCGTGCGATCTATGTCGCGCCAACTATGCGGTGCTGCTCACCTTGCTGAGCTTGAAATTGTCAATTTCACCGTTCGCGCATCCCACCCAGCCAGCACCAACTTGGTTGGCAAACGCCATGCGGCGGCGATTGCGATGCCTGCTTGGCGCTGGCTCGAGCATCGCTGCGGCCGCGCTAGCGCGCGCAAACTCGCGCGCGGAACGGCCGACTAGTCCAGCGTGACCGCCGCGGCCGCGATTGCGCTGACCGCTGGGGACTTCGCAGCGCGTCTCGCAAGCCGCGCTGGCGCGCGGGCATTTCAGTGCGAGTCGGTGGTTCGGGCAGGCGCGGTATCCTGGCGACGTCGACAACAGCAGACACGATGATGGCAATAGCAACCTTGATAGCGATGATGACGATGACGACGGCAAAGCCAATGAGGGCGCCGATGCTGGCCACGCCGATAACGATGCTGAAGCCCACGTGCCGGTGATGAAGATTTCGGAAGGATTTCGACATGGGCGTGCGGCCGACGCGGGCGAATGGCCCGCACTGTGATCTTTGACAGGGATCGTGCCCCTCCAGCAAGCGCGCAAAGGCGTTTGAATGATTGCGACCAACGCGCGCGAGAGGTCCGCTTGGTCGCCTTTGATGAAAATATTGTAAAACGTGGTTCCCACAAACAACAGCACGAACGCGCATATTTTGTTGAAGCATCATGCTGTCGAACCGTTGTTATGTATCTAAATTTAATGGCCTGGACCTCCGTTTTCATATCATTTTCTAGGGATTCCCCAGAATTCCATGGGATTTCCGGAGATTCTCAGGAATTCGCTGGGCGTGCGGCGCGCGTCCTCCAGCAGCGCAACCGGCCAAACATGGGCCCAAAACGCGCCCAAGAGGGCCGAAGATGCCTCCGAGAAGGCCCAAGAGTGCCTCAATACGTTCAAGATGGCCTCAACGGCCCAAGAAGCCGCAAAGACGTCCCAAGAGTGTTCAAAAGAGGCGTCCGAAGAGGGCCCCACGAGACCAAAATCATGGATTTTATTTGGTTTTTGAAGGTTCTTGGCCTCCTCGCATCTTGGCTCTCCGACGCTCCGAAACGGCCCACGAAGCCCCCGAGATCGCCCCGAAACGGCCTCAGATGCTTCCGGAAGGCCCCAAGACGGCGCAAAAGTCGGCCCAAGAGGGCCCCAAAACAGCCCAAGAGGGGCTCAGGCGGTCTCAGGAAGGGGCGCAGATGGGGAACCCGAGCGGACATTTCCAGCCCTCGGCCCCGAGGGCCCCCCAGCAGGGCCCCAGAGGCCCCAAAGAGGCCCCGAAGAGGCCCCAAGACGACCCCAAGATGCCCCAAGAGGCCCCCAAGAGGTTCCCAGCAGTCACCCACTCCAAAACTGCTCCCAAGAGGTTTCCGAGAGCGCACCGAAAAGACCCCAAAAAACATCCCTGATACCCCCGACCCACAACCCAGGCACGGTGGCGGGATGGGCCGAACGCCACTCGATATATACATGTATATGTGCTCGGGGATCTCGATTTGAATTCCTTACGATTCCAGTTGTTTGTTTGACGGATTCCGACATGCGCACATGACGACGCGCGCGTGTTGACATTGTCTCATTTCGTGTACGGGATCCCTGGCAATGTGAGGTCTTTGGCAAACAACGAATGTGTGCGCGTAGAACTATTTGACAAGGGTGACAAGGGGGAACGATACCGGCCTGGCTGGGATGGTATGACGTCATATTTAAAATGAGCGATGCAACAGAGTCACGTGCATACTGGATAATCACAAGGGGTAGCGATAATTCAATGGGGGTGGGTGGGATCATACTTTCTTGTAGAGAAGAAAATAGATGTGGTACCATATATGTGGTGCATTCTTTGTGGTACAATAGATGTAGTGGAATCCCACCAGCCCTTTGGGCGTGAGTGGTTTAGAGAGCCCTCTCTGTTCTCAACCCCCCTTCTTCCCCTTCGGGGAGGGGTTTACCCCTCTCCCTACCCCCTCCCCCTGGGCCTGGAGAGGGCGCCTCGCGGGTCGTTGGAGGGGTCTTTTTCGACTCCTGGGAGGGCTAAAAAACGACGACCCTCACGAGGATTCTGGCCCCGACGGGAGGGAGAAAAAACCCTCTCCTCTTCTTTGAGGCCAAAATCATTGATTTTACTACGGTTTTGGCCCCATGTTGGCCTTCTGAGGGGGCAGCGCTCATTAAAGCTCCCCTCTGCCTTCAAGGCAGAATCATTGATTTTACGAAGGTTTTGGGCTCATTTTGCCCTTCTGAGGGGGCAGCGCTCATTAAAGCTCCCCTCTTCTTTGATCCATTCCCTCCAAAATGGCCCCAAGAAGCGCCCAGGAGGCACCAAGACGCCCCAAGATGGCCCCAAGAGGTTCCCAGGAGCCCCCCAAGAGGCCTCCAAGAGGCCTCCAAGATGCCCCCAAGAGGTCTCCAAGAGGCCCCAAGAGGCTCCCCCGAGGCACCCAAGACGCTCCTGGAAACCCCTGGGGCCGCCAAGAGGCCCCCAAGACGCCCCAAACGGCCTCCAAGAGGCTCCCAAGAGGCCCGAAGAGGCTCCCCCAAGGCACCCAAAACGCTCCTAGAAGCCCCTGGGGCCGCCAAGAGGCCCCCAAGACGCCCCAAAAGGGGACGAGGTGCCCGAACGCCTCACGCCACGAGGAGCCCGAACGACTCACACCAGGACGAGGGGCCCGAACGACTCACACCACGAAGAGCCCGAACGACTCACACCAGAAGGAGGGGCCCGAACGACTCACACCAGGACGAGGCGCCCGAACGACTCACACCACGAGGAGCCCGAACGACTCACACCACGACGAGGGCCCCGAACGACTCACACCACGAGGAGCCCGAACGAGTCACACCAGGACCCGAACGACTCACACCAGGATTCACACCACGTCACACCAGGAGAAGCCCGAACGACTCACACCAGGAGCCCGAACGACTCACACCAGGAGCCCGAACGACTGGGAGATCACAAGCGAGGAAGCAGTAAAGCGGACATGTAAAGAGTTGCTGTTGTGAGATGGGCTGGTGGGGATATCCCATTGTTGACACCACTGCTCGCGCAATCATGCCACCCACCCATCCGCAATTGGGTTTGCATAAGCCCATGCGGCAGCGATTGCCATGAGTGCTTCGTGTTGGCTGATGCATCTCTGCGGCCGCGCTAACCCGCGCATGTTCGCGCGCGCAGCGGCCAGCTAGTTACTCAGCTAGTTTGGCGCGACCGACGTGGCGGCGGTGGCGCTCACCGCTGGGCACTTCCCAACGGGCACTTCAATGCGACTCGGAGACTTGGGCGGGCGCGGTATCATGGCAAAGTCGACGACAGTATACACGATGATGATAGCAGCGATGCTGGTGACAATGGCGACAATGACGACGGCAAAGCCAATGAGGGCACCAATGCTGACCACGCAGACGACGATGACGGCGTCCTCGCGTCGGTGATGAAGGTTTTGGATGAATTCGACATGCGCGCGCGGCCGGCGCGCGAGAGTGGCCCCGCTCTGTATCATTTGACGCGGATCGTGTACCCCCAGCACGCGCGCAGGGGCGCGGGAGGCCCGTTTGGCCGAATCCCACCAGCCCTTTAGGGCGTAGGTGGTCTAGAGCGTTTCCTCTGCCAACCCCCTTCCTTAGTCGAAAACAAGCTGGTAAGCTTAGGTATGTGTTACGCTTTAAGCGTTGCCATATCCCAGGCTTAGGCTCATATCGCATGAGCAAGAGTGCAAGACGAAGCATGGGATCTGGAGTAAAGGATAGGATGGGCATCGTCAATGGAAAAGGTATTTTCCGATCTCTGATGCAAGTCGTGCGCCTCAGTGAGGCACAGTCATATATTAGGCCGGGCCCGGCTTTAGCCAGGCGCGGCAGCGGTACATGCTCGATTTATACCTCGCCTTTAACCTTCTCCGTTTAAAGTCGGAGGGGGAGGAGACGAGCAGGTACCGCACTTCTACATCATGCGGAAAAAACAGTGCTAAGCAGCAGCGGCTGCCTACAAGGAAAGGGCGCGCGAGTAGCCTCGCTACCGGCGAGTTTCCTCGCTACTAAAGCGCACCTGCCCGCGGGTTTCCCCGCTGGCTCGGGAGGCAGGGCCGTCCTGAGACGACCTGCCCGCCCTATACGGCGTATGTTTCTTCAGCTCGTGCTTGAAGGATTGCTGGCCGGCCATTACTTGTAGGAGCAACGCGCGGTCAATACTACCTTTGGTATGGCCATCGGCAGTCATATCCCGCGTGTCACACCATTGGACGCTTTCCACGATTCCGCGTTCCATCATCTGGCGAATCCAGCTGATGTGCCCAAGCAGAGTACACTCTGTGGGCTTCTTCAGATCCTTGCTAGACAAAGATTTGAAGACAGACTCGGCATCAATAGTCAGAGTGACTTTGATACATAGACCACCCATTTCCAATATGTTCTTCAACTGTGTGGGGGTCAATGGTCCCGAGTGTAGCTCGTGGAGCGTTACAATGGTCGGGTAGCAGTCTTCCAAGTTGTGGGCTGCTGCCAGTGTTTCCGCAGAGTAGCTCGAACGCACTTGCAGTCGATGAGACTTGCAGTATGCGTCCACCAGGTGCACGACGGGTTTCCCCGCTTGCGTGTGGCCACGCCTCAGCAGGTTAGCCCCGCGGATACCATAGCCTTTGACTTCGTCGTCTTCATCTCCGTTGAGACGACGATAGCCAGAATCGCTATGCAGGTCGACTTCTCCTGTTGGAGTCATAGCTTGATACACGATCTTCTTCGGACCTGCCTGCAATTTTCTGGTAACCGCGTTTAGTCGTCGTACCTGGATGTTTGTCGGTTCTTGGATACGTTGTAGTGAGACAACATAGACCATTAGCCATACCTGCGTGATCAACGCATAGGCTAGAGCGCCACGAAGACTGACGAACATATCAGAAATTGTCTTCGTCGCCTTGCTTTCAGGATCAGTTCCTGTGAGTTCTGGATGTGTGATAGGTCGAAGCTGTTTGATGTATTCGTCCTGATCGAGAGCGACGCTCCCATCATCGGTCTTGTTGTACCGAACGGCACAGTTCGTGTATGTGTGCTTGTTCAGTTTGCACTTCCCGAACGTATCTTCAACACACTTGACATACTTGTCAATAGCCTCTTCCTTCCCAGTCACATTGATGTCATCAACGTGCTTGGCTGTCAAGAGGTTTGGGCTCATCTCGAACTCTTCGTCGTATGAAATAGGTTGTAGCCCAAAGCTCCTAGTGATGGACCTGAGTTTCAGCGAGAATGCCCTGGGAGCATCCTTCGTGCCCGTCCCCGGTTTCAGACACCGGAGACAATGCTTTGATTCGTCATATGACTCAAAGCCTGGCAGTGTGCGAAGGACAGCTGCTGACCCAGGTGGTAGTGTGAAACACACCACACGTTCTTTCTCGCCCGTTGCCGCGGCGAGCTCGCCATAGGTCAGTCCCTTCAAGAAAGCCATGTTGATGTCCAGGGAAGCGATGATCCAAGCTTTGTTGCATGCAGCAGAACTTGCGAGCAGTCTCTGGCTTGACCTCCTTGCCGTGCCAGAGAAGGTTTCGACATCAAAGGCTTCAAGGTCCATGAAGCCACGGAGTACCAAGCGCAACCTGATCGTCCTTTCCATTTCGCCCTTTTCGTTCTTGACAAACTTCCATTTGTATACGTAGCGTGACGTCATGATGTTAGACGCTTTGCTCAAGTCAGTCATCTGGAAGCATTTGTTGTCAAGCCAAGTCTTCAATTCTGTGTAAAGGGCTTTGGAAACTTTGACTGGATTTGCTTGGATGTCGGCCTTCGTGAGTAGATCGTCTTCCTTGACGACCACGGCGCGTTTGGAAGCAGCACTGACGTATACTCGCATAGTTGTGACGCTGCTGTCATCCAACAATCGGTGTTGCTGCTCGGACAGGACGACTTTGGACATGTCTGCAGTGAAGCAGAGCTCGATGTACTTCCCGTGCTCATCGGAGTCCAGATCATATTTGCTATCCGGATCCGTGGAGCATAAAGGAACGTAGTAAGAAGTGTCCATGTCGTATCCTGGCGGGTGACCCCGCTCCGGCAAGTGGCCTTGCACATCTTCACAGGTCGTAGAGACTAACACACACTGTGTGTCTGTCATGTATGTGGGAACTGTATGCATGACTTCCTCTGTGTCAGCTTCAAGGAGTGTTCTGTCATCCATCAGTTCAGCATACCACGACTTCAAGACAAAAGCATCCAGATCTTCTTCTGTTTCCTCTATGATGGTCGGGAGCCGACCATCGTTATCCGTAGGAGGCTCCTCAGGAGCAGCTGCTGGAGGTGATTCGCTTGGTGGTGGACCATCAGCGAGTTCCTCAAACTTAGTGAGGTCTTGGTCAAATCCAGCAGACGGCTTCCTGGATTTAAGACACTGGATGATGCGTGAGTGTGTAGATCCTGTGATGTCATAGATGTTCAAGGCAGTGCCATCAGCTTCATAGTAATGAAAACCAGGGGTCACATCATTATCATAGTGCACTAGTGTACAGCTGTCTGCATAGGGTGCAGCAGGCAACTTCGTCAGGCTCTTGGCAAGTCGTACAGCAACAACGTTTTCAATACGAAAGTAGTTGCGTATGAGGTACTGAAGAGCCAAGTGCACCTTAGGCGAAAGTCGGCTCGCAGCAGTCATCTGCAGCCTACCCTGTTTCGCTGGTAGATATCCAAAAGTCATGGCGGGTTTCCCCGCTGGCAGACCGGCAATAAAGGCCAATACTGTCCGAAGGGCCGTATTGTCCGATCCTATCTCGCGGACCATAAGTGCTTCGATGTACAGCGTGTGTCGTGTGTCAGGATACTGTACTCGCACTTCGCGACTGCCGACCTTCACGATGACCTGGCCTCGGTCAGGTTCGTTGCGGATGACCGGGTATGGACCACTCCATCCACCCCAGTCGTCTTTCGTGGTGGTCGGGCGATGATAGTCCACGAGATCTCCCTCTTTGTAGTGAAATTCACCCGTAGCAGTAGTCTTCGTACGGAGAGCCCTGTTCGTCTTGGCAACCGCAGTGGCCTGCGTGATTGCCTCCAGACTAACCCTCCTGATTGTTTCCTCCCTTGAGTGATCTGATGATTCAGCGGACTGATCATGATCCAAGACAGGGAAATCGGGAAGCATAGCTGGTTGTCTGCCATACAGCGCATTGTACGGAGACACTTCATTGTAGAAGGTAAATGCGTTGCTGGCAAACAAGGCTTCATGTAAGAGACGAGTGAAATTGAGAGGGATATTTAATCTATTCAATTCTTCTCCCATCACGTGTAGGAGGTGTCGCAGGATGCCGTTCCTAGCTTCGATAGTTGTAGCGTGTTGGCCACGCGCTCGAATACGAAGCTCTGTTCCCTTAGCCTTAAGGATGGCCTTTGCTGTATCATTATTCAGTGCTCCTTCCCCATCGGAGTATAGGATTTTAGCAGGGCCATGCTGCATCCAAGTCGTATGATAGGCATCGAGAACAGTATGCATAGCTTTATCAGGAATCTCTGTGCCAGCTGCCCAGCGAATACAACGGTCGATGATGTGAAAAACAATATGTTCCTGTTTATAAAAGAAAAGATCACATTCGACTTCCTCGTTGAAACGTCCTGGCAGTGACACAGAAGGCATCACCGTGTTGCCTGGTTTGTCCCAGGCTCGACATTCTCTACACGAGTCACAAATGCCTTTGATCAGACTCAAACGGGTTTCACCCAGACCAACCTTGGTTAGAATCATCCGCATTTTTGGCTCCTTGGCATGAAACCATCTCAAGTGGAGTTTGCGGAGTTCTCGCTGCACTACAGCTGGGTCAAAGCTGCGCAGGTTTTGGAGGCTGAGCTGAACGTCGAAGCGAGTCCAATCAGGGAGCCTTGGCCTTGGCCTCGGCTCTGCTTGAGGCTGCGGCGGTGGTGGAGGATCTCCTCCCTCCATGCGTCCGCGCCTTGCTGCAACTTGTGGCAGTCTACGGTGATCGTCAGAGCTGCCAGCGCCACTGTTGCCACCATTAGCCCCGTCGGCTCTGGTGATGTCATGGCTGCTGGCGCCTGCGGTTGGATCGCCCTCACCAGGCCGTGGCGGCCTAGGCGCGCGTATGCGCGCTCTCGCGGCCGGCGCCGCTTTTGCGGCTGGCGCCGCTTCTGCGGCTGGAGCCGCTTCCGCGGCTGGCGCCGCAGGAGCGGCTTGCCCCGCCGGGCGCGGCTGGCCAAAGTTATCTGGCAGCTTCCATTTTTCGGCGAATCTGCATTGGCCAGATATCTTGGTGTGGTGAGGATTGCTCTTCTGATATTCCTTCTTACAGCTTGGACAGTCCCAGTAATACGGTTCAACATCATACCACCGACACATCTTCGGATCCCTGCTGTGCTTTGGTGATTGCTTGTAGTTGTTGTCCACACAGCCAGGGCACCCAAGACCGCCAGGTGGTGGTCGCCAGATTTCTCCGTTTGGGTGTCTCCGGATTGTTGGGTCGTCCAAGTCGTAGCCAGCACTGTTTGTTACGAACGCATAGCTGCGTTCACGATTCGCGAATGGATCGCGACCGTAAGCAAACAGGTCTTTGGCGATTTGCACCGCATCAACGATCAGTGACTGCATTCTGTAGGTATACTGTGCCGCCCTTGCTAGTTCTTTGTTACAAGCATTGGCGTGCACATGATTACCTGGACAACGCTTGCCTCTGAAAGGTGCCAACAACTCTTCTTTGTTTGCCATTATCTGTGTTGGCTTGCGGATGTATTGTCCAAATGAATCTTTGAGACCAGTCGTGCACTGATCAATGATTGTTTGGCAAGTGACCTTGCGTTGTGCCAGTTCTTTCCATGGCTGGATCTCATCCACCCACGTGCCCATTGGTTGTTCCCTGAGAAAGAAACGTCTTAGGTCGTCTTGTAATAGAGCGACTGTTCCACAGAACGTGATGTGAGGCAGGTCCTCTTTGTGGTGTTTAAGCCACGTATCATGATTGACCTGCGCATTGAAATAGGAAGGGAGTCCAGTAGTTCTGCAGCTTGGCTGCAGAATCGTGATCTTGACAAAGCAAGTCTTGAGGTAGTGGAGGACTGCTCTTTGTACTTCCGAGTTTCCAAGGTCAACCATAGATATCTTGTCAAGGTTCCCGCCTGACGAGAGTCCCCTCTTGAAGGCTAATATGGATATACCACCCTTGCCCCCACATAATTCAAGCATGTCCACTTGATTGTTTCTGCCGTAGCATAACGACTGGACTATCGAGAAGACATCAGCATGTGAGTCAGCGGGTTGCCCCGCCGGTAACATCATGAAGATGTCCTCTGATTCGCTGTCCGAGTCCGAGTCGTCAAGAGGAACGTCCACTTTGAGGTCCTCTCCACAGTCGTCGTTACCGTCTTCCACTTTCTTCGGGACTTTCTTCGGTTTGATGCCGGCTTCTTTGTCAGCTTTCTGCTTTTCTTTCTGTTTTATCCTGGCATCAGTGGGCAACGCAGTTTCCGCGGAGAGATCCGCTGCGGAGGAATCCGCTGTAAAATCAGGAAATGGCGGAATTTCAGGAAGGTTGTTGGTGGGTCGCGTTTGGCAACGCTCAATCGAAGGGGGAGGAGATCGATCGTCGTCGACGATCGTCACACGCTTTGGGCGTGGCCTTCGCGACTCACCATTGCCATGAAGAACTGGAGCCGGAGGCTCCCAGTATAGCCGAGTACTGATGTTTGTAACCCCATCAGGTAATGGAGCTACATAATTGTACCCAGTTGGCTGATCCTGGATTCTAATGTCTTGAACGATCTTGTTCGTGTCCAGGTCGGTCGTGACCCTACGAACCACATGGTCCCATTGAGGGCCCTTTTGTGGACATTGAACGTAGTGTCTGACCTTTTTGTCAACGCGTGTACACACACTGAGGTGTACCGCACTCCGCTCATTCCTGATCATGTTGGCTTTATCGAGTTGATCAAGGAAGCGTGCAATAATAATAGCCAAAGTTTTATACCGAAACTCGGCACGTTGCTGATCTTGGCCATACCAATCCAAATCATGCTCCTTGTGTGATCCACAAGTACATTTCCATAAGTTTATCGGTATATGAGGACAAGATGTAGCAACTTGTATATAAGAACCACTGGGATATTTACTGGATCGGTCAAACTTAATACCGAAATGACAGAGTCTGATTCGTATAACGCTTAGCTTCAAATCTTCGATAACATCTTTGATCGGACCCTGTTTCCAGAAATACCCGGGTGGCCCCAGGATAACTATCTGCATTCTCAGAGCACGCGCTTTGATCAGGAGATTTTGTATACGTTGATAATGTGGTCCCGCCCTCTTTCCTGGAGTACGAACGTACCAATCAGAGGGTGTGGCCACCCACAACATATTGTAGTCTCCTGCCAACAAATTTCCCAAATACTGTGTTCCAGTTGAAGTCATTACCTCATTATGGGTAATCCGGTCGCATATATATCCACGGGTTCGGAGTTCAGCGCAAGCTGTGCGAATATCTTCGATGACGAGGCATTTTGAATGATATTTTTCTTCTCGGGCCTCAGCGCGGCCAACGTATGTCGCGAGGAGGCCGGTATTCGGCTTCTCTTCGCAAGCGAGCGCCGCCGGCGCGCCCGCCTGCCCCCGTCAGTGGGGCATGCTGTTAGCGGATGGCTCCGCAGGAGTCACTGGTGCGGCTACGCTCACGATCTCCACGCGGGTTGGCCCCGCAGAGTCCGACGAACCTCCGCCCGTGTAGCTTGGTGGTGGTGGCGGTGTCGCGGGTGGCCCCGCTTGGTTCTCAGGCGTCCATTTATTCACCGCCTCCTGGACTGCCCAGAATATCTTAGACTTCAGGGCATCCTTCATATGTGGCCAGGTCCCTTCAGGACACTGTTGGCCTTTCCACCAGCTGTTCAGCGTCCTGTCCACGATCACACGGGTCGTGTCTTCCAGGAGCTGCTTGTCGAGATACGGCTCGACAATGTACGTATCAGTCGTAACGGTCATAGACTGTCCCATCGCGGGTTGCCCCGCTGTGGTCTCGGCGGGTGGCCCCGCACCTACACCGGCGGGTGACCCCGCATTGACGGAGTCCTCTTCGTTCTCCGTCTCGGTGTAGCCATCTCGACTACTGCGGATTGTAAAGGTGTTCGTGACCGTCTGGCTTTTAGCCCCTTCATACAACCCGCAGGGAATGGCTAGATGTCCTGAGGGGGTTTTCTTCGCCCTCAGGACCTTGGCGCCCCTCCCCAGCTTAAGAGTATAATCTCCGCTGGGGAAGATAACCTTCTGGTAGCCTGGCTTCAGCACGATAATCGTGTCACGTGCTTCCATAGCACCAAGGCCCCAGATGGCCGGGAGGTTAGCACCTGAGCCTTCTGCGATGTTGGAGGCATACTCCTCGATACGGGGGCTTGCCTCATTGGCGTATTGCACCCCGATTTTGAAGTTGCCCATTTTCCGACATATCGCAGCACCCTCACCAACGCCATTGATGTAGAGGGTCTTGCTCAAGGTGCATATGGCAGGTCTGTGATTGTACCTAGCCATAGCCTCCTGGAAGGTTCGCGCCGTATTGGCCCCGATGATGTTCACGTTGGAGCCAATGTCTAGCATGAACGAGATGCACGGCAGTCCGTCTTCGTCAGGGAAGAACGTCCCGTTCCGCGCCGCCAGAGCCATCGTACCATGGTCATCAGTGTGGTACGTAATCTGTGAACCGAGTGTGCCTTTCAACAGGCGCTGCTCAAGCACCCATTGGCTCATGGTTAACTCGGTACACCACATTTGCTCATATTGGCGGCGCTCCTCTATGGTAATTGGTTCCTGTTCCAGAACCCAATAATTCGCAGAGAGTGTGGACGTCCATTCACCTCCTGGCGGCAGCGTGTCCGTGTCATCACGTGCATAGGTCAGCCCTTTTGTATCAATCATGAACGTAGTGTGGAACTGGGCTGCCTCCGCGCTTTCAGCGCTTGCCCGGCTCCTAGCGCTCACCGGGCTCGCCACACGTGAGGTCCTGGAACCGCCTCCGCTCCTGCCACTCCGCCTGATATTGGCCTCCATTGCCCTCAGGAATCCTGGATTCGGAAGTCCATTTGCGGGTGGCCCCGCTTTGGCGGCGGGAGCCGCTTCGGCGGGTGGCCCCGCTTTGGCGGCGGGAGCCGCTTCGGCGGGTGGCCCCGCTGCTGGGGGCCCCTGTGCTCGAAGCGTAGGCAGGATTGGCATCTGGATGCCTTGCTCTGGCGCTGGCCAGGGGTGTGTCTGTGCAGCTGGGGCACGTGCGGATGGCTCCGCCGAGTGTGCGGCTCGAGCCTCTAGTGCCTCCACTGCTTCCCGCAGCCGACGCAGTTCCCGAGCATCCACCACGTATCTTTCCTGCTGGCGCGCCTGTTCCGACTCAGCGTCGCGCTGTCCAGCATGCGGGAAATGTGCTGTGATTATGCCCGGCCCACGACATACAGCGCAGGGTGCCTCGTTTGGCGCACCTGGCCGCTGATTGCGGACGTGCTGCTGTGCAACACGATCCCAGCATATATCGTGGAAGAAGTGCCCGCACGCCAGTCTCCACACCGTGGTGCCCATCTCGTAGGGGTCCATACAGATTGGGCACTGTGTGAAGTTGTAGTCTGAAATGACTGGAGTAGGCACGTCGGGGCGAGTCCGAGCCTGACGCTCGAAAGTAGTTTCGCCCTCCCGATATGGCGTCGGTGGCGGCAGTCTATCTGTCCGTTCAGCGGGTGGCCCCGCGTCTGCGGGTGTCCCCGCTTGGTTTTCACGCTCGATCCTTCTCTGGATCGCGCGCTGTTGGCGCAGCCTAGCGTTGTCCCGAGCCTGCTGCCTAGATGCCAGTATCGCTTGCTGCGTGTTGTGCACGTCGCGAATGTAGTCTGGCATGCTGCCCAGAGCGGCTGGCACCGCGAGACCAGCTGGCTGAACTACGGTCTCGGGGTCCGTCGGCGTGGGCATGTAGGCGTAGTGCGGCATAGACTGCGCATCGACTGCTCGTGTAAACTGCAAACGAAACATCTCATTGGCCAGATTCCGAGTGTATTCGTTCGCAGGTGGCCCCGCAATCATAGGAGTGTTATTCATCTGCGCGTAGTACTCCGGGTACATCGGCGCATCCATGGCCTGTGCCTCTGCTGGTCCATGATTGTCCCATCCATATATTGGGTGTGATGCTATTCCTGGAATAAACACCTGTCGATATGGATTCGTGGGATCAGCATTTGGAGCATCATCAGAAGTCCAGCTCCAGAGAGGCCGAAAGTCGCCATGATTCGTAACATCTATGTTGCGGTTCCGCAACAGGCTGGGCACTCTATCAGCTTGTTGCTGCAAAAAGGTAGCCTGTGCTCTCAAGTTGGCTGCCCGACGTTCGTAGTCTGAACCTTGCTGTCCGTCAGCGGGTGGCCCCGCATGTGTGGATGACTCCGCAGGCGTTCGCTCGGCGGGTGACCCCGCAGCCACTCCTCCTTCACTGCCCCTCGGAGTGCCAAAGGGAGTGGTCGCCTGGAGTGCCGCTGCGAGCGTCGGATTCCCGCGAATCGCCTGGAGTCTTTGCCACAAGCTGTTTTCGCTCGTTTCAGACGGCGGAGTCCGAAACGGCGAGCCACCGTCTGATCCGCCCATAGGGACAAACCTCGCACCTCCAGCTTGCTGCGGAGGGCGTTGTGGTTGTGGTCCTAGGATGCCTGGTGGCCCCGCAGGAGGGCGCAGGTTCCTCTGCTGTGCGTCTTGGATACCTGCATGCACCGCCCACGGGTCAGCACGATATAGCTGATCGGTCAGTCCAGAGACGTCGGCTGATGTCAAATGGCTGTTGAGAGCGTGGACCCAAGACTGCTGGTCCGGCCTCCAAGGAGATGCTACCGTCGCCACCGGTGTGACTACTTGCTGCCATGAACCGTCCGAGGTGTCTACCGCGGGTGTCCCCGCACCTGCGGGTGGCCCCGCTTCAGGCATGACCTCGTCCTCCTGGGCATTCATCATGAGGACTGTCTGTGTGTCGTACGGTCGTGGAGCAACATCTTGCTCGGTCATGACCAAATTGAATGGACGACCGTCCGTCTTAGTCCAGCCCTTGAGGTACATGGCGTGATCTTCCATTACCGCCACAGTTCTGTCACACATTTTAAGTGGCAGGTAGTCATCAGTGCGAATCCTGTCCGCGGGTTGGCCCCGCCTCCGCGACTTGTCATAAGCCAGCGGATTGCTCCAGGCTTCGCCGACCCGATATTTCGCAATGCTCACATCTGGAGGATATGATCGGGCGGTATACGTCCGTCGTGGCCCCGTGTCATGACTATGTCATTTGCTGATCTCCATAGAGAGTAGCCACTGGACAGCATCTTGTTGATGCTGCAGAATATGAGCACCTCCGAGTCAGGACGGATGCCCGATTGAATCCTCGGGTCGCCCGGGAGGTAGGGGCAGCCATGCACAAATTGGCGCCCCCCCTTCCTCTTCGGGTTGTCCTGTGCGAGGCATGAAAGGCCATTAGCAAGGATGTCCTTGACATACTCCCACTGTGTCCCGTGGATGAAATATACTGGGTCGTCTGGTTCTTTCATCCATGTTGTGATCGGCTTGTACAGCGACTCGGGACAGTGGATGCCTGGACTGCTGTGGCCGTTCGTGGCTCTGATGAAGTACTGTGGCCTGCGTGCCGTTGGTCGAAACCTGGGAGGCAGCAGCATGCTGTCATCAACGCACTTCATCTGGAGCCTGCCCTTCTGCATGCCGTGATGGTCAATCATCTCACAGCAGTTTAGCAGCACCCAATACACGTATGACGTGTGGGGCCTGCCCTTGATCAGCACCTCGTGCATTTCACGATAGTACTTCCACTGATCATTTTCAGTCCAGTTTGTCAGCAGATCGTCAACGACAACCCAGCCATCGTATGGATCGAAAGTGCTGATCTTTTCGAAGTGTCGGTTGAATCCGTCCTTATAATATGGACTATGGCGTAGGGCCGTAGAAAACCACATTGACACCTTGGTCATCTGCCCTTCACGCGGCAAAGTCGGATCCATGCCGAACTGTTCCATGACCTTCAGGAGCGCTTCTTTATGCTGCGCAACGCGTAGTGGCGGCCTGTCTCGCAACATATTTCCCACGGTCTGTTGTTCACGTTCCCAGTCGTTGTGGCACTTGAAATTACGACGAACCGGACAATTAATGACTTCGTATCGGTCCGTATCGTCTGGAGTGACTCGTGGGTTTATGGTGCGCTTCGGGCCCTTGCCGACAATGCCTTGCCAGTATTCGATGGCTCCCAAAGGGATGTTCCTGAGAACAGACATTATTGGCTGCCCTTGTGCGGGTGGCCCCGCTAGTGCAGCCGGCGGCGCTTTAGCGGGTGGCCCCGCTAATGCAGCTGGCGCCGCTTTAATGGGTGGCCCTCCAGAACCTGCGGCTGACGAGGCAGCTCCTGCGGATGACTCCGCGCCAGGGTTCGGGTGACCTTTGTCAGCAGCTGCATCATCGGTTAGTTTCTGTTGGTCGCCAAACTCTTTGAGGACTCTGAAGCGTTCTTCTCTTGAGAGAGTGCCTTCTGCGGGTGTCCCCGCTGTTACGGCTGGCGCCGCTTTAGCGGGTGGCCCCGCAGAGCCCTTGTCCTCCTTAGCCTTGGCGGCCGCTTCTGCCCGCACCGACCTCGTCCCAGCTTCGGGCTTCGGCTGCGCTTTCATTCGTGCCGAACCTGGTCGTGGTGCAAGGCGTGGCTGATGCAGAGTTGGAGTCCAGTCACCCCTGAAAGCTGCCTGAGGCTTGTCACGAACTTCGTCCTTGACATCGCCTTGGGTCGCCGGCGGCATCGGGGTCGATGGTCCAGCAAAAGCCTTCTTCCTCTCTGTCACGGACAGACCAGGAGGATCTGCCGGCTCAGGGTCGTCCGTCTTGGCGATCCCTCTGACCTTCGCCCGCCCCTGTGTGCCTTCGGGGCTCTTGGACGGGTGCCTTTTCGCAGGAGTCGGTGAAGACGAGGAGTCGGCTTTAGGTCTTGGAGGTGGTCTGCTGCTCTTGCCCGGTTGTGGACCAGGAGGGTCTCTAGGAGGGCCTTCTGGCTGGCCATGATCATGGATGACCTGCCTCATCTGGTCGATGTCGGCAGTACCCTTTATGGCCAGCTTGTACTTGCCATTCTCATGGCGGTAGAGTACCCTCGTGCAGAACCACTTCTGCGCCGAAGAGCTGTAGTACCAGCAGGCGCTTCCGTCAGGGAATGGATTCTCTGAGCCGTCTTCCGCCGCCCATTCTTCATTTAGTTCGGTGCGGTCAGTGCCGGCGGCGGACCCGGCAGCAGAGGCAACATCTATCCACTCGTCGTCCGCAGATCCAGCGGCTGGTGCCGCTTCTGCGGGTGACCCCGCTTCCTTGCTGGATTCTGCGGGTGACCCCGCTTCCTTGCTGGGTTCTGCGGGTGACCCCGCTTCCTTATGGAATCGGCGGTTCCATTCCTTGAGGCGATGGTCATTGGGAAGCTTTGCCCAATTTTCCCTGACGGTGTTGGCCACCTCTTCGGTCATAGGGACGCGATCGGCTTCGGTGATGCGCTTACCTCCTCCAGGGACCTCCTTGTTCGGATCATGGACGTTACCAGCGTCGTCTCCATGAGACCAATTCCACGGGGTCTCTCCGTGATGAGGGCTCCTGGAGGGGCGGTCCATCGGACACCTGCGCATGTGACCTTTAAAGGGCTCGCACTGACATACTTGTTTTCTGTATGTCTTGCGGTCATTGATGATCTCCTGCTTCTTCGCCCTTTTGTCCCAAGCCTCTGGCGTCTTGGTCTTGCCACCCTTGGTACGGATTATCGCGCCAGTTTCGTCCCTTTTGGTGCAGTACTCCTTAGAATACCAGTGCCGAAGAGTATCCATAGAGTAGCCGGGGTACCATCTGATGTACCAATCCGGCACCTGCTGAGCAGATACTCCAACGGAGTGCTCAGTACTGTATGGATAGCCCGATTCATCATGCGTAGGGCGTCTAGGAGCTGAGCGGCTCCTTCCGCGGGCTGGCCCCGCTGACGCACTACCACGTGTCATTGGCCTTTGATCGTCATGCTCTGAGTCTCGGGGAGGCGACGGTCGCCTGTCCCTCTTGGCGTAACGCATGTCCCCCGAGTCCTCTGAGCTGTCCTGGACCATGAACACGTTTTGATAAGGGCTTCTGAAGTATCCGATGTCATTTAACTGCTCCATCGAGAGGTCGTTAATGTCCATTTGATCACAACCTTGCATGAATACATCCATAGACCAAGCGGGTGGCCCCGCGGTTGTGTCTGGCATCTCTTCGGCGGGTGACCCCGCTAGAGCTTGGAGTGCTGTAATCATCTGAGATGCTGACATGTTCGAATCCAAGTATGGACGTAGACGGGCAACTCCTGGGTGCGACAGCAGTTCGTTCATCGTCATCTGCTGCTGTGCTGGCGCACTCAAGAGTCGGATTGCTTCTGAAACCTGTTCTTGAAGCATGTCGTTATAATCTTCTTCGGATTCTTCGGAGTCGGAATACGCGGGATGGCCCCGCATTTCGTCATCGGCGTCTCCCACCTCCGAACCAGCCCACGACGGATTTGGCAGCAACGGCATGCCAATCACTTGTGGGGCCAGCACGGCGGTGAGTTCTTCCTCTGTTGCCGGGACGGTCTCAGCTTCGGAGACCTCGTCGCCGGCGGGTGGCCCCGCTGGAAGACCAAACCAAGCATTGTACGCGACCTCATCGACCTCGTCCCAGCCGTGGAACTTGTCGAAGAGGGTCACTGCGTTGTCTTCCAGGGCCACGGTTGCTTCAGCGTAGCGGGCCATCACGTAATACGTGGAGGAGCCCGCAGCGGGAGCTGCTTCTGGATTGACGTAAAACTCGTAGTCAATGTAATCTATGTCATCCATAAAAGAATTTTGAGCCAAGTGTACGGATCCCTTTCCTTTCCCCTTCGGGCATTGATCGCGCAAATGCTCTGTGCTACCGCATGTATGACACTTCATAGTATTACCAGAAGCGTCCCTAGGGTTGCCCCTCCGCCCCTTTCCCTTACCGGAGGTCCGCCTGTGACCCCGACCTTTGCCTCCGATAAGAACTTCTTCAAAAGCCATATCAGTTAAGGACGTGAGGAAAGCAGTAATACCCCTACCATGCATACGGCGTCTGCGACCCCCTTTACCACGACCCTTTCCAAATCGTTTGAAATGTCGGCGTACTGCACGTCTCACCTTTCTGACTGGTTTCTTCATAAAGCGCCTCCAACGGCGTTTTGATTTGCGATAAGCCATGAAGGCGGCTTCCGCCCTTTGTTGTTCAGAGAGGTGAGTGTCATCCGCTGGGTAGTCACTACCAGCAGAGACTATTCCATTGTGCTCATCGTCAGATGAGGTATCTGTGTCAGTGCCAGATTCAAACGGTGAGGGTGGCTGAGACCATTGAGCGGATGACTCCGCTTGGCCCCAGAGGGTTGTGCCCGAGGGCGGGCTTGCAGTGTAGGCGGCGCCTGGCGAGTAGTTCGACCAGGCGTTCGCCTCAGCTGCCTCTGCCGATGCCTGGCCGGTCTGCCCTAGAAGGGCAGTGGCCTCGTTGGGCATATCGGCTGGGTCAGCCCAGGGATTTGGCTCGCCAGGACCAGCGGGTGACCCCGCAGTCGTGGCGTAGACACCTGCATGTGAGTGGTGCCCTGTGAAGATACCCGCTATGTTGCCAGGAGAGCGCTCGGCAACATGTCCGTAGTTCCTCATCCTGGTCAGCAGCCTGTCATAGTCTGCTTGTGTTCGGGGCATCTGATGATTGAAGGGCTCAAGCAGGTGTTGGGCTCGTGACGCGCCAACGCCTAACGCTCTGAAGAGAATCAGCGTTAGGATCTGAAAGTTGGGGATGACAAAGCCAACAGAGTTAGCCTCGTCACGGGCCATCTCGAATCGAGCTAATACTGAGTCGATTCGCTCGCCCCTTTCGACGCGGAAGTCGATAAGGGCCGTGCCAGAGTTGAGCTGGCGCTCATCTTCCAGATTTTCAAATTTGGTGCTCAGTAAGTACAGTATATATGTTACTGCATCCGTTGGCTGTCCATTGACAGTTACACCATAATTGATGATCTGGGAGGGGACCTGCATGGCGATACGACGAGCCAGACCTTGAAGGCCTCGTTGTAGTGCTGCAGCTTGTTGTGGTGGTGTCATATTGCCGCTCGTTACGTTTAACCATGCATGTACTTCGCGAACATATTCGCGAAAAGGCGTAGTACCGGCAGGGTCCCATGAAGGGCCAGTAGTACGCGTGTCGTCCATCCCCTGCCGCATGTATCCCACAGCACATCCCATTATTACCCACAGAATGCCGAAGATAGTTATCTTGATCCAATGCATGTGCATTTCGGCTTCGGTGATTGGTTTGGGCTGTGGTTTGTCAGGCTCTGGCGTGGTAGCCGTGAGGCGCCTGACCGGCACGGGATGCAGGTGGCCCCGCTGCGGGTAGCCCCGCAGGGTGACCACGTTCTCGATCGAGTTGCCGATTGGCATCTGGTGGAAGTCGGGAGTGAAGTAGCGCAGTGAAGTAGGAGAGAGCGTCTCGAGTTCGCGGGTTGCCCCGCTAGCTCGATCGCGGACTGGCTCCGCTCCTCGCAGAGCCGGCGCAACATGGTATTCCACCGTAGTAGTAGTCCACCAAGTTGTGCCGTGGATTACAGGAATCAGAGCGAGAGCCAGCCACACGAGAGTGTAGCCAGCTCCGCTACCAAGTCGAAAACAAGCTGGTAAGCTTAGGTATGTGTTACGCTTTAAGCGTTGCCATATCCCAGGCTTTGGCTCATATCGCATGAGCAAGAGTGCAAGACGAAACATGGGATCTGGAGTAAAGGATAGGATGGGCATCGTCAATGGAAAAGGTATTTTCCGATCTCTGATGCAAGTCGTGCGCCTCAGTGAGGCACAGTCATATATTAGGCCGGGCCCGGCTTGAGCCAGGCACGGCAGCGGTACATGCTCGATTTATACCTCGCCTTTAACCTTCTCCGTTTAAAGTTCCTTCCCTTCGGGGAGGGGTTTACCCCTCCCCTTTACCCCTCCCCACCGACCTGGACGAGGGGTTCCGCGGGTCGTTGGGACGTCCAAGATGGCCCAAGACGGCTCCAAGAGCGACAAAGCGAAAAAAAACACTACACATTGATTTTCCTTAGGCTTAGGAAGGATTTTGGCCTCTTGGGGGGGCCCAAGAGGCGATTCGAGGCACTCTACAGGGGCAAGGCTAATATGACATCCCCTGCTTTGATAGATCTCCTCCAACATGGCCCCAAGAGCGCCCCGAAGGCTCCCAAGAGCGCCCCAAGAGCGCCCCAAGCGGGCCCCAAGAGGCCCCTAAGAGGCCGCCAAGAAGCTCCAAGAGACCCCCAATAAGCCCCAAGAGGCTCCCAAAATGGCCCAAGACGGCTCCAAGAGCGAAAAAGCATAAAACAGTGACTTCCCTTAGGTTTTGGAAGAATGTTGGCTTCAAGAAGGGCCCAAGAGGCGATTCGAGGCACTCTAGAGGGGCAGCGCCAGTATACGACCCCCCCTTCTTTGATAGATCTCATCCAAAATGGCCCCAAGAGCGCCCCGAAGGCTCCCAAGAGCGCCCGAAGAGCGCCCCAAGAGGGCCCCAAGAGGCCCCAAGAGGCCCCCAAGAGGCCTCCAAGAGGCTCCCAAGAGACCCCCAAGCGGCCCCAAGAGGCTCCCAAGATGGCCCAAGACGGCTCCAAGAGCGACAAAGCGAAAAAGCACAAAACATTGACTTTCCTTAGGTTTGGGAAGGATTTTGGCCTCTTGGGGGGGCCCAAGAGGCGATTCGAGGCACTCTAGAGGGGCAGCGCTAATATACGACCCCCCCCTTCTTTGATGTATCTCCTCCAACATGGCCCCAAGAGCGCCCCGAAGGCTCCCAAGAGCGCCCGAAGGGCGCCCCAAGAGGGCCCCAAGAGGCCCCTAAGAGGCCTCCAAGAGGCCCCCAAGAGACCCCAAAGAGGCCACAATAGGCTCCCCGATATACGCAAGAGGCCCCGGGGACAGCCAAGAGGCCCCAAAGACGCCCAAGAGGCCCCCAAGCTCGCCATTGTCCTCCTCCTCCTCCTTCTCCTCCTCTTTTTCTTCCTCCTCCCTCCTCCCCCTCCTCCTCCTCCTCCTCCTCCTTTTCCTTTTCCTCCTTCTCGTCCTCCTGGACGCCCAGCCAGGCACACCCAGTGCCGCTGGTCTCGGGCTCGTCGAGGCCCGAGGGGCATCGCCCCCAGCCCATCGAGACAGTGTAAATTGCTTCTTCCTGAATGAGTCTTCCTCACGAGGGATTGCACGGTGCGTGTCACCAAACACCTCCTTTGGATGAGCAGCCTCACCAAGGACCGTGTGAGGTACAGCCTTGCTTCGAGCGACGGCTCGAGGCCTGCAGGTCACAGCGGACGAGACCACACGCAATGCCGAGTCTTCTTCTTCTTCCTGCCCCTTCTCCTCCTCCTGCTCCTCATCTTCCTCCTCCTACTCCGACGACGACGGCTCCTCCTACATCCTCCCCCTCTTGGGGCATATGGCGGCTCACCCCCGCCCTTTGTTCTTCTGCATGCTCCCCCGCTTCCCTCATAACCTCCACTCCCCTGGGACTCATTTCTGGACGGGCTGGTGGGGATTCTTTTTTCCTTTTTTTTTCGGGCGCGTCCGCGAGCGAAGGCGCAGGCGGAGAAAAAAGCTGTCTGGGGCACGGAAACAGACCTAATTAGCTGCTAGGCGCGAGACGGGCCGGCCGGGCCAGCTCACAAGGCAGCTGCTGAGCCGCGGGGTGAGGGCTGACTGGCGGAGCGCACCCAGGGAAGCTCGGGCATCGTGCAGGTTTGAGCAAAATGCCAGGGAATACGATGTACGCCCTGTGGCGTGAACCACTCTGTAGAGCGAGAAGCGTCTAGAATTTAATGAACATGTTGAAAGACCTATGGCTTCCTCCAAGATTCGCAAAAGAGCGTGAGCACAAGCTTGTTTTGAAAACCGATGTTGCAAAACTCTCTTTTAAATATTTTTCTGGAACGCTCGATTTTGACAACATCCTTAAGGGACTTAAGAAGTTTGAGGGATTTCGGAATGCTAGCGCGACGACGCGCGCGTGTGCACTTCGTCCAAATATATCCAAGGGTTCTCTCGACAGCACGCGCGCAGGGGCGGTCGAGCGATTTCGACATGCGCGCGCGAGAGGCCCAGTCTGGTAGCATTTTCTGAACATTTGGAAACCAGGGGTTTCTGAAACATTGGCAAGAGCGGGGGCGCAAGCTTTTCCTGAACATGTTTGTTGCGAAACCATTTGTTTTTGCAATGATTTCGGGGCGTTCGATTTTGAAATCCTTGCGACCACCTAACATTTTTCAAGAATTTTGGCATGCGCGCGCGACGGCGCGCGCGCGTGTGCAAGGGATTTTTGAAGACTGAAGACTTTTGGATGAACGGGTGTGTGCGCATAACTTGTTGCACAAGATGATAAGGGGGGACCGGCCTGTCTGGGATGGCCTGAATTCATACTTACAATGGACGATGGGGCAAAGTCGCATGTACATTGCAATTCAAACAAGTGTACTGTTAATTCCGGGGGAGGGGAGGTAGATCCTATCACTCTTCTTGACAGGATAATCTATCTGGTGCAGTCCTTGTTGTGGCGACGAGGCGGCGACGGGACGGCGACGGCGACCACGGAGCCGCCAGACCGCCACGCAGGCCCAGCTTCTTAGACGACAAGTAAGAACCCGTAAGTGCAAGCACTGTTTTGCGAATGAAGACGCTCTCGATGCAAGGCCTGGAGAATTCAGAAAGGTTCCAGAGGCTCTTGGGAAGGGCGGGGCCGATAGACTCCCGTTCTTCCTCCGCAGCTCCGAATCTCCCTCCCCTCGCCCCCTTCACCCTTCCCTTGCCCACCCTTCCGCTCCCTTCCCCGTCCCCTCCTCCTTGACCTTTGCTCTTCTCGCCTCTCTCGCTCCCTGCCGCCCCTCTTCACTCCCCGCGCCGCCCTCACTCGGGCGGGAAAAGCGTTGTCCGACGACGACGGTTGCGACGACGAACAGGCCGACGACCAAGACGACAACAGCGACCACGACGACGACGACGACGACGACGACGACAAGGGACCGGCGGCGAAGACGACGACGACCACGGCGACGGCGGCGACGACGACGGCGACGGACCGGCGGCGGCGGTGAAGACGACGACGTCGACCACGACGACGACGTCGTCGCAGCCGCCAGCGCGCCTGGGCCCGCTGACCGGCTCGAGGCCGGCGGCGCCATCGGGCCCCCACGGCGCGCCGCGGCGCGCCGGCCGACGCGCCCCGCACGGCGCCTCTGGCGCTGGGATTCTGGCCAGGCCGGGCTCGGGGTAGTCGCGCGCGCGGTGCAGCAGCCGTCAGCGGAGCGCGGAGCCGGCTCGGGTCGGGACGTGCATCGGAGCGGGCCGCAGCGGCACGGAGTGGGCCTCGAATCGGATCGGCTGCGCCTGGATGCACAGCAACGCCATGCGAGCATCGGGCCGCGTCGGATCGAGCCGGTCGCAGTGGGCACGTCGAAGCGGATCGGTGGGATCGAAGCGGGCCCTGTCTTGGCCAGGCCAGCCCAGAATCCTCGTGCGCGTCATGGTCAACTCCGCGTTTCTGGCGCGAGTCTCCCCCGCAGACGCAGTGCCAAAGAGAGGGTCACCACTAGGGGGGTCGGCCCTCGATCCTCGGGAGGAGGTCGCGATCTCTGGAGTCGTGACCCCCTCTGGGGGAGCCCGTCCCACAGGGACGTTCTCTCCGAAAAGAGGGCAGGGCGTCAAATCTGGTGCTCGTCTTTGCCTCTGCGTTGGACGGTGTACGTCGTCGTGAGAAGCGACGAACAGCAACATGACGAATCAGAAGAGCCGACGCCGAAGATTGTGGTATCAAGAAGATGTGCAATGCGGGCCCTCCTCCTCCTCCTTCTCCTCCTCCTCCTCTTCCTCCTGTGGCAGCAGCAGGATGAACAGATGTACTTTTGGCCTTGAGCCACAACGACGAAGTACAGTACGATCTTCCGTGAGTGTCATAGCCGACAATCCTAGCTGCCCCGTGAGCTGGAATGCGGGGCTATACAAGAAAGATCAATATGCTAAACCTATCAAAGGGCACCTATCACATGGGTGAAACTTTCTCCTAGGTTTAGCATCCCCTATAGGCAGAACAGTAGCTATACAAATAAGTCAGTGCTCAGGGAGAAGGAGAGAGAGAGAGAGAGAGAGGATCCTGGACCCCCGGGCTCCGACACTGCGTAGCTCGACTGAAAGTCCTCCCACGAGATGAGTCGAGAGTCCCGGGTCAGCGTTCTCTTGGACGCTGCATGGGATCGATCCTTGCTGCCGGGGTCGTGCTTGCGACGAGACATCTCTCCGTTCTCGTCCACGAGAACCAAACGGCCGGTGGCGAGCAGACTGCCTAGGGCGGCATTACCCTTGCTAATGTCGTCTTTAGTCAGACTGTCTACTGGCATACGGGCGTGAGGAACCCACCTGATGTGGCCCCTAGCTCCTTCCAGAGCTTGGCACACGGCTGCCAAATCCAAAGCGGTCCTCCTATCGCGTGCGCTGGCATTTCCTTCTTTTAACATGGTGTCGTATATACTCTTCGCGTCCACCACGTGGACCTGGTCCTCCCTTCCTCCAAGTCGACAGTCCCGACGCAGGACCGTAGTAAAAGGCCCAGAGCATCGAGACATGTCCGAGACGTCGACATCTCCAAAAACTACATCGCGATAAAGTACTTGAAGAAACTCGACCTCAGACACGGCCTGTGCCAGTGCCTGGGTCTCGCCCGCGAGGGTGGACGTAACCTTACGGCGGAGCTTAGAGCTCCTCCAACCCAGGGTGGACGCCTTCACAGCGCAGTTATCAATCACGCTCCTGTCTGTCGCCAAAACCATCCAGGCCCCTTGCGTGGGATCGGCGGGCAGACCTTGACCGTCCAGGAGGCCCTCATGGGCCCCGACTCCGCCCGCATCGGAAAAAGACACAAACGCCATTTTCTCGGGATCGAGACGCCAGATCGTCAGGCCCCTCGAGGCCGTGGACCGAAGGTACCTCACCATTTTGTTGGCGACGGCCACGTCCCGGGTAGTGGCCGCTCTCAGGCGACTCGCCAAAATGCTGGCCGTTCCTGCGGCCTCCGGTCTGGATTCCCGCCCGACCCAGTTCAGCTTGTAGATGAGGGACCGCAGGGCCTTGAACTCTGGCTGAGTGAGGGGGGAGTCCTTCTGCCCAAGACGCCCACGCTCGAGACTGATCGCTCGCACTTCCTCCAGGATATACTTTTCCTGGTCCACTGTCGTCTTCTGAGGCCCGATGGTGATGCTCCTACCGGCGTACTCGACGGCCCCGGCGTGACAGTCCCGATACTTGCCGAAGCGAAACCTGGAGGTGAGCGTGTCCCTGATCCAGGCCCGGGACTCCTGGGAGTTGCTGGAGATGAAGAAATCGTCCACCTCTAGCAGCACCATATTGAGGAGGGTGCCGTCGGGGGCGTATCTCATCCACCAGCACGGTTCCAGGAGGCTGCGAGTGAAACCTTTCGTCCTGAGGTATCCGACGATGGTCTTGCGCCACGCAAGTGGTGCATCGTCAAGGCCGTAGACATTCACTAAGAGCCGAATCAGGGACCCCCGCTCAACCTTGATGCCCTCGCATGGTTCCACGTAGATTTCTCCCTGAGCGCGGCTCATGGGGTCAGATTGACAAAAGGCGTTCTTCACGTCGGCGATATCGCCGAAGTGTCCGAGATTCATCATCACTTGGATGAACATGAGAATGGACGAGGTCTGGGGAGTGGGAGAGTAGACAAACAACGACCCGGTGTCTGGGTCTTTGTGCCCGTGCACGCACCACCGGGACTTGGCGGTTGGTTCAGAAAATGTGCCCTCCACGGGTTTCCACCGCCGTACCATCCGACTCGTGATGATACGGTCGGGGCACTGCTCTCTGATCACTTTCGCCTCTCGGGGCGGAATGACCTCGACCGCACCAGAACCGACCATGCTCTGCCACTCGTTGTCATCTGAGATCTCGAACTTCCCCCGCTCAGCTGGAGTGAGCCTGCTCAAAGTGACCTCTCCCCCCCGGCTGGCCGCCAGGACCTCCTCGTGATCCTGAGAGGCCTCCTCAACCAAGAACACCCGCGCATCCTCGGCTCCCACCAAAAAGGAGCACAACCCGTCTCCTCTGAGTCGTGATTCGATCTCCTGCACCCTCCTGCCTACCTGGCCTGGTCCCCCTTCGGAGGTACTGGCGCCTGAGTGGGTCGTGGTCGGCGCCGCCTCTGTCGGCCCGAGACCTGGAGGGGGTTCGATCCGAGCTCGCTTCGAGTCGCTAACTCCCGGGGGACAGCTGGCGGCCCGCGTCTCCGCCTGCCTCTGGCGGATGCAGGCGGGAACGTCGCTCGGCTGTTGCAGCCGACCTCTGGGCGTCCTCCTTCCTCCTCCCGCGGCGGTGTCAGCGGCGGCGGCAGCGGGAGAGGCAGGAGAGGAAGAGGGGGAAACCGGAGACGGGACAGGGGAAGGAGAAGGAAGAGGAGAGGCCGACGGAGGAGCGGAAGGAGAGGCGGCGGCCGCAGCCGACTCGGGAGACTCCTCTGCCTCTGGCGTATCCTGGCGAGTGGGAGGCTCCTCGTCTCCGTCGTGGCTCTCTTCGATGACGGACGGGAGTCGAGTGATCTCGGATCCGGCCCTTGCCACGGCGGACCCTCCTGCTGACGAAGGCCTCGACGTAGGGGTCCTCGGAGGCCCTGGTCCGATTGGGTCGAAACCTCGGCGGACCATCGGAGGTCCAGGAGGACCCAGGGGCCGCCCAGCAGGAATCTCGACGGACGGATCCTGCCGTGGCGGAGGCTCCGGACCAGTGGGCACGCTAGGCGCCGAGTCCGTTCCGGGATTCAGAGGTTCGTCCCAGGCGTCGTCAGGAGGCGGGCCCTCTCTTTGTACGTCAACAGCAGTAGCGCGCCTGGCCTGGGCCTGGGACAAGAGCTCCTCCCAGCGCGGGTCCTGAGCGACCTGGAGACCGTACTCTTCCTCCGCGCTGGCGAGCCTGACTTGTTCTGGCGAGCACTTCCAAAGGCGGGCTCGTACCGCCACCCACACGGTGCCTCGCTCGGCCAGGACCACCACCCCGGGACCGGTCCAGGCATCCCGTCGACGTCCCAAGGTGTCCGCCCGGGGCCCCGCCCGCGTCATGCGGCGCCGCACGAAAACCCACTGGCCTGGAGTGAACGGCACCTGGGCCTGGCCGGGACCACGGGCCTTACTCGCCTTGGCAACCTTGTCTCGAGCAGTCGCCTCCAGAGCAAGCTTGCGAGCGAGCTCTCGGACCCGCTGAGACCTGGCGAACTCGGAGCCGGCCGAATCGAGTTCCGAAGCGGGTCGAATGGCGTCCTGCCAACCAGGGAGGCCCATGTGATCGTCCGATAACAACTCGTGGGGCATGCGGGGGTTCTCACCGAACACAAGCTGCATCGGAGAAAAGCCTCCTCGATGCCAGAAGCGGTTCTTGTGAGCGCATAGCTCGTACACCAGTTCTTCGAGCTCGTCCACGCTCCCTGGGAGACCCGACCCGCCTTCGATCTCACCTTTGATCCTATCCTTAACCCAGCCTCCGTGCCGCTCTACCCTGCCATTCTGCCAGGGCGAGTTGGCGTCGCAGACATGGTGGAGGACCCCCCACTGTTCGAGTCCTCGAGCGAAGCGACCCTCGAATTCGGAACCCCCGTCGGAAAGCAGGAAGTGGGGGGCCCCGAAAGGACGGACCCAGGCCTTGACAAACGCTCGCCAGACCTGGACAGCGGTAGGTTCCTCCACACGCACGCACACCTGCAAGTTGGAGCCGTGGTCGACTAGGTTGAGAAAGGCCAACGTCCGCTCCTGAAAGGTAAGGTAGAACAAGTCAACCCCCACAATGTGGTTAAACCTAAACGTGCGTGGGAGCGCAACCCTTCGGTGGACACTCGTGCGGGCCCGCTCCGCGCACTCGGAGCATCTGAAGGAATCCCTAATCCAGCGAAGCAGGTGTATCTTCACGCCACCAGCCCGAAGGACCCTGATGAACTTGCGGTTGCAGGGATGGCCCATGTTAACATGAAGGCGGAAGAGAAGACGCTTCTCCTCCTCGGTGGGTTCCGGCGAGGGGTCCTTGGCACGGGGATCCGAGGGACGAGTCTCTGGCTCGTCATCTTCGCTTCCGCTGGCTCCCTCGGGACCCTCTAGGTCCTCTGGCTCCCGCTCGCCTTCCTCTCCGTCCTCGGGAAAGTGGCCCTCATCGAGCTCTGCCCATGTGGGCGCTCGGGACACACTGGCACCACTCCACTGCTCCGTCACCGCACGAGCTACCGCCTCGGCGAACGCTGGGGGGTACTCCTGAGCCTTGGAGGTGCGGCTCTTGCCTTCGAGAATGACATGGGGGTGATCGCCGACGCACAGCCGGCCATCCATGATCTCCGACAGCCTCAGATGATTGGTGAGGAGCCCCGTGGGCTTCTTGTTGAGGCCCTCCTTAGTGACTCTGAGACCGAAGGTGCACATATCGATCCGGATCCGTCGAACGCCTGGGAGCTGAGCCACAAACCGTACCACCTTGGCTGCCCAAGAGCTGGCAAACAACGGATGCTCGAAGGCGAAATAGCGACCCCTCTCGGCCTGGTAGGCTGCGATCTTCATACACAAAATGAGGTCGTTTACTCCCTCGACCACAGCCTGATGCCACTTGATGGGATCTCGCACTGCCTCACTGATCCTACTTATCGCCGAAAAGGTACGGCAGGACGGAGAGAGCCAAATCATCTCTGGCCTGTCTTCTCCGATGGCAACCCAGAGCTCTCGTCTGTCACTCGTCCTGCGTGAATCCCAGCCGGTTTTCAGGTCCCAGCTTGACTTGGCCCCCAGACGACCCCCCCTCTGCTCCACCCGAGGAGCGATGCGAGGTGGAGAAAACACCTCCATGAAGCTAACTCCTCGGCTGCCCGAAAGGTAGGTGCCGGGCCCGGGGTCCTTCTGAGCACCCTCGGCACTCGCGCGAGACTCGAGAGCCGTTCGCACCTGTCGGGGCAGTGCGACCTCGTGATCATCATTCGTGTTGTCCCCGTCTTGCCACTCGAGGCCTCCGAAACTCCCCCCAGTCGGACTCCTGGGCCGCTGGCCCTTGGAGGCCCTCCGTCGGAGCTGTGCTCCGGCGATCCTGTTATCCGAGTCGCGTCCAGCCGAGAGTGACGAGGTCCCCCTGCACGAAACGAACGTCGGGAAAACTGAAATCGACTGGCTACTCGGATCGAAGGAAGAGAGGGAAATATCACCTGGGGCATCGGGAGAGCGGGAGTTGGGATTAGAAGGAGAGAAACGAGGCACATTGGAGGAGGTAGGTGCACTCTCTCTTACCCCCGCACGCGTGCAGGATCCAGAAAGTGAGCAACTGCCGCTCGCGAAGGCGGCAGAAAGGCCCAGAGATCGGCCCCTTGGCTCGATCCCGGGAGCGCTGCATGTACTCGAGCATCTCACACGATTGGTCCTGAGCTGTTGCTGAGGATCTCCCAGGACTCGAGGCCCTGCTCCGGGATCGGAGCCAGGTTCGACGTCGGCGTGGTCGTGGCCGTCTGCTCGGTGGTGGTGGTGGTAGTCGTGTGCCACGGGTCGCCGCCCTGATCGATCTCGTGGTTCTGAATCGGCGTCGGTGGCATCTGGGCTGGGAGGTCTGGCTCCGTCCCGAAGGTCGCCTGAGGCGGCGGAGGCTGCTGGGCTGCTCCGAAGTGCTCCGGATGCCCCGAGGCTGAGCTCGCTGCCTGCCCCGCGCCTGAGCCCGCCGCCTGGCTGGCTGCCGCTGCCGCTGCTGCCTGCTGCATCCTCACCTCGTCCCACTGCGCCTCGACCTGCTGGCCGTTGTTGATCGCGTGGGCTATCGCCGATACCGCCGTGCCGACGTTCACGAGCATGAACCCGATCTGCCCGATCGCGGTCTCCATCCCCGAGAGAGTCCCGGCTATCGTGTTGACCGATTCCTGAAGAGTGTCGATCGCCGCTCCGAAGTCCTCCAGCCCGAGCAGCTGGCGCTTGATTGCTGTCATGCCTTGAAACAGTTGCTGTAGTCCCTCCTCCACCTGATTGGGAAACTGCGCCGTCTGCGTCGCAACCTGGATCATCTGATCGACGACGCTCTGCACGTTCCTGAGGGCACGCACCCCTTCGGGCATAGACTCCAGCTGCCACTGCAGGCCCTGTAACAAGCCAGACAGTTGATTCACTGTTGTCAACGCCGCCCCTCCGGCTCGGAACTGGGGATCGTTCTGGAGAAGGTCGACGGCCTTCTGCGCGGACGATGCTGCTGCCCTGGCTGCCTCGGCTGCCGTGGGCGCTGCCTGGCCGTCCTGCCCGACACGGTTGCCGCCCGGAACCCACGCGATTCTCTGGCCGCACATCATACACCGAGAGCCAGAGCCGTGCTGATTCCCGTAGTAGCGGATGGCGCTGGCCGGGTGACTGCAATATGGCGGCGCCTTGGGTGGCGGCTTGGTGGCTGCCGGTCCCGTCAACGCCCCGGTTGGGGTTGTCGGTGCCGCCGCTGCTGCCGCCCCTGGTGGAGGCGGACCCGCTGGCAGCGGGGGCTGTCCTCGCTGCTCGGCTCCCGCCGAGGCCAGAGCGTAGATCGCCTGGCTCATCGTCGGCTGCGCCGATCCCTGGATCGGCGTCGGGGGCGGCCACTGAGACGCCGCAGCTGCAGCTCCCCACAGCGACGGCTGGGGCTTCGGTGGAGTCGATCCTGTCGCTGGTGGCGCTGTCGCGGTAGCCGCTGTCGTGATCGCCGTAGCTTGCCCAGGACCCAGCCCCATCGGGTTCGACAATTGCTGGAACTGCTCTAGCATCTGCTGCTGACTGAGTGCAGCCGTCGTCGGTACCGCCTGCTGAGTCTGGCCCTGACCGCCACCACTGCCGGCTCCTTGCTGTGGCTGAGGGGCCATCTGCACGTCGCCGCTGACTGCCGTGGCTGCCGCGCCGGGCTCGAAGCTCTGCCCGACTAAGAGTGCTGAGCCGTCGAACGCCTCCGAGGATACGTCTGAGTCCTGACCGTTGGCCTGGCGCCGTGCCAGTAACTCTTCGGTGAGTTTCTTGGCGCCGGGCTCCTTCTGGTTCTTCTTGCCGCCTGCTGTGGCCTGCACGGCCAGGGCGAGGATGATCGCTGCGTACGGCGCGGGCATCACTGGAACTGTGAATACGAGTTCTGAGCTGAGATGGGTCGAAAGCTGGAGCGATTCGCTGGTGCAAGCTCGAGCCCAAAGTCGCTACGGAAAGACAGATGAGCTGCACCAGACCTTTGGCCATCTTGAGGCCGAGGGCTCTGAGGTGCGACGTAGCACTGCTGACGATGGGATCGAGGGCTCCGAGACTCTTCCTGAGGCCGGCCGAGGCACTACGGCACGTCCGCGCGATGGGTTCGAGAGCTCCGGTGCCGTTCTTGATGGGGTCGGGGTCTCCGGTCTCTCTGATCTTGCTCGTGACCTTGTTCTGGCTGATCATCTTCTCGTCCTTAGTGTTCTGAGGGGATCCCGAGGCCCTAACCCGTTCTAATCTGGCCCGCTGAGCTAGTGACCCGTTCTTGCGGTTAAGCTCGAGCCTGATCGATGCCTGCACGGACTCGAGGTGACCGGGGGTGGTGGTGATGAGGATGTGTGCGATGATGTACTCAGTCACCTCTCCGCTGGCACTCATCATAGGCGGTGCCTGGCCAGTCTGCAATCTGAAAGAAGATGCTGTCAGAAAAGGATACTTCCGAAGCGCACTCTCGGGAGCTTCGTGACTGCCGCATGTCTCTCGCACTATGTCTGCCATGCGGTGGCCCGATCCGAGCTTAGTGACCGGGATATCCTGTGACAGATACTGCGAGATCAGAAGATTGCGCGGCAAGTCCAAGACACAGCCGAGGAAGTCTAGCAAATTCACGCTCAGGATATGCGGCACGTCCTCATTCAAGACGGTGGTCTCCACCACGCCCATCACTCCTCCTAGACACAACGGATACAGGATGGTGCAGAGGACCTTCGCCTCGCCTCCGATGCCGTGGGCCTTCTTGGGTGCCTTGAACTCGCTGGACACCACCACGTAACGTAGGCCGTACTTAGCAAGTGCCTCTGACTCACGATTGAGCGAAGGCAACCCCACGATGTCGCTCCCTGCGCCCGGGTCCACCAGACCCTGAGTCACGGCGGCGTTCAGGTAGATGTCGCTGGACTCGACCTCCGCCTGCAGGTTCCTCAGCCTCTCGATCACGTCGGGGCTCAAAATGGGGAAACTGCACCCGTCGAAGGTATAGCCCGTCATGCCTCGGCGAGGTCGATCTGAGCGCCTGGAGTCATCCTCCTTCCTGGGATTGGGACACTCTCGGGCCCAGTGGCCCTTCTCCTTACAGTTCTTGCAACGGGTCACCTTCATCAGTCGGAGGATCCGCGGGTTGGTGCCTGAGCTGCCGTCGTGTCCTCGCGGTCGGTCCCCGCGACCTCGTCCGCGTCCCTTGCCCCGGGCGCCTCCGCGGCCCCCACGACGTCCGTCGTCGCCTCCGCGTGGCTGCCTGGCTCCGTAGAACTCGCGATCCTGCTTGGCGGCCCGCTTGAGGTCTTTGTTCTGCTTCCAGGACCTGCGCTGAACCTTGCCGGTCATCTGGATGAACGCCTCTGTGGCCTCATCCTCCTCGAGGTCGAGGTCCTCGATTTCTGCCAAAATGGCCATGACGTCGGACTCCGACAGCTCGTCGTCCTCCTCCTCTGGCCCCTCCTCTGACTCGTCGTAGTACGACTCGTCGTCTTGCTTCGCAGTCCCGGAACCCAGGGCAGGATAGGCCTGGGAGAGAGGAGGAGGAGGGGAACTGGACCCGTCGCCCAGGCCGTCTTCTGCGGCCATGACGGGATGGGACGAGCTGCCGCCGGGCAGCAGCTTCTCGCCACTGCCGTAGTCAAGTTGCCTGAGAGCCCAGGCAACGTCGCTGTACTCGAGGCTGCCCTTTGTCAGCGCTCGAAGGTTCTGCTGGCCCTGAGCGCCCAAACCGGCGCCCTCCTCGAGCATGAAACCCTTCATCCGGTTGGACATCCAGATGTCGTGACCCTCGGCCTCCTGCATCTGCTGTTCCCTCCTGGCCACGAACTGTGTGAGGCTCTCCTTGGCGCCGCGGGTGCACTCGAATAGAGCTCGACGACCTGCTCGTCTCATGTCGTCACCCTCGCGCTCACCACTCATGATGTCCATCCTGGTCAGGAGGGTGTCCAACCACTGCTGGCTGCACAGGACGCTCTCGCTGATGTCTTCAAACTTGGCCTGCATCGCCCAGTCGAACAGCTTGAGGAAGCGCTCGGAGCGCCGCCACAGCTGCACATCTGTGTTCCGATTCCAGCGCTGCATGGCCTTCTTCCATAAACGGTAATGCCCCCAGCCGGGCCATGCGGGCGGGTCCGAGTAGTCCCCCTTCGACCACCCGCCGCCGTCGGCCCAGCCGGAGCCTTGCCAGCCGGAGTCCTTCCAGTTGGAGTTGTCCTTCCAGTCGGTGTTCTTCCAGTTCGACTCCTGCTGCTGCTGATCCGACTGATCTCTTCCGCCGTCCTTGGACTCCGGCTGCTCTCCGCGCCTCCAGGGGTCCCGGCCGGCGTCGCTCCAAGGGTCCTGGCCCCAGGAGCTGTCTCGCCCGCCTGGATCACCGCTGGGGCGCCCGCTGCTTCGATCGTCTGCGCCTCCAGCTCCGCCGCCCTGTCTCGGACCCAGCGCCTCCTGCACGAGCTGCTGCACCAACTCCTTGAGCTGATCTGGCAGCTGGCCGCCTGAGCCCGAAGTCTGAGCTCCGGTAGCTGGGGCGCCGCCGCCTGCAGTCGCCCCCGACTGCTGCGTGCTCCCCAGATCGATCACAGCGTAGTTTTTGCTGCCGTCTTCGTCGTCTGCTGGCATACTCCTGCCGTGGATCCGCGCTCTGTCCAATTTGATGAGAGCAGCGCTCGCGCGGCGGCCCGAGCTGCTCCTGGCACCACCGCTGCCTAGCGGTGCCTAGGAGCGCCCATGCCGGCCGCGCCGAACACTGCTCCGCTACCAACTGTGGCAGCAGCAGGATGAACAGATGTACTTTTGGCCTTGAGCCACAACGACGAAGTACAGTACGATCTTCCGTGAGTGTCATAGCCGACAATCCTAGCTGCCCCGTGAGCTGGAATGCGGGGCTATACAAGAAAGATCAATATGCTAAACCTATCAAAGGGCACCTACCACACTCCTCTTCATTCCGCTCATGCCGATCCACCCTCTCCTCCTCGTGCTCCTCTTCGTCGTCAACGTCTTCCTCATGATCCCCCCTCCTCTTACTCTCCATCCTCCCTCCTCCCTCCTTTGTTGATTGACGCGGCGCCAGGGCCAGGTGCACCTGAGCGTTCGCCGGCGGGCTTGCGGACGCTCCTCCTCCTCCTTCTTCTTCTCCCGCTCCTTCTCTCACTCCACCTCCCCTTCCTCCTCTCCACCTCTCCTTGCTCCTCCTCCTCCTCCTCTTTGCGCCCTCCTCTCCCCCTCCACCTCCTGGCCCTCCTCCTCCGCATCAACAGTTACATACTGCGCCATGTCTGGAGAAGAGGGAGAGAGAGAGAGAGGGAGAGGGATCTATACATATCTATATATACATATAGAGAGAGGGAGAGAAACAAACAACAAGAGAGAGAGAGAGAGATAAAGCGAGAGAGACAGAAGCAGCGAGAGAGAGAGAGAGATACAGAGAGAGAGAGAGAGGGAGAGGCAGAGAGTGAGAGCGATCGGCGGAGAGATGGATAATATCACACCTCGTGTCAGCCAAAACCCACTGGCGCGTTCAGATGTACAAACCTTAGGCCTGGCGGGGCGAGGAGCAAATCTGCCGTGCGACATCCACTCCAGGGATAGCATTTTGGCACAAGCTGCGCAGACCCCCACTGCGACAGCAAGGCCATCGCTGGCAAAGCATGGGGTTACGCGCAGGCAACCCCTTGAGGTAGTCTGGGCTGTATTCACCAGGCCCCCAGGGTAACACAGGGCGTTCTCAACGGCAAGCGCATAGGTGATAAATTCTTGCTATCCGCAAACCCCCGCTCGCTGGGGGCGAGAAGGCGTGAGACATGATTGGCTGTCCCCTTTCCCTCAAGCCCTGTTCCCCAACCCCCCAAACTCCAAAATCCCGTTTGAGGGGCAGAGAAAGGGCCCCCGGGGCCTCGGAATTTCCCGAATCCAGCCTTCAACGCCTCGCCTCCAAGATGCCCTCCACGACGGCACACGAAAAGGCGCCACTACGCCCAACGAGACACCAACAAGAAATCCAGAGATCCGAATAAGATCCCAAGACGGCCCACAAACCTCCCCAGGGGAACACGGGTACCCCAAACTAACCGACACAGATTCTCAATGTTTACGTATTTTAGCTGCGTGCGCATTCCTTACGAATCTGTCCGTGTACTTGTATGCATTTGCACTAACATGCAATCTCGACTTATCGCTTCCACATGCATCGAAGAGGCTCCAGGATGCCATCATAAGGCTCCCCGAGCAGCCTAAGATGATCCCGTCGGCTTCTAGCTGACCTCCACGGCGCCAACATGGCTCCAAGACGCTCAAAGACCTTCTCAAGACCTCCCCCCCACACACGGCCTCCAGACCCTCCAAAACGGTTCACAGACCCCCGCAAGGGACGCCAAGATGGCCCCAAGAGGTCTCTAGAGAGCCCGACAAGAGCGCCTAGAATCCCTGCGTTGGCCGACGATGGCCACAATACGGGCCCAAATGATCAGTCACACACGTGTTAAGGCCATACACACCACCCCTGACCGATTGGGAGATTTGCGGGACACTGCGGATATTTGCGGGACAGCGGCAACTTGCAAGAATCATGATCGCCATTCGAGAGCCCAAGAGCGCCCCAAGAGTGCCAAAACGACCCCAAGGAAGCGTTTGAGCCAAGATGCCCAAGACGTGACGGCCTCAAACATAGTCCAGATTCGTTAAACAATCGGCTGTGCGATGGGCTGGTAGCCTTTCCACGAAATCCCCGCATGGCAAAATCATGCAAACTTCATCGTCGCGAGTTCCCCCGAACAAAGAATCGGCGGAATAACGTGAAACCGCCCGCCGACCGGTGCGATGGGCGCGTGAGATTTAACTTCATGGCCGCGTCTCTGGGCTTCAATCTATTTCTTTCCCCGCAACGAGGCTCCCCCATTCTGCCGCTCGGCCGCTCCCATCCTCTTCTTGTAACCCCATGGGAGCTTCAAGATGACGGCTTCCAAAACAAGATCAGCTACGCATGCCCCGCACCCTTTGGAAGCCGATTTTCGCTCCATGTCGGCCCCTCTTGGGCCCCTTCTTGGACTCCAGGATGGGCGTCGGAAGGGGGCACAAAACACACCCGCGGGACCGTCTTCCAGTGTTTTAGGCATGTCTTTATCCCGCCATGAGGCCATATTCGGTTCGTCTGGCGAGAAGCAGAGCGGGTGGGCAATGAGCACGAGGCATCTCGAATGAGAAAACGGTGGGCGCCCTTGCTGGCAGGCAGATCTCTTGCTAGATGTGCCTTCTGTACGTCTAGGGGCTGTGCGTGCGTAAAGTCGGCCCGTATCGTAAGGATGCGCGATAAGGATGCAAGGGCCTTGGACGCCAATTTTTGTCAAAGCTTCTCGAGCGGAACGCGGCAGACGAAAGTGGCCAATGATGGACCGAGGAGGCAAGGGTGCAAAAGTACCCGTTGGAAGGTTGCCCATCCTTACTATGCGGGTTGACTGTACGTCCAGGAGCTGTCCGTGCACACCCCCAAACTTTGCCGGGAACCCCAACCCTTCGACCTCCACCTCCCGGACGCTTCGTGCGGAAAGTCCTGCAGCCGCCAGAGGCAGCAACGCCAGCTGCGAGAAAGGCTTGGCAGGTAGAGGCCAAGGGGGCCCGCACATGCATGGAGCCGCGCCCCCGAGGGCCACGGCCCGTTCTGAGAAACATCGCGGCTCCGAGCCCCCACGTGGCCACAAGGAGGCCCCTCGTGCCAACCACGGCCGCGGCCACGACCCGTCGTACGAAGCGCATGAGCGCCCGCGCCTCCGAGACCGCGACCCGCCCTTCCAGAGACGCGGGGCCGCGCCCCCGAGGCCGGGGACCGCTCGTGCGAGAGAGCCACTGGGCGGCGGCCAGTCGCCGCCGCCATCTGCCGAGCCAGGCCGCCGGGACCGCCGCCGAGGCCCGGCGGGGACGTGCCCGGGCCGTGCCCGGCCACGCGGCCTCAGGGCGAGAAGCGCAGCGCGCGCGCGCGCCTCGGCGACACGCCCGCGGGGCGGGTGACCACGGCGAGTGCACCGGCCTCGCGCGGAGAGGGAGAGATCCTCCTCCTCCTCCTCCTCCTCCTCCTCCTCCTCCTCCTCCTCCTAGGAAAGAGAAGGAGAGAGAAGGATAGAGCATCCGATGGTTTATGCGCTCGCACGGTCACCGTGGTCGAGTCTCCTCGGGCCGATGTTCGCCACGCCGACGCCGCCGATGCAGTGGCGACGTCGCTGGTGCATCTCCGATGTATTGGCGATGCGTAGGCGATGCATCGCGCGATCCTCCGACCTCATCTGCTCGGACCCCATCTCGGAGGCATCCAGAGAAGCAAAAGCGGCAGAGTCACAGACGCTCGGAGGTCTGACGCAGACGTCTTCGGGGGTCCAGAACCGAGGAGCATCGAGGATCGAGGAGGGTGGGGAGGAGGAGGAGGAGGAGGAGGAGGAGGAGGAGGAGAAGCAGCAGCAGCAGCAGGAGGAAGAGATCGAGGTTGGATCGGTGCTGGATTCCTGGACGCCCCTTCCCTGGCGCGCGGAGCGTGCCAGCGGCGGCGTCGGAGGGCACGCCGTGCGCGTCAGCGGGCGAGCCGGACCCCCGAGGGCTCCCGGGACAGCAGATGGCCGCAGAGCACGCACGCGGGAAGAGAGGAGCAAGACGGGACAACAGGGAGTGAAGGTATCTCGAGGGCGGGAGAGAGAGAGAGAGAGAGAGAGAGAGAGAAAGAGAGAGAGAGAGGAAAAAAAAAGTGATAGAGAGACAGAGTGTGAGAGAGAGAGAGAGAGAGACAGAGACAGAGAGAGCGAGCGAGAGAGAGAGAGAGAGAGAGCTCGCCCTGCCCCCCGGGGCTCGATGAGACGCGGTGTGAGCTCTGACGCCGCTGGCGTCTTGTCCCGCCTCGGGCCACGCTGGCGTCCTGAACTTAAACGTGTAGACCCTGACCCTCCCTGCCCACCGCACCCCCCCCCCACGAGAGAGAGGGAGGGAGAGAGAGAGAGGTACATGGAACTGCAGTGGGTCCGTACGGTAAGAGATCGTGATGCCCACGGGCTCCTGCCTCGCGGACCCTGTGCTTTGCGAGGCGCCCCTCGGCGCATCGGGCCTGGCAGGCCCTGGCGCCCCGCGCACCTGGGCACGGCGACCCTCACGCGGCGGCTCACGCATGCCGCCGACGCGGCACCCGAGAGGACGCCCGTGCGCGACCGACCTCGTGCGGGCAGCTTGTGCGCGAACGTCCGCGGGGTCGATCCCTCCTTTCGTCGCTCGCGCGCTCCGCACGCCTTTCCCCTTCCTCCTCCCTCGTCCTGGCGCTCCTCGTCCTCCTCCTCATCCTCCTCCTCCTCCTCCTGCTCCTCCTCCTCCTCCTCCTCCTCTTCTGATCCCCAGTTCCTCGAGCTGCAGCTCAAAATAACCATGAATAGCGTCTCGCCTTCTGCTCCCTTTTCTCCTCCTCCTCCTCCTGCTCATGCTCCCCCTTCCTCCTGCTCCTCTTCTCCGCGGGTATCCACCGTGCTCGAACGCAGCGCCGCCCGATGTGGGGGTGGCGCGCGTGCTGAGACCAGTGCTTCGACGAAGATTGCGCCTCCGTGTTTTCACAGCTGCCCCTTGCGCGATATAACGCCACGCGGATGCTTGTCCCAGAAGGCCCCCCAAAGGTCTCCTTCCTCCTCCTCCTCCTCCTCCTCCTCCTCCTCCTCCTCCTGCCTCCCCTTTCTCCTTCCCAGTCGATGCGGTCCTGTCAAGATCTGCGACCCGCCCACGGGCAATGATGTCGCGACGGGAGGTGCAAGAGAGAGAGAGAGAGAGAGATCGCGGGAAATATCCATGCGGCCACGAGGGCGAATATCAAGATGCAAAGCGACCGGAATAGAAAACTGGACACGGCAGGAACACACGCTTCCCGACATCCGCGCGGACTTCTCGGGTCGGCGTTGGACCCCCTCTCCACACCTCCTCGCCGGCGCGCAGAGCGCGCCAGTGACGGCGCCGAAGGCGCCGCTGACGGGCGGCTGGAGGTGTACTTTCATATGGATGTAAGCAGCTTGCTCCAGATCAGTGGCAGGGGGCCGCTCTCAAGGAGTCAGCTCGAATGATGCATCGGCTGCAAAAACAAACTGTTTGAAATGCTCCCACCGTGGTCCAGACCATTGGATCCTGGCATGCCGAAAGGTTGGATCACACCAAAAAAAATATCCAGGGACGCCAAGGAAGCCCGGAGCCGAAGGGCGCCAAGGCCCCTTGCTCCCTGCGCTCGACTCCCTCGCCTGGCCGTTTCAAGTTGTGGGGACTCGCCACGTTGTGGCCCCGCTCCTCGAAGGGGCAGGGGGAGGCTAGAAGCGCAGACGAGCGAATCCAGCTCGGCGGACTAGGATCAATGCTGGTACGTGACTGCGCACTTCGCTGCCTCGCATTTTTTTTTGGGGGGGGGGGAAGGGGCGGGCTGCCCCTCGCAGCCCCGCCAGGCTCGCCCCTGCCCTGCCTCCGTCCGCTCTCCGCCTCCCTCTGCCGGCCGCAGAACCTCGCGCACAGGGCGTGCGCGGGCGCAGAGGTGCTCGTCCGCCCCCACCCGCTGCTGTCATTCAACTGGGCGTGAACCGGCGGAGAGGTGAAGCTTGTCCCTTGTTTGCGCAGCGCGGCCCGGCGCCTGCGCCCCGTGGTGCGTCGCAGCAGGCCGCCTCAATCGAGGTAGCCGATGCCGACCAGTCGCCGCAGCTGCTCGTAGAGAAAGAAGGAGAAGGTGCAGGTGGGCGAAAGGCGCATGAACGCTGGGACCCAACCCCGCATAAAGACGAGCGGGCCAGACTCCCGCAGCATCACCCCCGCGCAGTGCAGTGGGCCACGGGACCCGTACAGCTCCCTGCGCTCCCCGCCGAGACTGTGAGCGCTCTGGTACACCGTGAGCACGACGTCCAAGGGCATGGAGCAGGTCGTGCAGCACGCTGCGGCCGCCTGCGAGGCAACCAAGTGAAGGAGCTTGCCGTCGTCCATCGCGCCGCTCTCCTTGAGGCCAGTCTTGGTCCTGTCGTACGCCATGAGCTGCGATGCGGACAGCACTGCACCCCGCCCGACGATGACGCCCGCGCCACGCCACAAGGCCCGCAGGGAACCGAGTGGCCCCCCGCCGTTGGCAGCGCCCTCCGCCGCGAGTGTCTGGAGCGCGTGCGCACCCCCGAGGTACGAGTGATGGGCCGATTTTCCACCACCACTACCATATGTAGGGGGGGGGGGAGGAGGGGGGGGGGAGGAGGGGGGAGGAGGAGGAGGAGGAGGAGGAGGAGGAGGGAGGAGGAGGAGGAGGAGGAGGGAGGAGGAGGAGGAGGAGGAGGAGCAGCAGGAGGAGGAGGAGGAGGAGGAGGGGAGCAACTCCCCCGTCCTACCTATGGTGGTGGTGGAAAATTGGCCCATCAACGAGGGCGGCCTGCCGGCCTTCGCGCCCGTCGCGTAGAGGCCGTCTGGGCCTACACGGCCCGCCTCGGCCTGCAGCTGCGTCTTGGCCTGCAGCAGCGGCGACGCCAGGAGGTAGCTGGCCATGCCCGACACCAGGCCTGCGGCGAACATCCCGCCTGCACCAGCTTTCTTCAGAAGAAAAAGAAGAACGCCATGAACATAAACATCTGGCGCTCCGCGCGGATTTCTTGGATCTGGCCTGAGCGTGCCAGGGGCGGCGCCTGAGGCGCCGCCGGGAAGGCCCAGCGCGGATCCAAGAAATCCCCGCGGAGCGCCAGAATTTTAGGTTTACGGCGTTTTTTCCTCTTCGATTCTTGACCTCGGGGCCCGATGCGTCGGAGGCACTTGCGGACGTTAGCCAGGTGATGGCGTCGCGAGCAGTGGGGTAGAAACCGTTGCGGCCACCCACTGCGATCGCCATGCCAAGCACATTTGGCCCGAAGCCGGGCCTCCAGAGACCCCCCCAGAGCCCTTCGTCGGCGACGATGCCGCGCGCCAGCGAGACAAGGGTTTGCCCAGAGGCGACCTGCCAGCGGCACCGCAGTGTGTCTAGTGGCTGCGTCAAGCAGATGGTCGTCGCACCTGTCAGCGTACCAGCCACAGTGTTCTTCTGTAACTCCTGGCGGCTCTTTCGCAGCTGCTCCGCCATAGCGGTCACTCTGGCCGATGCTGGCTAGGACGGGGCACAAACGCGCCAGAAGCTATCATCCTGACTTCTTGAGACAACTAGCGACGTGCGGAGAACGCAACCAATCCGACACCATGCCACCCCACACGCTGCGGCGTGTAATGCATCATCTAGGCTGTCTGGTAGGATGTCCACCATTCTGCAGGGTCGACTCCTGCCCCTCTACCCGCGTCATGGCATCAGAATCAGTGTCAGTATTTGACTTTTCCTCCCCGCCGCACCTCTCGGCCTCAATGCCAGTCCCACGGCATCCGAGATGACCCGAAAAGACCCTAAGACGTTGCAAACACCCTTACCTAGGCCCCCCCAACCCCAGAGGTCCCCACAGAGCGCCAAGGTCCCAAGATCTCCGTCAGATGACTCCGGAAGGCACCAAGAGTTTTCTCAGAGGTTCTCCAGGTCCCTTAGCTTGGAGCCACTCCAAATTGACCCCTAAGGGGTTCAGCGGTGTGCCCTCCTACGCAGACCTACACGAGAGATCGTCCTTCCTTGGCGTAGCACGGCGTTTCAATGCAGCATCTTTCCTGAGTCTCCAGGGGGGTCAGGCAGAGTTTGCGTCTTGCGCACGCCCAGCCTGTTGAGCTCGATTCACTGGGTGCTGCTCTCCTGAGCCCCTGTCCAGCAGAATGGCGACCCGCGTAAACCCCATTGGACCAGGGGTCCAAGACGGCCTCAGAGGCCGCCAAGACGCCACAACGAGTCACGTGGGTGGCCCAGGGCGCCCCACGACAGCCCAAGAGAACCCCAGGGGCCGTTGCAGAATCTTCCCCTCCTTCAACAACTACAAGTTACGAATACTACTCTCCTCACTCCTTCGTCGCTGTGCGGAAAATGTTCGACCCTCTCCGCGAATTGCTCCGACACGACAAATTTAGAAAATTATGTTTTGTTGGCTTCGTACGCTTTTGGCAATCCGGCTGTTTCCGTGGGCCTCATTGTCGGACCGGCAATGCCCCCGTCGTTCAGAATCGCGCTCCTCGCCCCAGCGCGGGCCCGTCTTTCTATCCACACTTGATGCCCCCTCATTCCCCCTCCTCCGCCTTTCCCTGGTCCGTCTGCTCCTCCCACTCCTTCCATTCCAATTTCTGCTGCTGCTCTTCGTCCTCGTCCTCATCCTTCCTCCTTTGCCTCTGGCTCATGTTGCTGCTCACCCGCCAACTCCTCCTCCCCCTCCCATGTACGCAACTCCCCTTTGTCCTATAGCGCATAACACGATGGGTGTTGTTTAAAGTTCAAGGTCGGCTATGACACGCATCCGCGGATAGAGACACAATCAACACAATGGGAAGGGTTTGGAGGAAGAGGGCGTCAGGTATGGCGCGAGCGTACCTACCTTGTCCCTCCCCCTCCTCCTCCTCCTCCTAGCCTGCCGTTCTCCACTGGAGAAGCGAGGTGCTGAAGCTGGAAGACAAGTGCGTAGAATCGGTACGGCCCATGTTACGGGTAACCTGGATCTTCAGACGAGAGGCGTCACGAATCACAACTCTTGACACTTGGGTGTGAGGAACACGGCAATCACACTTCATGGCATGTCCTGGCCTACGGAAGAGCGTGTCGCATGTTACGGAGCCCCTGTGCTATAGGCGAGAGCTGCCACATGCTATATTTCTCTGGCCGTTGATCGACATGTTTCCACACTGTGCTGCGCTGGCACGGTGGCGCAACTTGCCACTGGCACCTACACCCGCCACCGTGCTTGCACGGAGTGGGCGTGTTAGAGCGCTCTTTTCGGCCACCAGACTGCCAAGACGGCGTCCAAGACTGCTTCCGAGGCAGCCAAGATGACACCAAGACAGGCCCAATGCGGCCCAATAAGCTCCCAAGAGGCCCCCAATTCGACTCTAGAGGCACTCACTTCGGCCCACGAGGGCTTCAAGAGGCCGTCCAAGAGTCAGAGAAGGCAACGCTCTTCGATTACCCTTAGGTTTTTGACAAGTTGTGTTGCTCTCGCCTACTTGGGTTTGCGACCGCCCAAGACGGCGCAAGAGACCTCCACGATAGCTCCAACAGCCCAAGAGGCTCCCAAGCGTACCCCACGATCGCCCAAGAGACGTCCACGAGGGCACCACGACTGCTGCTCAGAGGTGTACCGAAAACGGCCCCCGAAGGCGTTAGACGAGCCACGAGCTCCTTAAGACAACCCAGGAGGCCTCAAGAGGTTCCCAAGACGTCCTCAGGAAGCTCCCAAAAGACACCTAAATGGCCCTTCGGAGGCGAAACACATTGACTTGCCTTGTGTGTTGAAGGATTTTTGGGTTCTCACCTGCCTGTTTGAGTTTCCGACCGCCCAGGGCGACCCAAGATGCCTCCACGATAGCTCCAAGACAGCCCCAGAAGCCCCCAAAGAGGGCCCCAAGCCGGCCCCAGGGGAGTCCACGATCGCCTTAAAAGCTCCCAATCGGAGCCCAAGACTCCACTCAAGCGGTCCCAGAACGCACCAAGACGGCCCAAAGATGCCCCCAATACGGCCTCCGAAGGCGTCGGACGGGCCACGAGCTCCCCAAGACGGTCCGAGAGGCCACATGAGGCGCCCAAGAGGCTCCAGGAGGCTCCCCCTGGGGAGGCCCCCAGGATGCCCCAAGAGGGCCCCTAAGAGGCTTTCTTCTCCTTGTCTTCATTCTCTCCTCCTCCTCCTTCTTCTCCTCCTTCTCCTCCTTCTCCTCCTTCTCCTCCTCCTTCTCCTCCTCCTCCTCCTCCTCCTCCTCCTCCCCTTCCTCCACCTCCTCCTCCTTCTTCCTGCGCGGACGAGGATGAGGTCGAATTCACGACCCGCCTCAATTAAGACCGCTCGCTGAAATGCATCGGGGCGTGAACTCGACCTCCCCTCTGACGCGCGGACGATGACGAGGTCGCGTTCACGACCCGTCCCAGTTCAGACCAGTCGTCGAAATTGGGCTGTTCCCACACTCAGACTTCTTCCTGATACACTGTTGCACAAGCACGGTGGCGCCGTTTTCCGCAGGCATCTGGATAATGATGGTTCAACTGCACCGATGATCAACGATAAAACTGATACGGGAAAATACAATATCGACGAGGTTGCAACAGGAATTTGGGATCCCAACGCACCATGCCGAGGCTGGGCACCCGACCGCAGCTGGGGGGCGCCAACGCTAGTGCCTCTATGCGTTCATTGGCGCACGGCTGGCCACGCGCAGTCTGAGTCAGCCCACACTAGAGACATGTCACGGCCGATCAATCCGGCGTAGTTCAATTGGCACTGCAGCAGATATGTACCATGAGACGTCCCGCCGCAAGAGACACAGGGACACGCCTGTCGTCGATCTGGTCGTCGGGGAAAGAAACTCCTGGGGACACCTGCTGGCAGCCAAATTTACAGGAAACGTCAGAATCGAATCGGGAAATCGGATCGGATCGGAATGAGCATCGAATCGGGCCGCATCGGCACGGCGTCGGAATCGAAACGGATCGGCTGCGCCAAGATGCACACCAGCGCCGTGCAACCATCGGGCCGCATCGGATCGTCGGAACATCGGAATCGAATCGAATAGAACAGACAGAGACAGACAGAGAAGCCAGGCGCCCGGATGGCGCATCGGCAACAGAACGTTGACTGGGGATTGACCAGCCCCCGCACGCACCAATCAAACGTGCGTCGTGCGAGCGAGCGTCGGGCGGCAAATCGACGCCGTGAGCTCAAGACACAAATTCGTCAGGACAATGTGTATTTGAAACAAAATCGCATTGGATCGATCGGATCGAAAAAGGACTCCAGTTTCTCCACCTCTGCGGTTGGGAACTCTGGCCTGGCGTGCCGCGGCGGCGGCGGCCCCAGTGACGCGCCCGCGCCCCGCGAGCGGACCGCGCGCAGCTCCGCACCCCCGAGAGGCGCGGGGGGCCAGGAGAGGCCCGAGTCGGGGATCTTCTGACGCGGGTCAGTCCAGACCTGGGTCAGTCAGGCCTTGCAGGATCCTATAAGATTCTGCATGATCCTGCAGGATCTTGCACCCAAGCCCGGGTCAGTGCAGCCCTGGCTCTGCAGTATCCTGCAAGATCCAGCGCCCTGGCTGACCCCCGTTTGCATTGATCCACGTCTCTTGAGCCCCAACCGGGACGCTGCCGCTTGGGAACGGGGACGAGGTTGGCGAGGGACGCGACGCTCAGAAGATGCAGTCAACCTGTTTAGTAAGGACGCGCGATTAAGGACGCGAGGGCCTGGGAAGGCCATGTCGACACCTTCCGAGCGGGAAGTGCTGCTCAGCGTGTCGCGGCGGCAGCCCCAGCGACACGCTGCGGCCCGCGAGCGGACAGCGTGACGCTCCGCACCCTGAGCGGCGCGAAGGCTGGGAGCGGCCCGGGACGCTGCCGCTCGGGACCGCGGACGAGGTTGGCGAGGGACGCGACTCTTAGAAGGTACAGTCAACCCACATAGTGAGGATGAGCAGCTCTCCAAGGGTACCCTTGCATCCTTCCTCTCACGACGCACAAGAAAGATGCAAGGGTCTTGGAAGGCCATGCCAACACTTTGCGAGCGGGGCGCGGCCAGCGAAAACGGCCAAGGATGGGCCGAAGGGGAAGGATGCAATGGTGACCTAGGAAAACTACTCATCCTCACTATGCGGGTGGACTGTAATCATCCCGTGCAAGGGGGACTGCATATGACAAACGGGACTCTCACACTCCTTGATGCTTCGTCCCAAGAGGCTTACACCTGCGCCTCCGATGCCGATGCGTCTCGAGACCACAATTCAAGGCCGAGGGCGTGCGCGGTGGGCTAGAATTTGGCGGCGCGACGCGCGAAGCAAGAGACTTCCCGACCGAATGCTTGCTGGCAGAGCAGGGGCGGGGCCCTGACATGCGACGCCCTGATTTTTTCAGGACGGGGTCCCTGGAAGTCCGGACTCGTTCCCTGGGACCGCCTCTTTCATCCCGAGCCATTTCTGATGGTCCTGAGGCCTGGCGAGGGCCCGCCGAAGCCGAAAATTGCCACAAACCTTCCGCCCTGACTTTATCGCTTCTACGGCGCGATCATGCCTGGGGGAGGAAGCTGAGGGGCACGCGAGGACGCGGCCGAGCTCCCCAAGGCGGTGCACCGGGCGGCTTGTGGGAGGCCGCCGGCGCGGTCGAAGGGGGCGCAGCTCTCCCAGGCCGCCTCAAGGTGGCCCAAGAGACCCCCCTGGCGGCCCAAGAGGGCCACAGAGCAGCCCGGGGGGCCCCCGAGAGGCCCCCGAGACGGCCCAAGAGGCCCCAAAGACGGCTGCCCCCGAGGGCAGTCGATGGGGGGTATCCTAAGATCTCCTCTTTGTCAGGGGCCCTCGAACAACAAGGATCGAGGAGGCGTTTGGCCCTTCTGGTCATCTTTTGAAGCCCTGCTGATAAAAAACAACTTAAACAGTTCATCCATGTCGAAGCCCTCGGAGGCCTGCGGAGGCTTCCTGCGGCCTCCGGCGGCGTCCAAAGACCTTTTGGTACTGAAACTTACAAGGCGGGGGCGCGATGACCCACCTGCAGGCGCACCCCAGGAGAGCCCGAAATCGAACCGATATCGAATCGAATCGGAAAAATCGAAACGAGTTCTGACACCCCCTCTGCCTTTTTGGACTTGCCCTCCTCCCTCTCCGTCCTCGTCGTCTTCGGGCTCCTCCTCCCCGTCCTGCTCCTCCCCCTCCTTCTCCCTCTCCTCCTCATCCATCCCCTCCCCCCATCCTCTCCTCCCCCTTCCCCTCCTCCTTCGCCTCGCCTTGCTGCAAGTCCTCCTCCTCCTCCTGTTCATCTGTCTCTCCTCCTCCTTGTGGCTTCCTCTGTCTCAGCGTGAGAAAAAACGCGTTCTGTGGTCGCTTGGAGGGGGGGAGGGTGGGTTGGAACCCGACCCCCCCCCCCTTCCTCCCCTCCTTCTCCTCTCTCTCACCTCGGGCCAGCGCCTGCATCGGCGGCGGGGACAGCGATTTCCTTTTTCTGGGCTGGCGCCGGCGCCTGCGGCGGCGGGCGGCGGCGGGGAGCGTCGACGAGGACGACGGTGGTGGTGGTGGTGGGTTGTGGTGGTGGTGGTGGTGGTGGTTGGTGGTTGTGGTGGTGGTGTGGTGGTTTGTTGTGGTGGTGGTGGTGGTTGTGGTGGTGGGTTGTGGTGGTGGTGGTGGTGGTGGTGGTGGTGGTGGTGGTGGTGTGGTGGTGGTGTAGTGGTGGTTTGTGGTGGTGGTGGTGGTGGGTTCTGGTGGTGGTGGAGTTGTTTTCTTCTCGCTCCTCCTCCTGGGTCAACGCCTCCAGAGGTTCGCCGCCGTCGTAGTCTGCCAGCGCGTCCGCTGACAGAGGTGATACTGGCACTCCCAGCGTGCCGGTCCTGAGAGCCCTGTTGGCCCTGAGGGCCACGAAGAGGGAGAGGACCACGAGGATCGTCGTGACTCTGATAATCGTGATTATCTGATATGGAATGATGGGGAAAGAGGGGCTTGCCGCCGCAAACAGGATTCGCACTCGCGTGAGGTTACTCACTGAATGGCTTGAGCCAAAGCGGCGATCACGCCGCTCTGTCATATACATACCTCGCTACATGCTGGGCACTCATGCTTCCCCTCCCTGATCTCGGGAGGACGTCTACACATCAACTCGGGGTGGGAAAACGCAGCGAAAGTCTACGAGCTGATCCCACGCACGCGCACTGAGAGCACAGCAGATCATTTCTTGCGGCTGGCCCGCCACTGGCAACCGACCTCTGATAGGCAAGCCACCAAAACATACAACGCTCTATGTTGGAGCACCCTGAACACAACACGGGGACTCCAGAGGCTAAAAAGGGGGAAAGACGGCTGAAATAAACTCACAAAGAACACCTTGGAGGCTACTGCCAATACCACAGTAGCAGATAACATCGTCGGATACTGCCATAAACAAAAATAGCAACGATTGAAGAAATAAATATAGCGAGAAACAATAAATCTCGCGCAAGCCAAGTATACGGTCCACAATAGCGTAGACCCGAAAGAATGGGGAAATCTTTTCCCTGCAGACGCAGTCGACCAATCGTCGCTGACAATCCTGTAATCCATCAAAATACGCAAAGATCACGATTCACTGATCTTCCCACTCACTGGTATCTTTGTGGGGACCCCGCAAGCACAGAGACAGGGGTTCATCTCCGGTTATCATCAACACTGCCGTCTCCCACAACTTCAGGATAGGTTCTCGAGCCAGTCCACCCTTAGTCAACGCGTCGCTGATCATGGCTCTAATGTCCACCCGCCAGAGTTTGGAAAGAGTACCTGCTTCAAGTCTATCGCGTAGAGCGCGCAGTAAATATAAAAGATGAGGTTCCGCGGGTGCCTTCAGTTCTGTTGCACCCAGCGCCGTGAACAGGCCCCTGTTGTCCGTGCACACATGCAGCTCCACTGGTAGCCTTCCCGTATCCATACATCGCTGAATTTGTTTCGCCGTCAAGGGACCGTGAACGATCTCACACACCATCACTTGCGTCAACAGTGCATTGCTGATACCATCATCCACGCTTGCCAGCTCCGCCGAGAAAGTCGAACGACATACTCGAGGTTGCTTTCGTGAGTAGAACTTCACTGCCGCACACAGTCCTCCTTTCGGCATGAAGTCCCGACCAGCAATCGCAATCACTGCCGCTCTCACGGCTAGACAGTCCGGCTCAGTCGCCCGGAAAGCACTGCCAGGGAAACCCACAACACTCCATGGTAGAGGTACTGAATAGTAGACAAGCGAACTCTTCTTTCTCTTGATCCATCGTACAACTGAGTTCAAGTGTCGAACATGTTTCCAGCAAGGTTCGTGAGCGTGACGTTGTAGATATCCAATGTGGACTGCAACATCTGCTCGCGTGACTAACATCCAGGCTGCTCCACCCAAGAGTGACCAAAATGAAGTTCGGTCTTGAGAATCGAGGGCTTCGTCATCAGCTCGAATCTTGTCTACCTGCATCGGCCGAAGTTGAGCCGCGTAGTGATCCTGAGAGCACCGCACAGATCCGTCTTCATGCTGATCATGAGCAACGCCACAGTGCTCGAACCTTCTCTTTTGCCTGGTGAGCTTCCCGAACTCCGACTCGAGAGCATCCATAAAGGCGTCAGCAATCGATTCGATCGAGGCGCCCTTGAGGTCGTCCACGTGTGTGCTGCGCACCATCTGCAAGTCCTCGATCGCTATCTCCGGGTCGGTGAATAACACGTCTGTGCATCGGGCCTTGTCCTCGTCCGCGTTCATGGGTGCCATCTCACGAGGTGCAGGTTCACATCGAGAGCCAGCCCACTTGCAGTAGAATTGTGAATCTGTCGCCAACGGCAAGAGTTGAAGCTTCGTCATTACCTGCTTTAGCCTGAGATTCCATAACCTTGGCGCATCCTTGAGACCGAAACCTGGACGTACCATCTCTAAGCAGTGTTGACTCACATCATAGTTAGATAATGGTTCAAAGTGCCTTGCGATCTTCACCGTGTCCTCGGGCAGGTCCAACTGAACGGTTCTGAGGGGCTCCCCTGTCATATCTGCTACATCTTGAAATGTAAGTCCCTTCAGAAAGGCGCTGCCGGCATCGCAAGACCACAACGCCCGCTTGGGGCGACTTGCCGCGATGAAATTAACTATCCTCTGACTTTGTCTCGAGGCGGTCGCACTGAAGATATCCAGGCGATCCTGCTGTAGATCTTTGAAGCCCTTGATGCACAGTCGAGCTTTGACTGCCAACTTACCGTCTGGCTGCTTCTTCCAACGGATCACCCATCGAGAGTCCATCAAGTTGGTGCACCCTAGCCTGCTTCGTTGCTTGAGCGCACCCAATTCAATCCAGTTGCCTAGCTCCTTCGACATAGCCTTTTCCACTTCCACTCGATGCTTGATCAGGTCATCCTTGCTGAGTTCGTCAGCCTCTCGTTCAATAACCATCTTGGTCTTCCCCGTCGAGTGGACAGACAAAATCACACGATGGCCCCCGTCGTTCGCAAAAAGAGAGAAGGTCTCATACTTAGGCAACTTGTGTTCCTCGGTGGTCAAGATCACAAGCCTGGAGATCTCTGATTCGAACTCCACCTCCAGAACTTGCATCTCCTTCTCTGTATTCTCAAGATAAGTAGCCACCTCGACAGCTTCCAACACTCGAGAATCCAACCAATACTCAGCGTCCGGTGGTGATTGGCTGTCAAGGATAGCGTGAAAGGAACTGAATCTGTCCTTACGTGTTGCATCCATCCGGGATCCCAGGGTTCCAGCCACAGGTCCTGCACATCTGAGTTGGCGTCTGGCTCTATCCGATTGGGCTGTTGAAATGGTCGCCACGTCGGCCTTAGCAGTTCTGGGTCCGCCTCCGCATCTCGTGGATGAGCCACCCCTTGAGCCTGGGGTTCAGATGCCTCTGACTCCTCGTCGATGGTGGCCTCTGGAGTGGGCCAGCGATGCCATCGATCCGGTCGTTCTCCCACATCATGAGGATCACGAAGTCGCACTTGACCGCGTGGTGCTGGAAAGTCGGGCATCTGTTGAGGACCTCCAACACGTGGTACGTGAACGTCAATCTGTCGCAAGACCTCGGCCGTAGAAATTTCCACCATTAGAAACTGCACCCAGCACATGCGTCCAAAGCCTGGCCCCATCAGGTGTTGCGTAATTGCCTTCGCTCGAGAATCGAAACTTGCATGGTGATAGCCAATCGATTCTCCTGGAAGCCACCATGCGGTCATGCACGTGTGATGTCCTCGGGCAGCTGGAATTTCTCGCGAACCGTACCCTAGTCTCGTGGCCACGACTCCATATAATTGAAAGTCGCAGGCGGCCACGTGGAAAGCTTCTGTCGTCAGAGTAGGCAGCCGACGACTGGTCTTCGTCATCCTCCAGTGTCCATCTTCGCCAATCTCATATCCCAGGAGTAACGTAGTGCCCGCCGCCATGTTCTCCACGTAGTATACTAAGATCTGGTACGGCTTGGTGTCACCGCGGCCAGGAGCCGCCATGAGAGTCAACCATGTCACCGCCCTTCGAACATCTGCTGGGCGGCACGGTAGCGTGCGACCCTGCCATCGGACATCGATGATGCCCTCGTCAGCTCGGTCCATGGAAACCACCATGCAGGGTCCTCGCCAGCCGGTGACATCCTTGTTCGGCGGGTCCCTGAAGATATCGACCGAGTCTCCTACACGAAGATCTCCGAGCTGAGCCGCTGGTCTCGTTCGCGTTCGAGCTGCTATCTTCAGTCTTTCCTGCGCGTTGCCCTGCGCGATGTTGGCAAGAGCCAGCTCCCTGACTCGATGAACATGACGAGACACGGCGCCTCCAGACTCGTCGTCGAACTCGGATCCTCCCCCTCCGAGCTCCAGTAGAATGTTCGGAACCCGACCATACAAAGCCGCATATGGTGTGGTCCCGTGAACGCTCAAGAGGGTGTTCATAGCCAACAAGGATTCGTCCAGCAACTCTTCCTTCGAAACTCTAATGCCTTCTTCATTTGCTTGACTTCGAAATCGGTGATACTGTGTCCGGAGTAAGTCATTCCTTCTTTCAATAACATGAGCATGTGCTCCTTTGGGCTTCGGCCGCAAATCCACCTTCCATCGATCTGCCCAGATAGCTCCGTCGTCCGAGAACAATGCTCCCTCCTGATCCGAGGTGATGAACTTCGGAGGACCGTGGACTCGAAACCAGATGTGAGTGATGGCCGGGAGAACATCACCTGGCTCCTTTGACATCACAAAGAGCCCTTGAGCCCACCTGATACACATGTCGATCAAATGCACCACGATGCCGTCGTCCAGGAAGAGCAGATCAAACTGAATCCCTTCATTGAAGGTCGTGGTAAAAATCAAACTTGTCACCGACTTTTCGCCTCGTCGCTGCCATTCCCGACAGACGGTGCAAGTGTCCACGACGTCCTGCACCATATTGATCACTTCTCGTGGTAGACCCGCGGCCGAAAGCAGGTCTCGTAGTCGTTGGGCTGGAGCGTGCCATAGTCGTATATGCATGCGACGTAAAGTACGTTGTACCATCCCAGGAACCGCTGATCTAAGCCCCTGAATAGCACGTCCCATGTCCCACTGCGTCCAGTCCGCTCCTGTGTCGATCTGGGCCATAGCATCTTGAAATCTGCGTCTTCTCAGTGCCACCTCGTCTCCGCCTGCCCGGGCCGGATGTCCCGGTTCTCCAACAGGAAGAATGGCTTCCTCCGCTGCTGCAGCCGGGGCCGCTCCCGAGGGTCCAGCTTCAGGATGAGGTCGTACGTCATCATCTCCTTCCCCGGCGTCGGCAGGTGCAGCACCTGAGGGTCCGGCTTCAGGATGCGGTGTTACGTCCTCCTCTTCTTCTCCTGCTCGGGGATGTACTCGATGACCGGCACCCGCAGCTCGCGCTGCCGGTACTCGCGGATCCCGCGCATGAGCTGATCCCGATCTTCTCGTCCCAATCAGCCTAGGCTCGTCCATGAGGAGGCGACAGTCAGTGTCGTAAGTGTGGCGGGGATCGCACCGATCCCGACCCGTTCTGCATGCGGGGCAGTTGTACTCCAGCGGCTGTACTAGCGGATGCCGACACTGTCCAGGTATGCGGTTGTGTGAGGGATGAGTGCTGACTCGATTTCTCCGACATCCTGGACAGAGATGAGGTCCGATCGCTGCCCTACGAGCGCGCGGATCCAGTACTTCTTCGGGTGCGGGTGCTGGCGGAGGTACATCTGCTGCCGCTGCCGCTGCTGCTGCTGCTGGGGCTGGTAGTCCAGGTGGAGGATGGTCAAGAGGAGCGGGCACTCCTTCTCCATTTATCCTTGGGTACGCCGCCACAGTTGGGTAGATCAGCTTCCTCAAGTCCAATTAATTCGTGAAGCCATATCAACTCTGAGATACCGTCGGCCAAGATTCGAGCGAATTGCCATGTCCACACCTGTGAAGGCTTGGTGTCACGTCCAGAGCATTCCCCATGCCGATGCCGTCGATCACACTCTTTAGAACGTAGCCGATAGATCAGCACCTCGTGACTCGCCCATACCTCCTCCGGCTTATTCAAAAGGCTCCTTCTTCGAGTTGACGAGCCCCAGCATACACATGTTGAACTGAACCCATGTGAGATTCTTCCTGGCCAAGCCCATCCATTCTGGAGTTCGATAAATACGGCTTCCCCTCGGCAACTCATTCACGTAGTGGCGTCCTCCGTCTAGCTGAATGTGAGCCGCCTTCGCACAAATCTGTCCTAGCCTGAAAGAGACCTCCGCATTGCGACGGTGCACCTCGCTGCCGATCGACTCGTTGACCGTGCACCATCCAGCTGTGCCAGTACATTGAGGAGCCATCACCAACACAAAGGGTCGCTCCTCCTTCAGATATTGGTGAAGCTCCATTTCCTCGTCACGCTGAAGGAGATCGACGCCCATGAGAGCATCAAAGTTACGACCTCCCGCGTAATGTCGTCGAACGAGTAGTTGAGTTGTGCGTGCTTCTCCCCCCATGATTTCGGCCACATCAACGAAGAATCTATTCTCGGTCTGCTTCGTGTGATTCAGGAAGGATCGACCCGAGGGGATGCCAAGGAAGTGTCGTTCTCGATCTGGCGGACGGTCGTCTCGAAGTCTTCCGACGATGTCATCCGTCTTGAACTCGCTGGGCTCCAGATAGTAATCCTCCACCTTGTTGCCCGGCATCTCCCACCAGCACACCTCCTCGTTTCGTAGATAGTCAAGCTCTCCGAGGTCCTCGCCACAGTCATCCATGACTTCGGGATCTAGAATCCGCTTGACCTTCTTCTTCGGTTCGTGTCCCTCGGCCTTCCGGGACTTCAGCTTCTCCTTGTAGGCGCTGGCAGAGTCGGTCGGATAGAAGCTGACCGTCTTCGACTTCGTTACCACCATGTGGGAATCAACGGGCTCGTCCGGCCCCGTCTGCGGATATCGTGCATCTCGTTCCGCGTCATTGTCGTCACGTACTTCTCCTCGAACCGCATCGAATAGCTTGTCTCGAAGTCGGTTCTGCCAGAAGACGGTCAGAAACTGACCCTCAAGCTGAACGTGTTCCAACCCTGTCGATCTGCGGTGATCTGAGCTCTTCCGGCCGCAGCTGCACGAGTCGGGAAGCAAGTCCAGGTTGGAAGAGAATCTCTGGCTGGTCGTCGGGGCCATGTCCTTGCCCGACGTCAGGTAACTGCACCATCGATGACCTGTCATCCGATATCCTGGCGGGGTCGTTGCCGTCGCTCTGAGAATATCATCCTCCTGCCAGGCTTCATTCGTAGCTTGAGAATCGACCACCAGCACGCACCGAAGCTGAATCAAGCGCGCGATGAGTATGGAGGTCGCCATCAATCTTTGCTTTTGCTTTCGTGTCTTCCCTTGTCGTCTCGTAACGTCCGGTATGAGGGAATGCAGCCGCATCCAAACGCCTCGGCACTTCCCTCGCTCCAAGAGTCGGAGAATATGCTCCATGTTCGAGGTGTGCAGAAGACTTAGGCGGGTGTAGGTGATGTTGGCCTGACTCAGCAACTTCGTGCGGATCGGATGGCCATTGTCCTTGTCTATCACTATGATCTCTGGGTCCTGCTCGGGGACGTCCAGATGCCAAGCTATATGATTTCCTGCGGCACCGCCGCCGCTTGGTAGCGGCGGTCCGCACCCTCAGTGCACCGCAGGCGCCGAGGGGGTGGCCGGTGTCGGCTCATGCGTCGGCGTGTCTGCCTCGTCCTCCTTCGCCTTATCTTTGATCATGGGCCGGGTGACTGCGGGCGCACTCGCATGCCAAGTGGCTGGCTCCTGCTTCGCGCGCACCTTCTTCTCCTTACCGTTGCCGAAGAAATGCGAGCTAGGCAACAGCAAATGTCCTGGCCGCGAGCCCTCAAGATTGAAGGTGAGCGTCCCCGGCGGTGGCGTGAATGAACTGTACTCTTCCAGGGCCACACAAGTACAATTTGCTGTTGATCATGTCGACCACCGCTCTGTTGTGCTTCAGACTACGCTTTCCCCAGAGAGCGGGAATATCTGAATCAGGAACCACTGGGGCCTTGTAGCTTATCTGATGCACCTTTCCTCGCTCGTCCTTGGCTGCGCCTGGCGTCGTCGCCTCCTCCTTGGCGATCTGAGCATTGGTGCCGACTCCTCCAACCCCGATCGATGGATCCATCAGATGTTGCGTCGGTTCCAAACATGCCCGTTTTGCCGGAGCTCCCATTCGCATAACCCATCTGTCACCCACCAAATTGTCATTCGCACCTGGATCTATCAATAGGCACTCTGTACCATCGATTCGGGTCGCCTCTAGAAATACCTGGCGTGCCTCATCATATCGCTCGAACACCGGTCCCACAAACCACTTCAATCCAGCGGGCTTGGTTCCTGAGTCGATCTGCTCGCTGTTGGGCCGAGGTTCGCCAAGAGTTGCCTCTGAGTCCGGGGCGTCCATGATCCGAGCCTTCGCCTGTTCAGTCATCTGAATCGTCTCGTTGCCGATGTCCGCGAACTCCGAGGGGGTCGAGAGCAAATCCCAGGATGCGGATGAAGCGCAGTCACGGCGGACCCCCTCTTGAAGGTCTGGCCGTGCATGCGACTCGCACAGGCGCGAGCCCTCCTCCTCCACGTCCGGGTAGTAGCTGTCCTCGTACTCCTTCTCGTCATCCTTGGACACGTCCACTTGCGTCTCCATGTTGCTCGGCATGGCAAAGAAGTGTCTGGTCGCCGTAGACGCTGCCGGTTGGCCCGTGAGCTGCTGCCAGTGCTGCAAAGCGCTGGAGAAGCTTGAAGCTGGTTGGGCTCCTCCTGTACTCATATTCCCCTCTGTCGTCACATAACCCTTTCCTCCTGAGGTAGCCCGTTTCCGTCGGTAGTCGTCAGCTCCCGGAGCGTCGCACTTCCTCCATAGGTGCTTCTCGCTGTTGCAGTGATCACATCGAAGTGGCTGTCCGTTCGCGCCCCTCGGGTTGGTCTTCTCGCCCTTGCCCTTGCAGTATTCATGGGTGTTCCACGTGCACCCAGGGCAAAGAGCTCCGTCTCCTGCTTCAGAAAGAAAAGACCATCCGCTGTTTCTCTGAAATCTGACTCCTTTCTTGCCCTTGCCTTTGCCTTTGTATCTACGACGCCTTGGAAGTCTGTCCGCTCGCCTTCCCCAGTGCTTCTTGGCCAAAGCGTATACTTCATACAGGTCGCCGTCGCTCATCTGGGCACTGATGTGGAAGGTCGACTCCGCCAAATCGTTACCGTCATCATCGCTCGTCTCGGTGGAGTCAGGGTCTTCCCGGTCGTAGAATAGCTTGTGGCAATTGCTGCACCAGCATCCTTCAGTATTTGATCCATTCGATACCCCAGCAACTCCGCCGAACGGTCCACTTGGCCTCGACGAGGACGATGCGCTGGGGTAGTAGGGCATCGGTGGCGGTGGTACTCCCACTTGGGTGCCAGTGTCCTGTGAATTGTCCGTGAAGTAGAAGCCGTCACCGGAGCCTGTGGAGTTCGTGAAATGCTGATGCCTGGATTGATGAGCTGCCTGCGCGAGTTCACTTCGCTCGTAGAGATGATTATGACGTCTGATAAAGGAGGTAAGACTTGAAAGCTCCTGTTCATTCGTTGGTAAGTTACCTCCCGTCGGTGCCAGAAACTGAGCCCACTGTGGCGGTGGAATACCAAGAGCATTGAGTAACATCCAAGCCAAATTCGGAATTCCCATGTGGAAATTTCCCAGATGCTCAGCCTTGAACTTCAGGAGATCGAATCGAGCCAAAGCTTGGTCAATCGGCTCGCCTGGCCGTCGACGAAACGCAACCAGGTCTGTCATGCTCGCGATAGCGGTCTCCGCCTCCAGTGGCATGAATTTGCGTCGCAGCCCGTGAATCAATGTCCAGCCCCGGACACCATCGATGTCCAGCTCCATCATGGAGGTCCATGTAGACTCCGTCTTGTAGTTGATCTGGCGGCACTTCTCTCGATATCTCTCTGGCCAATCCTGATAATTGCAAGACCACGGCCGGAGCGATCGAACGTGCCGGTATATCTGTCATAGCTTCCCACATGCGGATGTCCGTGATCCAATCACGGAGTGGATATGAGGACTCCCTTGCGGGGTCCCAGCTCGGTGGCGTCTTCGTATTTGACTGCATGATATGAGGTCCAGCTGGTATGCCACCTGTCATCTGCGGGGCGTTCGCCATGACGTAGTCGTAGTAGCGCAGTGGTATCTTGTCCTGGGAGCAGGCACGGGATCGCACCTGCTCCGCTACCAAGTTGTTTTCCTCTCGCTCCTCCTCCTGGGTCAACGCCTCCAGAGGTTCGCCGCCGTCGTAGTCTGCCAGCGCGTCCGCTGACAGAGGTGATACTGGCACTCCCAGCGTGCCGGTCCTGAGAGCCCTGTTGGCCCTGAGGGCCACGAAGAGGGAGAGGACCACGAGGATCGTCGTGACTCTGATAATCGTGATTATCTGATATGGAATGATGGGGAAAGAGGGGCTTGCCGCCGCAAACAGGATTCGCACTCGCGTGAGCCTGCTCACTGAATGGCTTGAGCCAAAGCGGCGAGCTTCCCCTCCCTGATCTCGGGAGGACGTCTACACATCAACTGGTGGTGGTGGTTTGGTGGTGGTGTGGTGGTAGTTTGTGGTGGTGGTGGTGGGTTGTGGTTATGGCGGTGGTTTGTGGTGGTGGTGGTGGTGGTGGTGGTGGTGCCGGTGGTGGTGGTGGTGGTGTGGTGGTTTGTGGTGGTGGTGGTGGGTTGTGCTGCAGGTAGTGGTGGTGGTTATGGCGGTGGTGGTGGTGGTGGCGTGGTAGATTGTGGTGGTGGGTTCTTGTGGTTGTGGTGGCGATGGTGAGTTGTGGTGGTGGTGGTTGTGGTGGTGGTGGTGGTGGCTGTGGTGGTGGTGGTGGTTGTGTTGTGGGTTGGTGGTGGTGGTGGTGGGTTGAGGCGGCGGTGGTGGTGGTAGTGGTGGTGGTGGTAGTCGTGGTTATCGTTGCTGCGCCCCCGCCGTCGCCGGCGCCAGCGCTGCTGGCCGCTGCTAGCGCCGGCGCCGGCGCCAGGGGGGGGGGTTTGAACCCCCCCCCTCGGCGCCAGGGGGGGGAGGGGGGGGGTTTTGAACCCCTTGCCTCCCTTGGGCTGCCTCTGGTCATCGTGCTGCGTCCCCGCCGTCGGCGCTGCTGGCGGCCGCCGGCGCCGGCGCCGAGGGGGTGGGGGTTCAAAACCCCCTCTCCCCCCTTGGGAAGGGGGGGGGTCGGGACGGGGGGGTTTGGGGGGAGAGGAGTCCCCCTGGTTTTGATCGACGGCGCCGAGTGTTGGGGGGGGGCCCACCCCCCAGTTCGGAACGCGCCGCCGAGCGTTCCCAAGGTAAGCGCCCGTGAAACGCGTACTCTCCAACGTGAACATCCTGGAGATTTTTATTGTGTGCGTCTGGCTCGGCCCTGAGGAACTCAGGATGAAAGTTCTGCGCCGTTCTCTGGTCGCGCTCTGAAGCTCGGCCCAAAAGGCGTTGAACCTCAAACTCATGATATTCCTTCAGAACCGATCTGTGTGCTGCTCCTGGACACACTCCCTCACCAAGATCTTCTGAATGGGATGCTTACTCTGGCATGGTTTTGGGCCTGGGTCCCGGAACACCCCAGATCGAATCTCCGCGTGGCCCAGAAACGCTCAAACATGAGCGAATGGGGCCCATCCTGGCTCCGAGCTTCGCCTACGCGAGCGCAGACACGCTCAAATGAAGCTCCTGAACGCGTGCTGTTTTTTTTTTCGTGTGGTGCGCCACATACATGGCCACCGAATGGTAATTGAATGGTCCGACTATTGAATCTGATTTGTGCGAATCGCAAGGTCTACCATCGACTGATGCATGCGTCTGTAAGACTGCGGCGGCGTCCTTCTGCAACTCTCATCCATATCCTCGCGGACCTGATGTGTGACGGTGTCCGTGCTGCCACGATGGCCTGAAAACAGCTGGGCCATCTCAAGGGCTATGCTAGAACGGTCGTGGGGTAAGTTCGAGCCCTCTCGCGCAGATGTGGCAATCATCTTGGCGCGCTGACGTACTGCGCGGCAAACCCACAACCACCAGCAGACAATAATGGCAATCCAGCCACCATAAAGAATCGTAGTTGGCAGGAGAGAAGTCCGATCGTTCAACATCACTGCGATGATCGCGACTCCGAATGCGTGCACTGCCAAGGCGTGGCTGCAAGCAACAACCTTGGTGATAACTCTGTCCTCCATCGGTGGAAAAAGAAGCGTGGTACAGAGCGGGATACACGACACTGCAAACAACGACCACGCATCCAACATCTCAGGGGTATCGTTTAGGAGCAGCTCGATGCAAGGAAGCGACACGTGAACAATCAAGTTCACGTATGCGGCAATGATGGATCCAAGAGGCTGTGGGCTCAACCGGCCCAAATCCACTCCACGAACCTTATCCTTTTTGCGTCGGACCCACTCGAGAGGATGAAACAACACATGTCTCGGCATGGCCTCAATATCCCCCTCGGCTGCAGTAAAGGGAGCCAACAAACACAAATAAAGGCATCCGACGACACATGTCACGTACGTGATGTAGAGGTGGATGCCCTCCCAACACAATATCTCTGGCGCTGCTTCGAGCATGTGCGACGAATGGTTGCAATCAAAAACTCTGGCAAACTCCGTCATGACAGGAATCACGCACATGGTGGATATGATCTTGACATAAATTTTCCCTTTGTTGGCTAATGCACAACAAAAGAAAACAAGAACCGACAATTCGCCACCGCGCCCCATGGTACGTTGAGGCGTGCTAGAATGACAACTGCTGCCTGGTAGGGTTTCTTTTATCTTCTAAGGGCCCCCCCTCTCCCCGCCGCACCTTGTCGCGCGCACCGCCTCCTCTTCCCGAGGCTCTGTCGGCGCCCAGACACGCCCCTGGCGGTCTTCAAGGCGTCCCAAATCCCCACAATAGCTTTCTAGGCCGCTAAGATGGCCCAACATGCCTCCAATACAACCGAAGATGGCCCCAACGAAGCCCCGAGAGCGCTCCGAGATGACCCCCACGAGGGCACCGAGAGGCGACAACCAATGATGCTCATTTGGTTGTTCGATGTTTTTCACGCTATCCCCTTTTCAAGCTTCCGACGCTCCAAGACGGCCCCAGGGGCCCCCAAGACAGCTCCAAGGCGGCCCAAGACGCCCTCACACAGGTCCTTAGACGGCCCAAGAGAGCGTCAAAGCGGCCCAAGAAGCGCCCAAATCAGCGCAAGAGTGCTCCAATGCGGTCCCAAGAGGGGGAACAAGAACCGACAATTCCAGCCTTGCGCCCGAAGAAGCCCCGAGGAGACCCCAAGAGGCCTCCAAGGCTCCCCAAGAAGCCCCCAGAAGGGCTCCAAGAGGCCGCCAGCAGGCCCCCAAGAGGCCTAGAAACTGCCTCCAACAAGCCCCCGAGAGGGCTCCCACGATATCCCAACGATCATCATTCTCATCATCATCATCATCATCATCATCATCATCATCATAATCATCATCATCATCATCATCATCATCATCATCATCATCATCATCGTCATCACTATCACCATCACCATCACCATCACCATCACTAGCACCATCAGCATCATCATCATCATCATCATCATCATCGTCGTCGTCGTCATCATCATCATCACCCTCACCATCACCGCGCCTATCGCCAGCACCAGCACCAGCACCAGCATCCGCACCAGCACCAGCACCAGCATCAGCACCGCCACCATCATCATCATCATCAGCACCACCATCATCATCATCACCAGCACCATCACTATCACCATCACCAACACCATCACCATGACCACCACCACCATCACCATCATCGTCATCACCATCATCATCTCTGTCACCATCACCACTACCATCATCATCATCAGCATCAGTATCAGCATCCTCATCAGCATCATCATCGTTATCAGGAGGTTCATTCCTCGCAAGTATGGCCTCCGGTGCCCCCTCGAAGAGCCGCCGAGCATGCTAGGCTGGCACCGTGGCGGGACTTGCCGCAGGGAGCTGGATAATGCAGTCGCGGTCTTAACGTAAAAAGACATCTCTGGCGTGACACGAAGCGGGAAGTCTAAATCGAATATGGCGATCTGTACTGTGAAATTGATAAGCTTTACTGAACCTCGGTTCCATGGTACTCTCTTGCCAAACGCAAACTTGACTTTCTGGAAGCAGGCAACCAGCAACAACATTATCACAGTCGCCAGTTCCATGTCTGTCGCGACACGAATCTGGGTCTTCATGTAAGCAGAAGTGCCATCGAAACGCCACATGATGGCAGACATGTCTTCACTGCCAGTGCTAATAATCCATTCGCCATCCTGCTTCCCAGGATTTATTCTGACTGAGTAGATCGCCTTCTTGTGTTTAGCCAACCTCTGAATGCAATGGTACGTGCCATCATCTGCCCTTTTCCAAATATAGCAAGATGCGTCAACACCACCTGTTGCGATCAACGACGAATCTGAAGATATGGCTGCATCATACACAGCCTCAGTGTGAACTCCTTGCAGAATTTGCTGGCAGATCCAAAGGCCGTCGGCACGTCCCCATATCCGAGAGGTCATGTCGTCAGCGCACGTCACAAGTAACGTCAGGTCGGCGGATGCGTTTACGCTGCTCAAGCCCTCCGTATGCCCTTCTAGCGTCTGCAGGCAACTCCAGACGACATCGTTGCGGTCATCAGGTGGCTCTTCAGAACGTCTCCACACTTTACATGTCGTGTCATGGCTACACGTGAACACAAAAGACATGTCTTCTGCTATGTCTACTCCATATACATCCATGCTATGGCCCTCTAACGACTGCGCAAACACCCATTCATGCCTGCCCAAATTTCGCCACACGCGGCATGTTGTATCTGCACTTACAGTGGCGATGAAAGATGCGTCAGGAGTAACCGCGCAGAAATATAGTTGGTCAGTGTGGCCTGTAAGCACTGCAACGCAACGCCACCTAGTCCTTGACCGGTGGAAACTGGCTGACGAAACTTCCGAAACCGTCGTTAGGCTTCTGCCTGTGCTTGTCTCCTCTGGGGCATCCTGTGTAATTGTGTACACGCGACATGTCTTATCCGCGCTAGCTGAAACTATGACGTCTACCTCGGCAATCGCAACCCCATTGACACCAAGTGCATGGTCGTCGAGAACACCAATGCACTGCCAATGCCCATTGACTGGCGACCAGATACGGCACGTGGCGTCTTCACTTGCAGTAATCACGAGCTGCCGGCTGATTGACACGGCAGTGTAATTAACTCCATCTGAATGACCTTCACTTCCAGCTCGTTTGAAAGGTCTCGCGATTATCCTTGCCAAAACGCTCGGACATCTGAACGCACATTGTACGCACCCCCCCCGTTCATTCTCTGCAGGTGCGGACTCTTCCGCTTCTGTAGCTGCTGTTACCACTCGTAAGGGCGCCTTACCCTGATCTTCAGAGTCCTTGTCTTTCGTGGAAGTGTCTGCCAGTGTTCTTCTCTGCAGAGTCTTCCTCATCGCTGCAAGAGCCAGCGTCCGCTTCAGAAACGACGGCAACGCAATGGGCGACCAATCTTGCCACCGTTGGAAAATCACTGCTTGAGCCAATGTGGCTCGATGCAGCCGTAAAAACCTGTGTGCATCTTGGCTTATGTGGGTATCATACATTGTCTTGGGAAACATGACCCCACAAACATTCAGGGATAACTGCTGGAATAATCATGTCCAGGAGACGGAGACACATCCGCAAACATCTTCTAGATGGGTCTGAGGTGCCTGGGAGACATGTTCTAATGACAATGTTGTAAGCCGGCTTCTGAGCCTGCTCGATACTGCTTCAACGTACGCCCTGTTGACGATGAGAAGGGAACCCTTCACATATGCTTACTAGAACCATTGCGCGCGCTTCGCGCGCGCTCAAATTCTAGCTAACTTCTTGGGGCCTCCTCGGAGCATCCTGGACTGCTTCTTGAAGTCGTCATGGGACCTTCTTGGCCTGTCTTCGGGGGCCTCTTAGAAAGAGGTTTGAAGCTTTTTGGGTGCCGTCTTGGGGCCTCTTTTGGGCTTCTTGGGGGCCTCTTGCGGCCACTTGGGGGCCTCTTGGGGCCTCTTGGGGCATCCTGGGGGCATCTTGGGGCCTCTTAGGGGCATCTTGGGGCGGAGAGCTTGATTTTTCAGTTCGCGTTCCCTCTCTTGGGCCCCTCTTGGGGCCTTCTTGGGACCTTCTTGGGCCGTCTTGGGCGGCTCTGGGGCCGTCTCGGGGCTCTCTCGGGCCGTCTTGGGCCGTCTTGGAGCGGTTTGGGGAGCCTCTTGGGCGGTGCTTTAGCGCCGGAATCACGAAACAGCGAGAATGCAAACAAAAAATAAAAAAAATCAATGAGAATCAACGATTTTGCCCTCTCGGGGCGCTGTTGGGCGGCATCTTAAAGGCCTCTTCGGGCGTCTTGGGGGCCTCCGGGGCAATTTAAAACGCATCGTGCGTCGCCGGAGACCCCTGGACGGCGTCTTGGGGGTGTCTCCAGACCGCCTGGGGCCGCTGGGATTGCTGTCTGAGGGCTCCCCGGAGCGATTTTAAGCCTCCCAGAGGTGGGCCTGGGCCCCCGGCCCCACTTTGGTGGTCGCGGTCCCGGCCCCCGGCCCCTGGGTCCGGTCCCCCGTTATATGTATAGTTTTAGTGACAGTGAAGTATTGCCCCCTGAGCTCGCAAGAAGTGTCGATTGAGCAATGCCGAACTTTCATTTTTCCCCATGGAAGCACACACGACAAAGAAAACCGCCATCATCCCAACTGACGGGAAGGGGACCCCACCATACTACAACTGGCTGGTGAGACCGTGGAAGAGGAGGAAGAATGGGCAGCGTGCTTGCCAAACCAGCTGCCACGATCAACGCTGCTTGAAACCAGGCCGAGGGCCAGAAACGAAAACCGCGGGCGAAAGAGGAAGAGGGGAGGAGGACAGCGAGCAACCATTGCCAAGATACGGCAATACAAGTGGCACGCGTGCGGGACGAACCACCAGAAACCACTACCAAAATAAAGGATTCCGCGGCCCAGGGGGGCTGCCCTGGGAAGCCTGGACGGAGGAAGGCTCCCAAGGGGGGGTGGCCCAGGGGAGCTGGGGCTCAGGCTCAGGGAGGGATCGAGGGGACGAACCACAACGAACCACGACGAAAATAAAGGGTTCCGCGGCCCAGGGGGGCTGCTCTGGGAAGCCTGGACGGAGGAAGGCTCCCAAGGGTGGGTGGCTCAGGGGAGCTGGGGCTCAGGCTCAAGGAGGGGCCGAGGGGGGCGAACCACCACGAGCCACGACGAAAATAAAGGGTTCGGCGGCCCAGGGGGCTGCCCTGGGAAGCCTGGACGGAGGGGCAGTTCCAAGGGGGGGTGGCCAAGGGGAGCTGCCCTGGGAAGGCTGGACGGAAGGGAGGTCCCAAGGGGGGGTGGTCCAGGGGAGCTGGGGCTCAGGCTCAGGGGAGGGGCCGAGGGGGACGAACCACCACGACGAAAATAAAGGGTTCCGCGGCCCAGGGGGGCTTCCCTGGGAAGCCTGGACGGAGGGGCGGTTCCGCAAGGGGGTGGAACCACCACGACGAAAATAAAGGGTTCGGCGGCCCATGGGGGCTGCCCTGGGAAGCCTGGACGGAGGTGCGGTTCCAAGGGGGGGTGGCGCAGGGGAGCTGGGGCTCAGGCTCAGGGGAGGGGCCGAGGGGGAAGGGGGGGTGGTCCAGGGGAGCTGGGGCTCAGGGGAGGGGCCGAGGGGGACGAACCACCACGACGAAAATAAAGGGTTCGGCGGCCCAGGGGAGCTGCCCTGGGAAGCCTGGACTGAGGGGCGGTTCCACAGGGGGGGTGGCCCAGGGGAGCTGGGGCTCAGGCTCAGGGGAGGGGCCGAGGGGGACGAACCACCACGACGAAAATAAAGGGTTCGGCGGCCCAGGGGGGCTTCCCTGGGAAGCCTGGACGGAGGGGCGGTTCCAAGGGGGGGTGGCCCAGGGGAGCTGGGGCTCAGGCTCAGGGGAGGGACCGAGGGAGCCGAACCACCACGACGAAAATACGAGCTCTAGAGCACAACTGTGCAAGAGAATAATGTCAGTAACCCGGGGCTCGGGCCAGGCAGGAAGACAAGAAAGCAACGGCCAACGGCGAACACAAACTGTACACTCGCGTGTGCCTAAGCCGGTCTGACACGACGGCGCCCGCACAGCAGCCCCCGCGAGCACATTCGAGGGAAACAAGAGGGGGAAAGAGAAGAGGGATAACGGGGAGCGGGGCGAGGAGAGGAGGACGATACCTGCTGGGTGTAAACGCTCGCCAACGCAATACCTGCTGGGTTTAAACACTCGCCAACGACATAATCGATCATTGCAAGTTCTAGCGGCCTGGCGCGTCAAACTGTCATGAAGCGTGATTTGCAACGAGCCGCAACCCTGACCAGAGAAGAAATGGGCCGCCAGGCGCGCAATTGTCGTCACCCTCGTGTGCCCTGGTGGGGGTCCAGTGGAGCGTAGAGCCACGGTGGACAGGAGCTGCAGACCGACGTCGAGAAGCGTGCAGCTGTCTCCAGTTTCTGGTGCCCCTGGAGGTGCAAGGGAGTGCGGAGCCACGCAGATCCAAGGGAGTCTTTGGGAGCCCTGGGTGCTGCCGGGGTTGCAACTGGCGCCACTGCCCTGTGCTCCTGGGTGCCCAACGGGAGTCGGTGCACCCGCAGATCCAGGCGGGACCTCGCCATACAGCTTCGAAACGGCCTTGGAAGGCCGTTTCGAAGCTCTTCGAGCGGGGCGCGGCCAGCGAACGTGGCCAAGGATGGACCGAGGAGGCAAGGATGCAATGGCATCCCTGGGAAGGTTGCCCATCCTTGCTGTGCGGGTTGACTGTACCTGGTTGCTGCCAGGCGCGCAGCTGTCTCCACTCTCCCACGCCCCACGGAGGGTCCCGCGGCATGGTTCGCAGCCTGCGCAGGTCCAAATGAGACCTCGCCCTCCCCGGGCGCCGCAAGTCGTCAATGACTTTCTGCGCCCCCCAAGAACAGCATATAATGGTGACGCGCGCAAGACCCATCGAGAACCCGTCTCAACTAGGCGCTGGGGTCTCCGATTTCCTGCGCCCCTGGTGGGGATACAGCGGATTGGTCACGCACGCAGACCCAATATGGGGGGGGGAATAATAACCGATACCGCTACTACCCAACCCTCTCCCAAACTGCGTTCTGAGCTTAATTGCAAAGAGGGTCCAACCGTGGCGACGCGGGTTCCCCAAGACGAACAACAATATCGGTATTTACCCCCCCCCCTCCCCCTGATACACGGGACTTCGCCCTCTCCGTGTGCTGCCAGGTGTGTAATCGTCTCCACTGTCCTGCGCCCCCGGGAGGTCCAGCGGAGTTACGGCACACGAAGATCCAAAAGGGGCCTCGCCCTCCCTGCGTGCTGCCAGGCGCGCAACTGTATCCGCTCTCCTGCGTCCCTTGGGAGTCAGCCGGGCTTGTGACACGTGCAACCCCCGCTCGAGACTTTGCCCGTCATGCGGCCTGCCACGCGTGCAACCGTCGCTTACTTTTCTGTGCCCCCCTTCTGGGGGGTCCAGCGGAGGGATGAAACATGCAAACCCACCCCTGGGTCCTGGGTGTTGCCCAGCGTCGTGGGTGCGGTTGCAAGCCCCTGGGTAATTCAATGAACATGCTTGGTTTATCTGTCCACTAAGCTCGTTCGTAGGACCAGAGCAGCATCGCACCACATACATTGGTTGCGAGAAACAAAGCAGGAACACGCACATGCGAAACAAACGTGTTCACCAAACTGACGGAACAAACTAAGCATGCACAGTCGAGCACAACATCGCCATTGCAATCAAAACCTATAATACATATGGAACACATGTCGGTACTTATTTGATGTCCACCAGATTCCAGGGTTTCCACAGGGTCTGGCTGGCCTCCATCGTGCTTCAGAAGGCTCTCAGACATTTCCACAAAGACCGACCACAACGATGTTAAAAAAAAAATGGCGTTCACAACGAACATCGAAACGAGGCCCGACGTTTAAAACGAAGATTGAAAACGAACCTGGTGCCGAACGACAATAAACACGAAACAAAGCGCTGAACACAGCAACGGAAAACGGGGGGGTGAATGCCAGCTTGCCTGGGATGGTACGACTTCAAATTTCGGATGGACGATGGGGCAGGATCGTATCTAAATTGCAATGCGAAGACAAGGGTACAGTTAAATCTGGGAGGGGAGGTAGATCCTAATTCGCTTGTAGAAAGGAAAACTGATGTTTACAAATGAGTTGACGAATTCCACGCCGTTGCAAATATCCCACCCACCCACCCGCAACGTGGATTGCAAAACCCATGCGGCGGCGATTGCGATGAGTGCTTGGCGTTGGCTGGCGCAGCTCTGCGGCCGCGCTAGCCCGGGCACGCTCGCGCGCAGCGGCCGGATAGATTGGCGCGACCGGCGCGGCCGCGGTGGCGCTGACCGCTGGGCAATTCCCAGCGGGCGCTTCAGTGCGAGTCGGCGTGTTGGGCGGGCGCGGTATCATGGCGACGCCGACAACGGTAGCGACGATCATGGGAGTGGCGATGACGACGGCAAGGCCAATGATGGCGCCGATATTGATCACGCCCGCCGATAACGATGATGATGTCCTCTCGTCGGCGATGAAGGTTTTGGAAAGAGTTCGACATGCGCGCGCGGCCGACGCGCGTTCGAACGATTCCGACATGCGCGCGCGAAAGGCCCGATTGGTAGCATGCTATGAACATGCTGAAGGGCATACGGCTTTCTTAACAATTCGCAAGAGCGCGGGCGCACATTTGTTTGAGCAACCTTGTTGGTTGCGAAACTCGTGTTTTCATGTTTCTGTGACTCTCGATGTTGAAATTCTTCCTGCACGCAAGGTTCTTTTAAGGATTTCGGCGTGCGCGCGTGAAGAGGCGTGCGTGTGCAGTTCGTCTAATTTTGTGCAAGGGACTCTTGGGCACTGATGAATTTGGTAAACGAAGGTGCGCCAATACTATATTTTGTGCAAAGAGATGAGGGGTCGATATCCGGCCTGGCTGGGATGTTACGAGTTCACACTTAGAACGGACGATGGGGCAACGAAATATGTAAATGGCAATATCAAAAAGGTGACCCGTTAACCCGGGGGGGGGGGGGTAGATCCTAATAATCTGTCAGAACGGAGAAAATATGTTGTGCAACCTGCGCGGTGCAATCTGCATTGCGCAATCTAGGGGGCGACAAAACGGCGACAGCGACCACGGAGCCGCCAGACCGCCACCCAGGCCCAGACGACGGGAGGCGACGGGGCGGCGCCAGCGAGCACGGGCGGCGACGAGGCGGCGACAGGACGGCGACGACGGAGCCGCCAGACCGCCACACAGGCCCAGACGACGGGCGACGACGAGGCGGCGACGGCGAGCATGGAGCCGCCAGACTGCCACCCAGGCCTATTTTCGTAGAACAGAAGTAAGGACTTTTTGAGAATCGTTTTTTTTTTTTTCTCTCTCTCTCTCTCTCTCTCTTTTTTTTTGTTCTCTCTCTCTCTCTCTCTCTTTATACACATATGTGCACAGCGATGTGCATATGTACATGTCTGTACATGTATACACAACAGGGAAGCGGGCGAGGGAACGTAGGGAATAGGAGAACGAGCTGCAGCGTAAGCAAAAGGATAATGAGTGGAGGGAGGGAGGATGGGCCGCGTGACGCTTGAGGGCGCATCGCCCCAATAACCTTTACCCTTCTCCGAGCAGCGCGAGCTCCTCCTGCACCCCATCCCGCCCTGCCTGAAAGTTTCTTCCAGCTCGCTGTCGTCATCGCCATCATCATCGTGCATCCTCCTCCTCCTCCTCCTCTCCTCCTCCTCCTCCTCCTCCAACTCGTACTCCTCTCTCTCTCCCTCTCCCTCTCTCCCGCTCTCTCTCTCTCTCGTCCTCGCCCTCCTTCTCTCTCCCTCTGTTGTGTTGGTCCCTCTCGTCCTCCCTCCCTCTCCCTCCTTTCTAGTTGGTTTCTCTCTCTCTCTCTCTTCCTCTT
>CAUYUJ010018082.1:614234-629234 GCA_963575745.1 Prorocentrum cordatum | reverse complement strand
ATATATATATATATGTATATGTTCGATTTTATATGCTGGCTGAACTGTACAGTGTGACAAGAAAATGAGCTAGAGCAACTTCGCAAAGGGAGTTGCTGGGCCACTGCGCTGATTCATTTGGCGAATTGCGTGCAGATAGCAGCAAACTGGGATATGCAACCAAATTCGCATTCTCAATTCTGCAACTCTCTCATGCCCGGCTCATACATGAACAGCAGGCACCTTCTTCTTCAGTGTCTTGGAGTGAAGAAGTTGTTCCTGATGCGCCGATTTCACGAATAGAAGTGACGCTGCACGCGACCTGGTCATGATTTGCGCAACAGATGCGGGGGTCATGTCATCCGCTCCGCTTCAGACGCCATTGAAACCATCGTTTCCCACGGAAGCCAACCTCTGACACTAAGATTCTAGGATGCACACATGGAGCGCTCCACCCAATCATTCAGAACCTCCTGCAGGAGGTACACAGAAAAAGAAGCGTCGATGGCAACAGGTGGTGGGCAACATGGACTGTTGCTCCTGATTCGCTCAACGCTCTTCTACCTTCACCACCGCCTACGCAACGGAAGGCTTCTAGCTCCCCTCTCGGCCTGATCCTACTTCCTCAAATTAATTGGCCAGCTCTGGGATGATTGCTGACTCTAATTAGCAGCCCATAACCCTTCCCGTTCTTTCGCTCATCCTTGCTTACTGCCTCTCATAGTCGACATCTGCCTTCCCTCTACCGCGGCATTTGCGTGCAACACCTAAGCAGATCATGAAGTACGCTACTTGCTCCACAACCAATGACAATGATTCCACTTTCTAGGATGCTTTTACCTGGGGGTGAGAACAAATCACATGTTCACATTCATTTCCTTTCCTGCGGCTTGGTGGGCGACTTGTCGTCCTTCGCGGGTGCTGCCTTCGATGAGCCGGCATGCGCGTGGAATCGTGGAGGCGACATGGCTGGCTATTATCCTCTCTCACTCGCCAAAGGATAGCTGACTCCTGGTATCCAACCCAATTCCTGCACCTCTCGTTCGCAGATACAGGTGATTCTCAGTTACATGCTCACATGCCCCACTGTGCAACCTGCTTTGTCTACGCCGACGCTGCCCTTTGTTCTGAAACGTACGGTGTCTGTTCTTGTGCACCACCCTCGTACTTGCCCTGGACCTGTTCGCGAGGCAATGTGTGCTACTCTGCGCAACCCTCCCGTAACTTCCTCCACAAATCGCAAGTACCTTCTTTACGGCCGGCTTCTTGTCGCCGTGATGACTGCGCGGCTCTGGGTGGCGCTGCTTCAGGAAAGTCTCGCTGCGCTTGAAGCCACCATGTGAGAAGCCCTGGATCTGGATGACCTTTTGAGGACCCCGTGGGCAGGCAGCATGAACGACATCTGCAACATTGGTATCTCCCTACGTCATGCCAGTCTTGGTATCCGACCTGCGAACAAAAACTGGTGTGCCTACGAATTGCTCATCTCCTTCCTGTAAGCCAAAGGGCCGCAACATGCAACGATAACCTTATGAACATCCAATCAAGAACTTGTGCGGCCTCGTGGTTGCGCAGGCGGCCGGGATGGGGGGGGTAAACTTGATAGGTGTAGTGTCCCTGACTATGTTGAGAGCACAATGAGTCAACGAAACCCTTGCTGGATGAAACTGCACACGGAAACGAATCATCAGCCCGCGTGCGAGGCTGACCGTCAGCGAAGTAGTGTAAGCTGACATCCAGTGGCCGTAAGACAGATGAGCTGAAGGCCGACCGATATGTGGTGGCGGCTGGTTGGGCCATCCTTCCTGGAGCCAGCCGAACTCTTCGCAGCTACACATGACTGCAACTCCCCTGGGCGCAGGCAAACTATGCGAGTAGCCGGCGGCAATTCAAACTCGACGCCGCGGTCATGAGCGCACCAACACATGCTCTGAGAACACCGGAATAACAAGGCGCAAACCTTGGTCTGCGTGATGGCCCCTTCGAGAGCCCTGCCCATCGATCGCAACAAGGAACACTTAACGGAGGATAACAACTTGGAATCGTTTTGCCCCATCACGCTCGCCTCCTTGGACAAAGTCAGCTCGTAGAACCCGTACTGATCGTCATTGCCTCGGCACTTTCTCAATTCGATTTGCACCATCGCGAAATCCCCTCAACGACCCGTTTCTCGACTGACGTTGCTCAATATCTACGATCCCATATACATGTTCGAACTCACTTGTACATGTCAAAATCGTCGACTCCAACACTCGTACAACATTCCGCCCACCCACCCGCAACTTGATGGCAAAACTGAATTGGGCATCGACTCTGACTTGCTGGTGTACGTCACCTTCACGGAAAGAGAAACCCAGCGGAAGTTCGTATGTCTTTGACCACCTCGTGTATCCAAATGATAGAAAACAATTGTTTGCGGAACAGGTTGTCACGTGCGCGTGCGGAAACGCAGGCGTGAGGCCCGCATGGTATTATTTGACACCGTTGGCGAATGCGAGATGATTGTTTGGCGTTTTCGGCATGTGCGCGCGTGGCCCGCATACGCTCATTTGAGAATGCGGTTGCGCATGTATGATTTTCTTGTGAATCTGGCGGGCGCGCGTGCGCTCGCAAACATCTGGCAACTTCTTGTTGGAACAACTAGTGGGCTCCGTGGTTTCGACATGAAACTACTCAGGGTTTTGCGTGGTTTCGACATGCGCGTGCGGCAACGCGCGCACGAGTCCCGCTTGCCGTTTTGTTTGTAAGGGGCTCCGCGACAAACACACGTTTATTGGATTGATGCACGAATCGCATCATGCTATGTAGCAGAAAAGAACGGCGGGGGGAAGTGGCTTGGGTGGGTGGAGGAGGGCGGGGCGATGCCGGGATTCGCTGCGATACCGTCACTTGACGTATACACTTCACGATCGTGCGGGGTACTTCTGAACAACCAGAACAATACGCGGAAAAGGGGTCCGATGCATCCAGCCTCGGCAAGGAAGTAGAGTCTATTTCTCCCGATGGAAGCGGGGAGGAACTGGGCGAAACCCGTGTGATGCAATATACGTGATGCGCGCTATGTGGTGCCGCCTCTGTGGAACTACGAAGTGCAATCCACATTGTGCACTATGAAGTCGTTAACTCCACCGCTCGCGCAGACAACCCACTCTCCCACCCGCAACGTGTACTGCAAAACTCATGCGACCACGATTGCGGATTTGCTTGGCGCTGGTTGAAACATTTCTGCGGCCCCGTTGGCGCTGGCCGATGGGAGCTACCCAGCGCATCTCGGAGGCCGTGCTTGAGGCCGTGCTCGCGCTCGGGCACTACCGTGCGTGTCGGTGACTTTGGCGGGCGCGGTGCCATGATAATGTCGCAACCGCCGGCGGCAATGATGATAGTAGCGATGGTGGTGGCGACGGCAATGATGCGATGGCGCCGTGGAAAATGACGGTGGGAAGAAGAAAACACACGCGTACACATCCAAGAAGCCTGCCCAGCCTTTCGTTGAACAGCACGTGGTGTTCCACATGCTTTTGATAATCCGGCCTTGACGCGCTCAGGACAACAACGGCGACGCGTTTCTGGACGACATCGACACCCGCGCGTGGCCCGCGTGGTATTCTTCCATCGGGACTCGCGCGCTGGGCGCATGCTGGTGCAACGCGGGTGCACCACGTAATGACCATGCTGGGCGAGGTTGCTCAGAACCAAAAGTTCTGCCATGCTTACAGGAACCGCCCTCGGGCTGATCACCAAATATATTTGTGATGCTAGCGTAACCTTCAGTGGTTTTATGCTGTTACGCGTGTGAACGAATATGTTTGAATTGATGTTGACGTGTGCGTCCGCGCGTGGGCTTTGTGCTGATTTCGGCGAGGGAACCTTCAAACATAATTTGTGGGAATGGCCGAATGTGTGCGCGCATGGTATTACTTGACATGGATAAACGAAGGGGGGGGGGGGGGCGATACCCTGTTTTGCTTGACGAGTTAATTTGCACAATGCACAATGAAGCGAACTCGTATGTAAAGTGCAATACGAAAAGACGGGGGGTATACCCCGGGGGGAACCTACAGTACTTTTGCTCGAGAAAGAACTGTTAATCGAAAAAATCGTGGTCGCCAGCCCCCAGGCCAACCGAGGCCAAACTGTCGGGCATGGAGGTGCGTGCCAGAAACGAGCGGGCATGCTCGGACTGAGTTTTTTGGCAGCACCGTTGGCGGCGGAACGATCGCCGAACGCGAGTCAGCAAGCTTAGAATGCATTTCGTGGTGAACTTGTTGCCAAAACGAGAAGCTCCATCATATGATCTGGCACGCTCGGGAAGAGCTTCCTGCAGGTAGCGCTGGCAATTCGATGCGCGGTTCCTGCGAGCTGGCCCGCTTGGCGCGCGCGTCCTGTTAGCAACGCTGGCGGCGCCACGCGAAGTGGTCGCCAGCCAGCACGTTCACGAACCTCAAAGGGGGGGGGCACAGGAATGACAAGGGAGGGGAGAAGCATGGGCCCTGCACCAGGAGGTTCATCAACAAAAAAACGTTCGCACTGCATTGTGTGTGCTGGAAGGGAACCCGCGCGCTAGGACTGAGCATCATGGCGTCCTGGCAATGCCGCTGGCAGTAGGATGATCGCCGGACGCAATCCCGCACACTTCGGATGAACTCCTCGGCACATCCCTTGCAAGCAAGGCTGGCGCAACGAAGTGTGCCGTGCGCGAACCAGCATTCTCGAACAACCCCACGTCCCCCTTACCTGCATCGTCCTTCCTCGTAAGCTCTGTCATTTGCCTCGCTCCTCCTTGTCCCGCAACTCCTGCGAGTCAGTCGTCCTTCTCCTCCACCTCCTCCTCCTCCTCCTCCGCATCTCCTCTACTCCTCCCCCCCTCCCCTGCCGCATCCGTTTACCTCCGCGGGGGCAGGCAAGGGCGGGGGGGGGGCGGAACAAGACGAGAATACGCAAGGGTGGAAGTTGAACTCAGCTAACCTTTCACCAGCCTTTGACCAACCCCTTAACCCCCCGGCCAGTCCCCAACCCACCTTTGGATTTCTCAGGTTTGGCGGCTAGCATACCTTTCGAAAGTGACGAAGGCGGGAGCAAGGAAAGGGAGGGGAAGGGGGGGAACCAAAGGAAGGTCCGCCAGTCCGCCACAGTGCCCTTGAGGCACGAGTAGGAGTGTCCTCAAGCCACTTGTTGGTCCCCGTGGAGCCTTAGTCGTCAATCCCGAAGATTCCTTCAAGAGCCCGGTCCCCAAACTGCCAGATCGGATGGGTCGCGTCGCGTGGCCCCTGGCCCTGCGGAGCGTTCCGGCGTAATTTGTCCGGGGTCCAGATCCAGAGGGCCTCAAGACGGGCCCAGAAGGCCCCAAGAGGCTGCCCAAGCGGTCCAAGAGTGCCCCGAATCGCCGGGCGATCGCTCCAAGATGCCTCCGGAAAAAAGGCCCCAAGACGGCCCAGGATGCCCCAGCACGCTCCAAGACAACCCCAAGAGGCGCCCCAAGATAGCGCCCTATGGTCGAACGTCCGACGCTACAAAAAGGCCCAAGAAACGTCCAATACAGCCCGAAGAGGCCTCCACGGGGGCCCCAAAACCGCCTCAGAGAAACCCCAAGCGGCCCCATGCCCAAGTGGGGGAACACGAACCGACCACGCAAACTTTCCGCCTTAAGAAGCCCAAAGGAGGTTCCACGAGACCCCCGACAAAATCCCCACGAGGTCCCCGAAATGCCCCAGGAACCAAAAAAAAACCTCAAAGGGGCCCCAAGAGGCCCCAAAACAGCGCCCAGGAGGCCCCCGAGACGCCTCTACGAGATCCCAACGAACATCAAAGAAACCTCAAACGCACAACCCAGGCACGGTGGCGGGCTGGGCCGGAAGCTATTCGATAGACGTCTCCTCGCCGCTGCGCGGAAGCTCGGGGCCTTGATGCAGCAGGGTGGCCAGCTGGAAGCCAGCGTGGTTCAGATAAGACATGGTCACAACACGTTGCCCACAATCCATTGATTGTGTAACTTATGTGAAACCTGTGCGTCAAACTCTGACCCAACAGCACGGGAATCGCCCGTGTAATCGCGCACCGCGAGAACCCGCAACTGCCACGCCCAACCCCTCTACACCCCGCAGGCGCACAAAAAAGTGAAAGAGGAACAAATCTAATAAAGATGCTGAGGGAGAGGGAACTCTGGGATGACGACACATATAAACAAAAAAAGGCGTTGATAAATCCGCCGACCCTGTCGGCGTGTGTGAGGGGCTTTTCCGTTCGAGCCGTCATCTCCGTCATTCTTTGTACTCGTCGTCTCTGTCCTTCCCTTTCCCTGGGAGACCTCTTCCCCTGGGCTCCAGCCAAGCCGACCTTGAGCAACCTCGTAATTGAGTCGAAGGGAAGCCCCTTCCCTTTGATCCCTCCCCCGCCGGGAGGGGGGGGGGTAGCGACCCCCCCCCCGGGTCAGATACGACGCCCCCCCCTGGGACTCCTCTTCCCCTGGGCTCCAGCCAAGCCGACCTTGAGCAACCTCGTAATTGAGTCGAAGGGAAGCCCCTTCCCTTTGATCCCTCCCCCGCCGGGAGGGGGGGGGGGGTAGCGACCCCCCCCCCGGGTCAGATACGACGCCCCCCCCTGGGACTCCTCTTCCCCTGGGCTCCAGCCAAGCCGACCTTGAGCAACCTCGTAATTGAGTCGAAGGGAAGCCCCTTCCCTTTGATCCCTCCCCCGCCGGGAGGGGGGGGGGGGTAGCGACCCCCCCCCGGGTCAGATACGACGCCCCCCCCTGGGACTCCTCTTCCCCTGGGCTCCAGCCAAGCCGACCTTGAGCAACCTCGTAATTGAGTCGAAGGGAAGCCCCTTCCCTTTGATCCCTCCCCCGCCGGGAGGGGGGGGGGGGGTAGCGACCCCCCCCCCGGGTCAGATACGACGCCCCCCCCTGGGACTCCTCTTCCCCTGGGCTCCAGCCAAGCCGACCTTGAGCAACCTCGTAATTGAGTCGAAGGGAAGCCCCTTCCCTTTCATTCCTCCCCCGCCGGGAGGGGGGGGGGGTAGCGGGGGGGGTAGCGACCCCCCCCCGAGTCAGATACGACGCCCCCCCCCCGTACCGACCTTGAGCAACGTCGTCATTGAGTCGAAGGGAAGCCCCTTCCCTTTCCCTTCCCCGACGGGGGGGGGAGAGGAGGTCCCGGGGGGGGTCCCGGGGGAGTCCCGGGGAAGTCCCGGGTCAGATACGACACCTCCCTCCCCCACCTTCTCGTCCTTCTCCCCGTTCCCCCAAACCATCCCACAGCCCGTGCCTCTTGCTGCGCATTGCGAACAGGGTCGGCGGCACCGGCCGTCAGGCCTTCGCAATAGGAAACCAATGTAGGATGACGAATGGGAAGAAACTGACTGTGCGTAAAACTTCGAATAAAAAACATCGCAACAGGTATTCGGCACGATCGGTTCCACTAGCAAACTTCGTCTTCACTTCTCAACCGTTCAAATTCTACTGCACCAGTCAACGCGTCCAGAACACGGCCAGCCCCCTTATAACCCGGCCAACCATCGCGGCCACTTACCCTGGCCAACCCTTCAGATGTGATGGTATCTTTTGAACAGATTTCAACCCTTTTGGAAATCGTCAACTTCACTGCTCGCGCAAAACATCCCACCCACCAACCCGATCGGAACTTGCTCGAGCGTCTCTACGGCCGCGCAGGCACGGGCAGTCTCGCGCGCAGATCGACAAGCTGGTTTGGCACAGCTGGTGAGACCGCGATGGCGTCTACAAGTGGACTTCCCAACGCGTCTCAGTGGCCGCGCTGGAACGCGGGCACTTCAGTGTGGATCGGTGATCCGGGTGGGGCGATATCATGATGACACCGGCAACGGCAGCGATTCTGATGCACAACGATGGTGGTGGCGATGCTGACGCTAACATCAGCAATGCCAATGATAGCGTCGATGCTGGTGATGCGATGCCGATGATGATGTCCATGTGTCGGTGGTGAAGGTGCTTGGAATGAGGATGGCGGCAATAGCAGCGATCTGCGATGAGGATAACGGCGGTGATGCGATGGCGCTGATGCGAGCGATAGGGAACTGCGCGCGCGTTGGAAGTCAACACGCGTGGCAAACGGCTCATTGAACCAGAAACAACTTGGTTGCCCGTATGGTTTGGGGGTTTTGTTACATGGAGATGCATTGGAAACCGCCAGTCCTGGAGCGACTGCGACACTTGCGAGGGGCGGCGCGCGCGTGTGGCCCGCACGATTATACTTGATACGGATTCGCTCACTGGGCGCATACTCGATCAAAACGGATGCACTGCATGCTGAGATCGGAATGCGGGTCCTCGACGAAATTTCCAACGTAACATGGTTTTCCGATGGTCTCAGCACGTGTGCGCGGGCAGCGCATCAACAATATTGTGACAGAGGTCCACTGGGTCTTGATTTACTGGAGTTGAACGGGTTCAAACAACTGCTGTGTTTGGGAAGGTTTTGACGCATGCGCGCGCGTGTGGACCTTGTGGTGTTTTACGCAAGCGGCTCTTGAACCATGACGTTGAGATGAGCAAATGTGAGCGCATGGTATTATTTGACAAGGGTGACCGGGGGTGGGGTCGATGCCGACCTGGCTGGGATGGTGTGGCTGCATCTGTGGAACATGGGCGATGCGGCACAACCAGCTAGTAACTTGCAAAATCCTATGGAGGGAGGGGCGATACATCTGTGTTCGGGAGGGTGGTAGAGACTATTCTGGCTCAGCGGGGAAAACTTATATAGTGCGCAGTGTAATTCGATCTATGTGGTGCAAACGATGCTATACAGTCTACGTGGTCCAGCTTATGAAACACAAACTGTGTGAAACAACGGGTATGTGCCGCAGTGTAAAATATTCAATATATATATATATATATAGAAGGGGTGCACACATTTTTTGATGACTTTGGACTCACCCACCCTCCCGAAACTTCCTGAGACATTTGTCGGTCTCAGTGACGCGAGGACCTCATCATCCAGATCCACAGCTCGAGCGGGCGAGTGATGATGGCGACGATGATGACGACACCGACGACGATGATGACAGTGGTGGCGGTCGTGGCGATGATGACGGCGACATTGGTGATGATGGTGCGGGTCACCGTGATGATGGCGCTGGCAGTGATGGCGCTTGTGATGGCGATGGGGTGGGAAAGCGCTGCCCATGCAGCTCTCAGTTGGATTAGAAGTGTGGCAGAGCAGATCATACAACAGTTGTTCCCTGACATGTCGAATGGGGCGAGGCGTGGGGCCTCGCCTAGCGTCGCAAAGTACTGCGCCTCGACCAGGCAGTGCTTCGCTTGAGCCGATGTGGACGTGTATCGCGACCGCGGCGCTTACATACCTTGTCCTCCCTCTGAAAAGAAACCTTCACAATGATGATGCTGATGAGGATAATGCCGAAATCCGCCACGGCGGCCTCAGAGGGGCCCTCGACGGCCCCTCGACAGCCACAAGAGAACCCCTAGACGGTCAAGATGGTCCCAAGACGGCCGACGACAGCCCCGAGACGGCGCAAGAAGGCCGGACACTGCCCCAGAGGATCCGAGCTGCATGAGAGCTCCTCCAGAAATGAGGACGCACTGTGTCCAGTGTGACGGCCTTCGGTGTTCGAAACATTGCCACCCATTGGGCTGAGCTGGCACGGTGGCGGGACTTGCGGCAGGCACCTGGATATTGGAAAGCCATTGGTTGTTCGACAGGTTTTTGAACACTCTGTCTTATATTTTCCCCAGACAGTGTTCTAAGGCAGCTGGGTCCCAGTAGCGGTCTGGCTGGTTCGTCGCCGCCCGTCCCCGCCTGTCGCCGCCGTCGCCGCTGGGCCCTGGTGGCGGTCTGGCCAGCTCGTCGCAGCCCGTCGCCGCCCATCGCCGTTGGATCCTGGTGGCGCGCGTTGCTTGGCTCTGATGCATTGCGGTGACTTGCTGTGCATTGCATTGATTTGCATTGCGTCGCATGGTTTACGTTGCTTTGCATGGTTTTGCATTGGGTTTCGTTGCTTTGCGTTGCTTTGCATTTGTTTGCACAACTTTGCATTGTACTGCGTTGCGTTACCGTACATTGCTGTGCATTGCTCTGCGTTGCATCGTACTGCTTTGCATCGCATCGCGTCGTATTCCATTGCATCGCGTTGAAGTGCTCTGCGCCGCACAGACTGCACCACCCAGATGGGAACGCGCTCGTGTGATCCGCATGGCATTCTTTGATAAAGCAGGTGGGCCCGCAAGGATCGTGGAACGAAGTTGCAAATGCCAGCGCTCCTGTGGCCCGCATGGTCTCTCCCGACGCGGAGTGGCAACAACCACTAGGGCTTCCCCATGCTTTCAGCGAGTGCGCGCGCAGACATCCAGCATGTTGTGCAATTGTGCGACACTGTTTCTGATTGGGGCTGTTGACAGTTCTTTGTAAGCAAATTGTGTTGAGCAAGCTTTGACATGTGCGCCCGCGTGGCCGGCGTGATGTCTCCCGATGCGGGTTCATCGTAAACGCACCTGTGAGGTCAAAGCGAATGCTCCGCCGAGTATTCGTCGACGGGGACGAGGGAAGAAGCGGGACAAGTATTGGGTCGGGCATGTCCCTCCTGTAGAGGGACATGCCCGACTCAAGAAACGCAAGAATGTGGACTGGAAGTGATGAGAGGACGTCGTGGAGGGGAAAGGGTGAGAGGATGAATGCAGCTCCAGCCCCGCCACACCAGGAATATAACCCTTGCCGACCGCTCTCCACGCCCCCGCGGGAGGCCCTGGGAGGCGCTCGTGAGGCTCAGCCCCCAGTGGAAGGAGCCCCACGAGGCCCCGGGAGGCCTCCAGCTTGGACGCCCGAGGGGTACGATGAGTGGGTGCGATGCCCAACAGCACAAGCTGTCTAAAACCGACCGCGGCCGCTGTCGCGCAGACGGCCTCCTGTCTCACATGGACAACGTCCGCGGCGACGCCGACAGCGAAGCCGGTTCAGCATGGACAGGAACTGCTGTCGGCCTTCCTGCCCACTCTTCCCGCACCAGCAGGCGACCCCATAATGGAACCAATAAGTCGGGTCGGCGATCGAAATGGATCGGACCGGCGGAAATCGGCAGCCGAGTCAGGAAAAGTCGAATCGGCGGAAATCGGGAGGCCAGTATGCCTCCATTGAGAAATCGGATCCCGAATCGGAATCCCAAACCGAATCGAACCGAAATCGGAAGCCATCGAAGTCGAATCGAATCGGATCGGAGGCATCGACACGAGCCCTGCAATGGTGCAGATCGCACCCGCCCCGGGCCTCGCGCCGCGGAGGCCTCCCGGGGCTCCCCGGGAGTCCCGAACGTATCCGAGGCGCCCAGAGTAGGGCGACGCAATCTGTACATATCCACTGCTCCCTGGCCAGGCCCATCCTGAACACAGCAGCTGTGTATGCGCCACGCCCTCCTTGTTTGGCCAGGAGGGCGTATACACAGCCCCTGGGTTCAGGACGGGCCTGGCCAGGGAGCAGTGGATGTGTATAGACTTCGTCCCCCGACAGAGCGACGCGCGCGGCGCCGAGCCGAGCGCGCAAGCGGCCGCCGAGCCGCGAGCGCAAGCGGCTGCCACGCCGCGAGCGAGCGGCCGCCGAGCCCAGCGGCGGTCGCCGAGCGTGGCGGTGCGCTGGGGGCCGCCGAGGCGGCGCCGAGCCACGGCGCTGGGGGGCGGGGGGGGTGCGCGACGTCGTGGAGGGAGGAGGAGGAGGAGGAGGAGGAGGTGGAGGAGGAGGAGGAGGAGGAGGAGGAGGAGGAGGTGGAGGAGGAGGAGGAGGAGGAGGAAGAGGAGGTGGAGGAGGAGGAGAAGGAGGAGGAGGAGGAGAAGGAGGAGGAGGTGGAGGAGGAGGAGGAGGAGAGGATGGCGGTATCTTGCGGCCACGTCTGCACTGCAGGTCGTTGGCGGGGGGCGCGGGCCCGCCGCTGAGGGCCGCGGCCCTCCGGGTCCGGGGACGCCTCCGAGGTGATGCCGCCGCCGCCGCCCGAGACGATCCAGGCGGTGGGGCTGCGGGGGGGCGGCGGGGCTACGGGGCGGGGCCCGGCGCGAGGGCGCTGGGGCTGCGGCGGTGGCGACAACGGCGGCGGCGGCGGGAGACGGCGGCGGGGAGGAGGTCGTCGTCGTCGTCGTCGTCGTCGTCGTCGTCGTCGTCGTCGTCGCCGGACGAAGACATGAGCGCTAGGCCGTGCTCCGATTGACACTGGATGGCCCCGGGGGGGGGCGACAAAGCATCATAAAAAAAACCTGACGAGAGGTGCCGGGTGGGGGACGCAAGCAAAATGCGCACGCAGGAAGAGCGAATGGGGGCGGCCCACGACGAGAAAGCAACTTTACGGGGAGGAGGGAGGGAGGAGGGAGGAAAACGAGAAGGCCGAGGTGCAACTCCCCCTCCTTCTCCTCCTCCCCCTCGTTCTGTCTGTCTGTCTGTCTGTCTGTCTGTCTGTCTGTCTGTCTGTCTGTCTGTCTGTCTGTCTGCCCGTCTGTCTGTCTGCCACTTCCACCGTCATATATACATATATATATATGTATATAAGTATATGTATGTGTGTATACGTGTATGTACATATTGTTATATATATATATATATCCATCTCTATATATATCTATACATATGCCGATCTATAATATCTATCTAAACATATATATATATATATCGACCTATCTATATACCAATATATCTATATACGTATCCATGCATATATCTATCTATATATCTATATATCTATCTATCTATCTGTCTGTCTATCTATCTATCTATCTATCTATCTATATATATATATATCGATTGATCTATCTATATATATATATATATATCTCTATCTATCTATCTATCTATCTATATATATATCTATATATATACATATATATATACATATATATATATATATATATATATAAATCCCTACCAGCCGGCAACCCATGGAGCGGTGCTGAAGGGGTCGCCTGGCTTTAGTTTCATTAGCCCCCCCCAGGGCCAACTGGCCCTGGGTGGGGAGGGGAGGGCGGCAATCGAGGACTTCTCACTCCCTCAGGAATCTGGAAACAGGTGCAGCTTGTCCTTGCACGGGAGACGCGGGAGAGTTCTGGGAATGCTCTTGAGTGTCGCTGGGCGTGTGATATGGCACCCACAGGCTGCTGTCGACTGTCACCCCCTGGGCTCGCTTACCTCCAGCGTACTTCGGGCATGACCTTTCCACTCGCGCAAGGGAGACGATGAGGACGAGGAGGTATCTGTGTGGTTTGAGGAGGGACGGAGAAGCAGGAGGCGGAGGAGGGTAAAGACGAGGGGGGGGGTGAGGAAGAGTGAGGGTTGATGATAAGGGATCAGGGGTGACAGGAGGAACCAGGGAGGACGGGGATGCGAGGGATGAGAGGGATCATAGAAGATGGCGAATGGGATGCAGAGACGCAAACCAGAGAGACATGCATATTCAAGTAATCCCAAGGAAGAGTCCATGCCTATACGACCACACCTCGAGTGGGAAGGAGCTTTGGGGGGGGAAAGAACCAACTGATGAAAACTGTGATGGTGGTGATGATGACGATGCTGGTGATGCGCCCTCGACGGGACACTAACAAAACACCATCAGGACACCACTCGGGGCATCTATCCGGACACCACCAGGACACCATCGAGACACCATCGAAACACCGCCAGGACACTAACAGGACACCAATCGGGACACCAATCCAGCGACGGGACAGCGACAGGACAACGACGGGACACCACAGCGGGACAACCCGGCCACAGCCCGCCCACCAGGAGAGGTTCGGACAATTGTCTTGCCCCGCCCTAGCAACAGCGGAATCATTCCTGCTCGATGACACAAGCCGAAACCGCAATCGAAACCGAATCGAAGCATTCGCCTCGCCTGCACGCATGACACGAACCGAAACCGAAACAGATTTCCCAAATGGGGGCCCTCCGTTCCACTTCGATCTCACCCCCAACCTGAGATGCCCAGAGCCCAGGAAAATTCAGAGAATGCCCATCACAGATAAAACAAACAGAAAACGATGTCGAGTCATAGTGACAATGGTCTGGGCAGCCCAGCTCCAAGCCCGGGAACGCCCCAAGATTGGCTACAATGTAGCCCCCCAACGTCCCTGGACCACCCCAAAGCAGCTCCTAGTGACCCGAAGGACCGCCCAAATGGCGGCTTCAGGAGGCTTGGGAGGGCCGCGTGAGAGCCCAAGACGCCGCAAAGAAGAAGGGCCCTCCCTCCTTATTTACGCTCTCCCCTTCTCTCCGCACCACACGCCCGCCCTGGAGCCTCAGGAAATTGCCGTCTTCCAAATGGTGCAGATTCTGGCTGTGGATGTGCCCGGTCACGAACAGGTCGACGCCGTGCCTGACCAGCACCCCTCTTGCACGCACTGGCTCAGCACGAAGGTTCGATGGCGCCGGGTCTATACAACACATTCGCGGATCTGCTTTGGGCCGTCGTGCACCTCCAAGGGCGCGAAGAAAGATACGTGCGCTGAGTACCCCCTTCTTTCCTGGCTCTCCCACCAACGCGAACTTTTCCGGAGGGGGAGAGCTGTTGTGCAAAGCTCCACCGCGAAGGCGTGCCCTTGGTGACTGCGGACGAGAACAACACACGCACACGCAGACCCATGCGGGGAACGTTGGGAGGAGGCTTGGGTGTGGGTATGGGTGCGGGTGGTCGCACCCCCGGGGGCGCTCCCGTTCGAGCGATGACCCCCATCCGACAGTACGCACCCATGGCCCCTCTACGTCCCCCCTGTGTGTATTTGGGGGCCCACAAAGGACGTACGCGCAAAACCACGTGCACGAGCACGGCCCCCCAGTCCGCGAAACCAACCGCGTGATACGAATGTTCGCGCAATGCGTACTCTCGAAACCAACGTGGATTCGTGTACGTGTACGTCCTTGTTTCGCTCCTGAGGATATGGATGCGTGTTGTTTGACCCCAACACCTTGGGAGGGGGGCCAAGTTAGGAGGCCAGAAGCATCAGGGATAAGGGGGTCTTTTCTGCAGCTGTATCAGACCAGACCGCCCAGATCCATCATCCCT